>JASAUF010000301.1:600000-1072712 GCA_030180095.1 Magnolia changhungtana
AAGTTTGCATCCATACATGCACACGTGTGCGATACAGACGCCACAAACTGACTGCCCTGCGATGTTCAAAACGATCTCCGCGTGATTTCTTCTTTTGGCCTCATCGACGGACGACAAAACCACTCTTTCCGTGAAATTCGAGAGGAATCGGTGGGCGGCTTGGATTTCGTTTGAAGCGATTGTGGACGCCACCATCATCACGCAGAACGTCTGATTCACGCACTCTGTTTCGCGTCCAGGGAAATCCGGACGATCAAGGAGATGTGGTCCACCGTTGATCGAATGGTTGATCCGATCCATCGAGGGAGCCAGGTTAGTCTTGACCCTAGCCATGCGACCAAATGCGGGATTGAATCAAGCAACGGGGATCGGATATTGTGCGGGATCGGGCCTACGCGAAGAGCAATTTGCGGGGACGTTCTCAAACTTGTTATGCACGACCGTCAGCGTGCGTAAAAGCTACGCACCATCTCTTGTGCGGAAGAGTCCAACCAAAGCAAAATTTACGATTGCCTTGCGGCTATAAAGGAAGAGGAGAACGAGAGAGAGAGGGAGCGAGTGAAAGCAATTTGGAACTTGACGTAATGCGGGAAAGAGAGAGGGAAAGAGGAGAGAGTTTTTATATTTCTTTATTTTTTTATATATTTGTGAGATCCAGCCCATTCATGGCTGGCTAATCCTCTTGGCTAGGGCCAAGAGGTGAAGCTTGTGGGGGTGATGGGAAGTTTTACATGCTGATTTATTCTTGAATTGATGTGATCTTAGTTTTTATTTAAGAAATTATTTTAGTTATTAATGGTTTATTGTGACTGAATTATAGTAAATTTGTGATGGCTTGAGTATTTTCTTCTCCTTTTATGCTTTATGACGTCAGGAAGCCCTGTTGTTCACCATCGTCTCCTGGGCATGGTTGGATGTCGGTACCCTTCCTAACCTTCATGACATGTTGATTGGTTGGTAATTAGTTTAATTCTGTTGGTTGCTTTGTCTCTTGGGCATAGTTTGGTGATGGAATCCATTCTAATTCATATACCTTTCATCTTTTCAAAACCACATCAAAAGAAGCTCAGTTGATTTTCATGAATCAAGTGTAGATCTCCCTGATCTCTACAAGTGGATCCTCTGAATCTCTAGTTTTCCTTCTCTCGATTTTTCCTAAGTTTTAGATTATTATTTCACCATTATTCCTCAAATCATAATTGGTTTAGACTTCATCTTAGCCTAGTTCTAGATCTGGTTATTTTCAGATAACGTACAGGTTTCAGTCCCTGTGGATTCGACCTCGGTCTTACCGAGTTATTACTACATCACAACCCTATACTTGGGGAGTAAATAAGTTTTTGGCCTTAGTTCTTAGTGACCAATGACTACGATTTTCTGAAATTAATTAGTTTTAGGATTAGTTTAAGATTAGGATTATTTTTTTTCTAACTCTAGGTTTGGGTTTTTCAGATTTCTTGAAACTAATTTTTTTCCTATTTTTTTTTAGGATCCTGAAGTAAACTTCTAATTTGGTAATCCCTTTCTAATTCCTCTACTTTTTCTATTTTTAGAAACTTTCTGACTTTAGGATTTCTATTTGTAGAAACTAATCTATTATGTTTTCTTTTACAGGATTCTCACATAGGAACTCCCATGTCTGGTAACTTCTTTCTAACTTCTCCTCCTCTTACTTTCTATACTGCTATAGGATCTTTTCTTCTATTTTTCTTAGGATTAGATTGATTGAGGGTTTCACCATGTATGTATGCAGTGGGAGCGTCAAGTATCTTTGAGAAGAATAATCTATCTTGGGATGATAATTATGATAGAAATCAACCTATGTCTCTGAATTTTCTGAAACAATCATCGAGAACGAGCGAGCATAACGTTTCATCGGTTAAGAAATCGTTCACGCGATCATATACGGAGAACAATTCCACCCCACGAAGCAGATGCGTGAGTGTCGGGGTTATCATAACTATGGGAGTGAGAAATTATTATCACCCATCGAGAAAAAGAAAACAATGCGTGATTATATTATGAGTGATAATAAGTATTACCAACCATCGATTCTCCCACTATGATCCGTATGACTATAATCGGTGGAAACATCAATATTGGAAAGATGAACCAACAACCTATTATAATGATTATTCTTTTGGATCCCCTACCTTTGAGATTGACCAAAATCGATCAAGAAAATTCATTTCAAAGTAATACAAACTCTTCTGCTGACATGAGAAATTACTAGAAGAGCTTGAATCACGCCTTGATAGATTAATGGAGGCTAATGCACCTCAGCCTCAACCCAATCCAATTCTCCATACACAACTCCATACCTATGATCAATGGAACCATCAAAATTTAGGAGTTGAATCAATAATGCATCATGATAACGATTCTCTTGGGTCTATACCTCGAAATCGAACACAAACGATCAAGAGAATTCACTTCAAAATTCCATACAAAATCTGGAGCTCATTCAACAAAACACGCTCCAAAGATTTCAAGAACTTGTAAAAGATGTACAACAGTGAAGTTCACGTGATGTGACTATGGAAAATAGTGCAATTGAGAATGAAGAGTTGGATTGTATTGATGAGCACATGGTTCAATTTCCCTATGAGTCAATCTCGATGACTGTCCAAAGGAATGATCAAGAGACGTGGGTGTCTTTTAAATATAATAATAGTGACACACTTCACTCACATGATACACATGATTACATTGATGAGGTAGAGGTTAGTTTATTCGAACCTCAACCCAATCAAGGAATAGAATGTGAGGAATGTGATCCATCCAGTGCACTTGCACGCAACTTGATGATGATGAGTATTGGGATTCAATCTCAAGTGTAGCCCCCGATGATCAAGAGGTTCGGGAAGTTGTCAACCATAATGATCTACTCCACTGTCGACATGGTGATTTGAATGTGGAGAATGAACCAATTTCAATTGACTCTTTCAACCCTTGTGATGCATGTTTAGACCACTCCTGAATTGAATGATGATATGATGCGGGAGATGGACGGGCCACTTAAAATGACCCCTGAAATTGAAACCACCCAGTTGAGGTCACCATCTGAATTGTCAAATTTTTACGATTCAACGCCTCGATTGAGTAGTTTCGATGAACAGAGTGACCACATCGATGCTTCCCCTATTGATTTTCAATCTGTCTGTGCAGTGACTGGAGCAAGAGAGCGTACCTCCATCCACTTTCAAGGATGATGGATTCCTTAGACGGATCATCACGAGCTCTAACGTGGAAAATAAGTCACGTTCAGCTGAACTTCCCAACTTTTTGGATGATTGCTTAGCACACTCTGCAGATTCAAACGATCTCATGTTAAAAGAAAAAGTGGATGCCTTGCAAGACAACATCTCGGTAGTCATCACTGACCGAGAGAACCCTCACTCTGAAGCCCCTCCTTCCTCAAACCCTGAATGTTTACCACTAAAGGAAGAGGAGCTAAAAATTGAACCGAAGCTTGGAACTTTGGAATGCATTGAGACTACATTACTTCTCGAATATTTTTCTGAATTTTATCTACCTGTAGTCTTTGATTCACCATGGGATACTAACTTTGAAACTTTTTCTAACACAGGTGAATCGTATATTCTTTGGACACCTCAAGCAATTCAATGGAAACTTTTTTACGAGGTACATACTACTCTGGAAAGTCATGCTCAGGCGCCCAAGCCTATGTGCACAAAGGGCTTTTGGATGATCTATTGAGGAACTTCTTCGAGAAACTTATCAAGATATTAGTAGGAAGAGGAACTGGCGGCATGATCAGTAGTTTTTCCTCGCTTTCTTAGGATTAGGGTAGTTTGCTTTATGTTATTTTAGGATAGGCAGTAAACTTAGCGCTCTGGGGAGGAACCCATTGATTTTTTCATTCCATTTAATTTTCTAGTTAGTTTAATGTTTGTGGGTAACATTCTGTGAACCCTCACGAGACTGACAACTCGTCCACTAGAGCTGAACCTAAGGGTTTAAAGGCTTGTTGCATACTGTTAAATGCAATCGAGAGCACACTGCGAAAGTGGTATAGATAGGATTTTATTTTTGTTATTTTTGCATTGCTTTCTCTCTCGTGCTGACCGGCGTCCATGATGCGATCTCTTGGAAAGTGTCTCTCGATTCATCATCCAGGTATTATCTTCCCATCACTTCATATTTACTTTTCGTTGTTCCAAGTGCATTGCATATTCATATCTTTTACATTGAGGACAATGTAGATTTTAGGTTGGGGTGGGAGATTAGGTAACTAATCAGTGTTTTTTTCTTGGTCTTGAGCAAAAATTGTGAAAATTTTTAAATTTTTACGGACTTTCTTGTACATTCGAAGTGATCTTGACGGTCATGTAGAGCACTAGAATTTCAAGATACGTGATGTTGGTGATTTACTACTCTTGGATTCAGTTATCTGTTAGATTTCACAGTTAAGTTTGAATTGTTAAACCATAATTAGAAGTTGTAAACATTGATTGAGTCATGATCTCACATGTCACATCTCGCTTTCACATTAAGGTTTCAATTTGATATTGAAGGGTTGACTTGGTAATCACTAAGCATGGAAGGAACTAACTTGAAAAATTCGCCAGTCATGATCAATTAAAAAAAAAAAAAAAAAGAAGAAGAAGATACCATTGAAAAAAGTTAGGCGAAGGATCTACACCATAGGTTTGCTCCCTATAGGTGTAGATTTCATTCCCCATGGATAATATGTGAAGAAGATTTAGGTGTATGGTCTTCACCATAGGTTTGCTCCCTATAGGTAAGGACTGGATTCCCCTCTTGGCATTATTTTTAATGAAAAAAAAAAATCAAAGGCTGAAAGAAAGAAAAAAAAGAATGATTCATAAGGCACATTTTAGTTTAGGCTTTGGTTATCATGAATTCTCTTGTTGGTTACCAACGATATCCTGAAATATAGAATTGAATATTAATGTTGAAAGTTGGGATTACACTTTACACCTGTGGAACTCAATGTTTAGGATTATTCTAATTAAGGGACTAATACTTTGAACTTGCTTATGAAGTTTATTGTGTGCTTGAGTCTAGGAGAGAGTAAGGCCCAACATTCATGAATTGTTGAATTCTAAGTATTTGGATGGTTTTCCAAAAATCACTTGAGTTCATAGAAATTATCCTGTAATTCTCAACTTATTTTTCGCATATTTTGCTGGGACTAGCAAAATGTTGGTTGGGGTTGTGTTGAGAGTCAAATATTGCATATCAGACCCTATTTATTGCTGAATTTACTGAACATAGTATTGATTAACGGTTTAATTTAATTGTGTTTTCGATGCAGGATGTATTGAGGAGCTTAAACTGAAATTGGGTATTAAAAGCATGGATTTGGCACTCCGATGTCACAAAAGCAGGGGACGGACTCCTGGGGATTGGGATCGACGATTTTACAATAGAGATCCGAAAAAATCAGCGAAGCTCAAGTGGCCCGAAAGTCAGCCAGAATGCACGATCACAAGGTTCCCACCATCCGTTCAGATCAAAACTCCATACATGGCTTGAGGACCATAAATTAACCGTACACGTCAATTTTCATCCATTGAACACCTGTGAAAGTTGCTCAACGGATAGATCAGCTCATAAACGGTTGAGATTAGGCCACCTGATATCTGGATATGCTTCAAAATGGGTCCCAACAGATTAAATGAGGTAACAAAACAGATGTTTGGATTGGATTTCTTATAAAACATCATGGTGGGCCCTATGTATGACGAGTGTACACATGTACGCTAAGTGCGCCTGTAGTGCACAGACCCGTGCCGCTGGCCTTGGCCTTTACACCTTCGACCATCTTCAGTAGAAAGGAAATTTCCGTTTCGCTGGCCGTGTAACGAACGGACTCCACCCATAGCCTGTACGGCCGATCTGATCCGTTCATCTTGTAGATGGCCTTGAGCACTTCAAAACCTCGCTGAAAGTTTGCATCCATACATGCACACGTGTGCGATACAGACGCCACAAACTGACTGCCCTGCGATGTTCAAAACGATCTCCGCGTGATTTCTTCTTTTGGCCTCATCGACGGACGACAAAAACCACTCTTTCCCGACTGAAATTCCGAGAGGAATCCGGTGGACGGCTTGGATTTCTCGTTTGAAACTGATTGTGGACGCCACCATCATCACGGCGAACGGTTCAAGCAACTCTTTCGCGTCTGGGAAAATCGGACGATCAAGGAGATGTGGTCCACCGTTGATCGAATGGTTGATCCGATCCATCTAGAGGGAGCCCAGGTTAGTCTTGACCCTAGCCATGCAGCCAAATGCGGGATTGAATCAGCAACAGGATCGGATATTGTGCGGGATCAGGCCTACGCGAAGAGCAATTTGCAGGACGTTCTCAAACTTGTTATGCACGGCTGCTGTGCGTAAAAGCTACGCACCATCTCTTGTGCGGAAGAGTCCAACCGGCTTCAGCCACGATTGCCTTACTGGCTATAAAGGAAGAGGAGAACGAGAGAGAGGGGAGCGAGTGAGAAACGGCTGGAACTTGGACGGCAATGCGGGAAAGAGAGAGGGAAAGAGGAGAGAGTTTTTATATTTCTTTATTTTTTTATATATTTGTGAGATCCAGCCCATTCATGGCTGGCTAATCCTCTTGGCTAGGGCCAAGAGGTGAAGCTTGTGGGGGTGATGGGAAGTTTTACATGCTGATTTATTCTTGAATTGATGTGATCTTAGTTTTTATTTAAGAAATTATTTTAGTTATTAATGGTTTATTGTGACTGAATTACAGTAAATCTGTGATGGCTTGAGTATTTTCTTCTCCTTTTATGTTTTATGACGTCAGGAAGCCCTGTTGTTCACCATCGTCTCCTGGGCATGGTTGGATGTCGGTACCCTTCCTAACCTTCATGACATGTTGATTGGTTGGTAATTAGTTTAATTTTGTTGGTTGCTTTGTCTCTTGGGCATAGTTTGGTGATGGAATCCATTCTAATTCATATACCTTTCATCTTTTCAAAACTACATCAAAAGAAGCTCAGTTGATTTTCATGAATCAAGTGTAGATCTCCCTGATCTCTACAAGTGGATCCTCTGAATCTCTAGTTTTCCTACTCTGATTTTTCCTAAGTTTTAGATTATTATTTCACCATTATTCCTCAAATCATAATTGGTTTAGACTTCATCTTAGCCTAGTTCTAGATCTGGTTATTTTCAGATAACGTACAGGTTTCAGTCCCTGTGGATTCGACCTCGGTCTTACCGAGTTATTACTACATCACAACCCTATACTTGGGGAGTGAACAAAGGTGCAATAAATTATGATTGATTCTCTTAGTTGTAGAGATTTCAATAAAGGATTTCTTTAGGATCTATAAATGGGGGTCGTGGTGTAGGAGTTGGTAGATTCGAATATTTTTTTCCAAGTGTGGTTTTTCTTTAAACTTTGTAAGAGGAAAGATTGATATCAATAAAAGTTCTCTCCCTCTCTACTCCATTATTCTTGTAAATTTTCTTTTTAGAATTTCTTTGCAATTAGGGTATCAAGATCTCATTGATTCAATAACTGGGTTGCACCATGGTACACGACGATCACAAAAAACTTTGCAAATCTCCATTTCTTCCACCCTGTTTGAATTCTCAATACCTTCACTCGTAAATTATTGACCAATATATCAAAAATGGTCATTTTGGGAAACTTCTTGGTCAACAATCTTAGCTAATTTCTCATTACCACTCCTATTGTTACTAAAACTACACTCCATATACTCTATTTTAGTCCGACTAATTTTAAATCCTCTAGATTCTAGAGCACCCCTCCATAACTCTAGCTTTGTGTCGCAACCACTGTTCTCTTGTCAATCAAAACTATGCCATCTACAAACAACATACACCATGGAATATCTTCCTGCAAGTGCCTCATCAACTCGTCCATAACCAATGCAAAGAGGTACAAAGCTCAATGCTGACCCTTAATGCATTGGGAACTCACTTGTCTCTCCACTAGTAGACCTCACATTTGAGAAAATGGGAAGAAGTTGTAAAACATCAGAATCTGTCTTTTTCTTTCGTGTGTGTGTTTAACATGTATTCAATGGTATCAGACCATTCTTTGATAAAAATGTGGTCGGTCAGCTTGACCTGCTAAAAGTCAACCAAATAGGTCCTAATTGAACACAAATCAAGCATGATTTGGGGGATTAGGGCCCGTTACAAAGTAACACAACAAAAGGATGAAAAAAAAAAAAAAAAACATAAGCGATGGTTTACCCCTTCTTTTGATATTTCCAAAAACAGTACATTCTGCTTCACTTCATCGAATCCCACTCAAGACATGTTTTGATCCTGGGCATCCCCATATTCGACAGGAAGTTTCCTTAAGGTTTGGCATGGCCCAAGGTTGAACAAAATGAGGACCAAGTTATGGAGAATGTCCATTCTCGCCGTCTGGTGGACTGTTTGGGAGGAAAGAAATGGAAGATGCTTCAATGGGACTGCTAATTCATCGGATTTTGTTGCTTCTAGAGCTAGGCGACTAGTAGTAGAATGGGCAAGTAATGTTGATAAACTTGAAGGCTGTAATCTGATCTTTTTAGGAGCTTAGCTGCCCCACCACCTCGGCGGTGCAGTTTTCTCCCTGTACTTTTTGGCTATCTTAATATATTTTGTGAACCTTCAAAAAAATTAATAATAAGTTTTTAAGCTTTATTCATGGTTGAAATGAAGAAAGAAGCAAAAAAATGAAGAGAATTTTTGAAAATAAAAATCCCAAAAGTGGGCGTTTATGGCTGCGTCAGCCTGTATAGTCCACAGTGGCCCTGTATTGTTGTCGGTACAGGACATATAGCCTGTATCAACTGATGTGGCACATTCTTTTCTTAAGAGATGGGTTCACCCTGTACAACATAATGGGGTGGCCAATATGATTAAAATACAGGCTGTGTCGTATCTCTAAAAAACTAAAAAAGAAAAAATATAGGCTGTGTCATAACCGATATTTAAAACCACACATATGAGTAATTCAAATCAAACTGTCAAAATTATGGGTCCCTGTTTTGATGCATGATGAGGAAAATTAGGCTTATTTTACAATCTGACCATCAGATTGGTGACATAAATTGGATGGTTAAAAATGAAAAAATCCAATGGTCCTACTTGATAAACAAGCTTCCATGAGTCAGAGGTTAGGGCGGTTCAACAAATATGATTTTGAGACTGTTACTTAGGGAGAGTAGGTTCCACAATTTAGTCGGTTTAATTTGAGTCAATGTATACCACTCTTACAATTTCTTAGCACCTGCATATCAAGCATCTCATTCTGCCAGAGTATCAAGTAAATCCCCTCCAGCTTACAAGGTAGCATATGCATACATAAATCTTGCTAACATTTTCAGACAGACACTTCTCCACTTCCGCACCGTAATATGGTGCTACTTCATTTTCACGCTTCGTGCAACTATATACATAACTAAATAGTAATGCACAGATGCAAGCGATTAAGTACATGACGGATTTTTTATTGTCGAATGACATGCATACATGCATGCGTATGCCATGCATGCGATATGGAACATCCCCCATTTTTTCTTTTTTAAAACATTAAAATGGCGAGAAAGGAAAGAAGAGAGAGAGGGAAATACCACCAGGTGGGACTGAGGTTATTGTACTGCATACTGCACAACAAACGTTCGTGGCTCCTCTAGGGTAAAGAAGTACGCTCCTACACCCATTGCAGATGAGATGGCTCTGCATACCTGCAATTCCAGTTCTCGGTTAAGGACGATTTCGAACGTTGGACAGATAGAAACATGATAAAACCATAGAATTTCAAATATAAGAGATTGTAGATTACATAAACCACTTTAATTCTAAAAACAATAAGAAGAAGAAATCAAGATCAACGAAGATAAAATTCCACAATCTGATTCGAAGATGAATTCGACGGATTTTTTTCATTTTACCTCTAAAAGATCAAAGGAGATTCGAATCGACAGGAAATTCGTTGGAATTGGGAGGTTTCCCTGGCAATCTGGTGAGATTCGTCGCTCGAGATTTGATAATTCTCGATTTGGATTTGAGAAATCCTCTCTCTCTCTCTCTGTGGAAACCCTAGAAATGGGATTTTTGTCCAATTTCTGAGTTTTCGGAACGAAAGAGGAGAGGCTTTGAAGGCTTCAAAGTAAGGAAAAAAAAAAAAAAAACGTTCTGCGAAAGCAGCCTAGTTTGAAGGTAGAAACGAGTCTGTTTACCTCTGTCGCGACTGAGAATCATTCGCGTGTGTCGCGCCCACTGGGGCCCACATGCTTGGTTTTCCAACGATCGTAACCGCCCATATTCACATTTCTACAATAAAAAATCTATTTTATTTTAATAACTCTTATTTAAATATCATATAATTTGGTTTTCATAGTGGAATGAGAGCCATTGAAATTTTTATTTTCGCTGTTCTAAGTTCGTCTGCAGGTAGTGATTGTCTCAATCATCCATTTATATAAATTTCTGTCTCATTACTATAAATTTCACACCATGGACGGTTCCGATCATTATACTTCTCTGTATGTGGACCCCACTGATCGGTGACAGACGCTTGAATCTTAGTCGCGAAGATGCGAAACGAAGGAACCGAGAAGCGAAATATAAATCTAGAAGGGTTAATGAGCTGGATAATCTTATCTTGCATCAGGCTCCTGTGTTAGTTTTGCACCGGTTAAGAAATGGTGGTGCCTTTTCTACATTCATATGGCATATTTTTTAGGCAATCCAGACCGTCCATATCTTTGAACCAACAATGGACGGAGCAGAAAAAAAAAATTAATGGTTAGATAATTTTATCTGTCTGATTTTTTTTCATTTTCTACTGCATCACTCACTTTTTTATTTTTAACCATCCATTTGGTAGACTTTGATTGGACGGTTAGGACTGCCTTGATCAGTGTAGTTTTAGAGATATGCTTCGTTTAAAAAGGAGCCAACAATTTGAGTGGTCTGGATTGCTGTACCGGTACCACCATTTGACGGACAGGAACCAGATTGGGTGGTGACCCCAACAACAACGGGGGACGGCTTCGGTGGATCCCCGGATCCACCGAGGTGGGTCGGACCCTTACCGTGGGGCTCATAATGATGTACATGCCTTAAATCCACACCGTCCAATCATTTTTACAGATAATTTTAGGCATGATCCCAACGATTAAGCTGATCTAAATAGTAGATGGACCACACCATTTAAACATTTTTGATTGAATCTCCACCATTAAAACTTCATCGTTTCCACCGGACTGTTTATATTTGCCTTCCAACCTGTTTATAAGGTCTCAGAGACCTTCATCCACACAAATATCATCTTGATCCAAAGCTTTCATTGGCTATAAGAGGTTTTTAATGGTCAATTACCAATGTTTTCTATACTATCGTCCATTTAAGATTTGGATTTGCTTCATTTTTCGGATTCTGCCTAGAAATGAGCTTTCAATACGAATGGACGGCGTGGATGTAGTCAAATATATCACGGTGGGCTCCACGGTCAGGGGTCCCACTCACCTCGGTGGATCCGGGGATTCACGGAAGCTGCACCCAGGTCCCACGGGATGCATGGTTCGGATCATTACAATGTGACACGTGTACGGCGCGATCACGTGTACGGGAACCCAACTATAGACGGACGGTGCTGACAGGGGCTCTGTGGGGCCACCTTGACGTATGTGTTTTATCCACGCTGTCCATCCATTCTAACGGATTATTTTAGGGTATGAGCCAAAAAATGAGGAAGATCTAATGCTTAAGTGGACCACACCACAGGGAAGAGTGGAGATGAAACGCTTACCATTGAAAACCTCATGGGGCCCAGTGAAGTTTTCGATCAGATCTTTCTGACCTTATAAACAGGTTGAACGGCAAAGAAACATCACGTGGGCTCTAAAAAGGTTTCAACGGTGGTCCTCATTGTCACCACTGCTTTCTGTGGTGTGGTCCATTCAAGCCTTCGATCCGCCTCCCTTTTGGGCTCATGCCCTGAAATGATCTCTCAGAATGGATGGCCAGCACGGATAAAACATATACATCACGGTGGGCCCCACAGAGCCCCTTGCGAGGGTAGTACCCGGTTGACGTGTGCATCAAATCCACGCCGTTCATCATCAGACACGCCCCACCAGGATCAAGGGACCCACAAAAGATCAGGCTGTTTCAAAACTTAGGTGGGCCACGCCACCTGAATTTAGAGGTTTTAGGAGTGATTTGACGTTGTTCTCGGTGTGGCCCACTTGAGTCTTGGATTGGAAAGGTGAAGATGAGAGGACTAACACAAATCCGATCAAATGCACACGTGGCGTGGGACCCACAACAGCCTGCTACCGGGAAGCGGAGGAAACGGATTGGCTTTTCTCCAGCCACCGGCCAATGGCTGATGGTCGGTGCTCTGTGGGACCCACCATGATGTATGTGGTTAATCCATGCCGTCCATCTATTTTTTCAGATCATTTTATGATATGATGCAAAAAACGAGGTACATAACAATCTCAAGTGGAACACATTACATGAAACAGTATTGAATGAGCTTCGACCATTAAAAACCTTTTGGGACCATAAAAGTTTTGGATCAAGCTGATATTTGTTTTTCCCCCTCATCCGGACATGTATGACCTAATCAACAGATTGGATGTCAAATAAATAGTACAGTGGGCCTTAGGAAGATTTTAATGGTGGATATCCAATCACTATTGTTTTCCTGTGGTGTGGTCCACTTGAGATTTATATATATCTCATCTTTGGGATCCGACACTAAAATGATCTGTAAAAATGTATGAACGGAATGGATGAAATAAATACATCATGGATAGACCCACAGAGCACCGACCATCAGCCACCGGGCTGGTGGCAGGGGAGTAGCCAATCCGTTTCGGGAAGCGGATTGGGTGTTAACTCCAACACCGTCCATATCCCTGGTAACCGGACTCTAGGGCTAGATGTGATTGATGTAAGGCATGTGTTTTATCCAGACCGTCCATCCGTTTTTCCAGATCATTTTAGTGCAAAATCTCGAAATTGAAGCATATCCAAACCACAAGTGGACCACACCATAGGAAATAGTGGGGATTGAACGCCTACCGTTGAAAACTCATTAAGGGCCACAAAAGTTTTGGATCAAGCTGATATTTGTATTCTCCCTTCATCCACGTTTGTGTGACCACGTCAGCTGGAAAATAAAAGTAACGGTGGGCCCCACGAAGGTTTCAACGGTGTCCCGTGTATCATCACTACTGTTCCTCCCGTGGGGTCCACTTGAGCTTTGAATATGCTTCAATTACGGGCCACGTGTAACATGAGCCGACGTTGATTGCCTACCGAATTAAATAAAAATAAAAAATAAAACAAACGCTTATCCGACCATCCTAACCATCTAATCAATGAGATTTCTCTCGATGAATATGAGCGGTTGCTGATATTGTCTTTCAGCGTCTATTTGTATGATTGAAGGGATAGGATTGTCCCAGCAGCGTATAGACCTACTGGATGAACGGTTCCGATTCTGCTGATCTTACCATGCGTGCGACAGTGACATCGGAGGCATGGTAGGTACACGATCAGATCCTCTTGTTACAAAAGCAACACAATGTAGTAAAAACATTGTACCAATGGCATTGAACGGTGAAGATCCACAGACTAGATACGTAAGATTCCATCCATTTGTGAGACCCATCAGATGAACGGTCAAGAATATAGATTGCCGTGCCATGTTTCTGGTTGGAGTGCAGCGACCCTGATCAAGACATCTGTGCCCGCAGTTCACCATCATCATCCGTTTGTGCTTTGCCCATGCTCCTTAGGTGGACCACACCTATACGATGTGCTAAATTATATCTTATCCATTGATTCCGACAATGTGGCCCACCTAATGGACCGATCAGCCTGATTTTTGTGCTGGTCATCTTTAAAGTGGCCACTGTGATGTATATGCCTTGCATCCACGTCGTCTATTTGTTTTAATGGGTAATTTTAGGGTATGATCTAAAAAACGAAGTATATCAAAATCTTAGGTAGACCACGTCATGGGAAATAGTGGTGATTGAATACCCACCTGTAACACTCTAAAAATTAGGGGTCGTGCATACACTCGCTCTAAAGTTCCCGGGTATCACTTATAACCAATTTTACTGTTTTATGTTTAATCCAGTTTAATGAGCAGTATGGAATTACTTGAAACATGAATCACGATCACATCTAGTCTACTGAAATAGAAACGGCTAATGTATACAAGTCCACAAAATACATCAATGGGTCACACAAGGCGTCGCCCAGCAAAAATACAAAAATGATATGTCCAAAAGAATAGTGCGCTGAGTCCACTACTCAGCAATCCAAGTCCGCCCGCGAAATCTACAGCGAACCGCCCATCAGCTGGAAGTAGGACAGCTCGTCCTCATCAATGTTCGCGCCGCACGGCTCATCGAACTCAGCATCTCCTGCAGCTACTGAAGATTCTGGTTGGTGTTTTAAAACACTGTCCCAGAGTGGGAGTGAGTGATCAACTCAGTGGGTACTATTAGCCTTAAGTTACGACAAGTATCAATTCTATGATGAATTTAATGAAAGACATACAATCACAGATCTCTAACTAGTCTTGTTAATGCATATGCATGTATTATGATATGATGCATGACCTCGCAACAACACTCTCTCGAGCAACTTCGTCTAACGATCGCGCATGACCAACACTCCCTTATTGCGACCTCAACTGCCGAGTCGCCAACCTAACTAGTGCGATGTAATTGTGATCGTGTTAGCCGAGTTTTTAATTAATTCCGTTCATCCAGCAGATTGGGGAAACTAGTACACCCCACGATATCAATGTCCTCAACTAGTTGCGAGGCCAAAACTCCTCAACGTGCGAGGCCAGGACCCTGTGATCCTTGAACCCATCGGGTTCCTCATCCCCGATTTCAAGCACATAGGGAGTGCTGAGAAGTGGAATTGCTCGCGGTCACTATAAGGAGGTTCGTCACCCCTGTCATGCCCCGAAATTCAAGTACAAAGTGTGTACCCTCAAACCCGAGTTTCGGCCCATGACACATACACTGAGTGTACTAATTTCATTCAATTATACAATTATTCATCATCTACTAGCTCTACCGTAGATTTACATTCCATTCATACTCAACAATATCTAAAAAATAATAAATGATCATTTATTCCAATAATTAATTATAAACATAACTAAGGATCCTCTCAATTGGGATCTTACGAAATGAAATAAACATGTCCAACAAGTTGAAAGAATTAATTTACAATCTAAGAAAATCAAATATAATTAAAGTAAAAATATCATGATTAGTTTAAGACAGCAACTTCTTCCTCTGTCAAGTAGGGCCACGTGTCCCTTAAATCCTTTCCGGCTTGACCACATATTCGTATTCTTGAGCCACCGGCCCACCCTCATTCACATCTGTACGGTTTTTCCGTCAATAAAAATGTAAGCTAGCCAGGCTTAGTGATATAACCCAGCATGGTTCATAATTATATCAATTAAAATAATATAAAAATATATGTACAATGATGTAAAATGGGGTATGAATGCGTCAGATAGGGTGATCGTCCATCTGCTTGGGTTGGAGGTCGTCAACCCGCATCCACCCATTGGGTAGGCTTCCACCTTTCGGTAGGCTTGGGCATATCCCACATCTGGTAATGCTCTACCAGGATCGACATTTCTTTCAGGGAGGGGCCCTAGGATCGACCATGCATTATGCAATGCAATTAATGATGGATGATATGTAAACGCATATTTTTCATATTTAGCATAATTGTCTCGATTAAAATATTCACATATAAATTTATCGTACAATTATCATATCAAAATATTCAAATCAGTAAATCAATCAAACAATCACAAGAATCTATTTTAATTTTAATAAATTATGAGACACGTTGGGTCACTTACCTGAGTTTGGTAGTGTAGAATCCACAAGGTAATTAGGTTGGTTTGAACTCAGAAATCCTATCGGTTATATCAATAACATTATTATTCATATATTTTTATTACATGGTGGGGCCCACCTCTGATTAACATCCTAGGTGGCCAGATCCAAAATAATCAAATAATTAAAATTTTTATTCTATTTTTTTCATTTTAAGATTATAAAATTGAATGATAATTACTTGATCGGTGTGGTCTATCGGATGGTCAGATCATTCAAATTCTTGAGGTCTTGTCATGTTTTACCTCTATGCATTTGTAACGCTCCGAAAAATCGGGGGTCGTGCATAGACTCGACTCCCGAGTTCCCGAGTGTCACTTATCATGCATTTATGGTTTTTTAATGATTAATCAAATTTAAGCTAGCAATTTGGAATTACCCGAGGCACGAAGCACAATCACACCAGTCTCTGAAATGAAGGATATCCCACATATATCTGGTCCAAAATAATAAAGGGTGTGGCGTTGCCCAACAGAACAACAAAAGAAGGCTATGTCCAAAAAAGTAAAGTGAGCAGCATGCTCGGCAAATCAAATTCGGCCCGATCAAGCCGATGGAGAGCACGCCCATCGGTGCAAGTAGGAGAGTCCGTCCTCCTCGTCAAGCTCGCCTCGCGGAGCTCCTCATGCCACTGAGTCACACTGCATTTATGAATGGGTCAGTTGGTGTTTTAAAACACCGTCCCAGAGTGGGAGTGAGTGATCAACTCAGTGTGAACTATTGGTCTCAAGTTACAACAGGCATCAATTGTAATATGAACTTAATGAAAAGCAGACAATCATCCATACCTAATAACTCTTATTTAAAATGCATGCATGTGGGATGATAAGATGCATGCCCTCGCTACAACACTCCCTCAAGCGACTCCATCTAACGATCGCATATGACAACAGTCCCTCAGAGCGACCTCAACTTCCGAGTCGCCACCCTAGCTAATGCGTGCAATGCGATCGTGTTAGCCGAGTTATTAGTTAAGTCCATTCATCCAGCAGGTTGGGGATTCTGATTCACCCTACGTATCAATGCCCTAAACTGGTTGCGAGGCCAAGACCCCATCAACGCTTGAGGCCGAGACCTCACGGTCCGTGATCCCGTCGGGTTCCTCATCCCCGACTCCAAGCACATGAGGAGTGCCGAAAGGAAGGGATCGCTCGCGGTCACTACGGGGAGGCGCGGTACCCCAGCGTAGGCCGACAGCTCGGACATAGTGTCCCATTCCACCATGCCCGGCTCACGAGGGCGTGGACCGGTTGGTGGATTATCGATGGGCTACAATGGTTGCGGGGTGGTTCAGATTCCATACATATATGAGCACACAGGGTTAACAAACCGGGTTGATCAGTCAGTAGGCTAGACCGCATGAGTCAGGTGAGTGTGAGACGAGTGACCTCGGGCACAAGGGTCCCACGTAGTCGAACTACAGCCACCCGAGCATACCCGCCTAAAACCCATGGTTTATCCTCGAGGCGGTCCTACCAATGGAGCCACCTTCGCTCTCCTCATGTTTCTGACCAACCCAAGTGCAGTAGCAATCCCACAGCATGCCGCCTACCAATGCGTCATCAAGCATATACAACCTTCATGTTCTCATGATTCTCAACATACAATTGATTCTCATACCAAGCAGAGGCCAACAATATCATAATACAAGTGCAAGTGAGGTGTGTGTGTGTGTGGGAAGAAGTTAAGCACTTCCACCATTGCAAGAAATCATATGCACACGATCATCATACATTCTATGAAACAACAATGTAGGGAAAAATCAACAAGGCATGAATACCTAATCATCCAAATACCCAATCATGTGCAAGGCAATAGCAACACCAAATGAGGATCAACATGCATTCCATACGAATTTCAACAATCATGCAATTCTTAGGGTTTCTCCAGTTTCTCCAATCATAACATCCAAACAATCAAAATCATTAAACCCATAGTAAAATTGGTGCTAGGCCACCTAAGAATAATAGTCCGCACCTTGTGATTCGTTGGAGACTCAAAAACGACCTAGGAATGTCGATTTGGGGCAGGTTGGTCGGAATCCCTAAAGCAAGTTCATTCATGAGAAATCCATGTAAAATTCCCCTTCGTCAAAAAGGGTTTTCAAGATAAAGGATGAGAAGCCTTACCTAGACGATCAATGGACGATTTTGGTGGTTGTGGTGCATGGTTTCTTCTTGGAGAAGGTGTAGGAGGTTGTGGGTTTGATCCTCTTGGGCCCCACCTTGATTGAGAGTCCACCATGCCTTCTTCCCTCTCTCTTTCTTCTCCTTTCTCCTCTTTCTCTTCTCCCTTTTCTCTCTTCTAGGGCAAAATTCGTATGGGGAGAGGGGTGCCCAAATGAGGCCCTTTTTATAATTCCAGATTTGGTGCAAAAGGCCCCAAGCTTCCACAATTTCCTAAAATAGACTTATGGGACTCCTTATTGGTGTTGGGGTGGCCCTAACACCCCTCTGGCCACCAAATTCGGCGTGTAGGTGCCTTATGGCCCGATTAGGGCCCATGCAAAAATTGAGGACGAACGGATGAACGGATATATGATCTGAGAAAGCGTTTCTGACCTTTAAGTGGTCCTGTGGGGGCCATTTTGGTGATTGAAGCATTTCTGATGGCCCTCTGGCCATAAAATTTATAGGATAAGTGGTCTATGGCCCGATGAGGGGCCTTACAAAATTTGGAAACTAACGGATGTGGGGTTTGGTCGTACGGGTCCGATTTACGATCAACGGTCATCGTGCCACGATCAGGGCCCAGATTTGGTGGGAAGGCGTTGAAAAATACATTAAACCTTCACCGTAAATTTGAAAGAAATCCGACGGCTGGAAGGCCCAGAGTCTCAGTTTCTTTTGTCAGTGTCAGATTTTAATCTAGCATTGGTGGGGCGCATTGGGCAAGCGTCAGATGGTACTTCTGGGTGTCCACTGGGTCCACAGTCCGCGATGGACTACAAGCCCAGTGAGATCTATGATATTCTAAAGTTTTAGATTTTTCTGGCCCTTCTCGGTCGCTAGGTGGCTCACACGGGCTGTTGTTAAGTGTAAACGGGCCATCTGGCTTGGCGGCCCGCACTTAGTCCGATCATGACCTGACTGGTCTAGTCAAATGGGCTAATCTTAGATTTAATTTATTTGTGATACCTCACCCTGAGTAGTTTAAACGAACGATCTACGGAAATCGGCGTGGGCCATGCGGACACCTTGTGTCTTGGTTGGACGGGACGTTACCATCACCCATGTATAAGCTAGCATTGAGTGTCAATGGTCAGTAAGTGAAAATATAAGTTAATTACATTAAAAAAAAATTTAAGGATTCTTGGAAATCCAAAACAGTAAAAATCCGGGATGTTACAATCTACTCCCCTTAAAAATAATTTCGTCCCCGAAATTGCCTAAGGGTAATAAATAAATATATTATCATTTTGTTTGCCTAAGTTTTATTGATTTCATGTTGATATGCGTGGTAGGGTGTATACTAACTATGCTAGTCTTGCTTATTATATTCTACCCCCCTTAAAAGTTTTCACCCTTGATGTTTGAAAAAAAAAATGTCAAAATCATGATTATCGTGCTAAGTGTTTGCTAATAAAGTTTACCTAAGGGTGGTGTATTTTACTCTTTATGATCAAGCTAATACAGAAAAAATAACGGTTGTGGTAGGCTCAACTCCGATACGTCGATTGTCCGCCTGACCAGGGCTTACAACTCGTTGTATCCCTTCTGAATCCTGATAGATCCTGGTCTTCTGCTCGGTCAGAGCAGTGAGTCCGTTGGTAGTCGCTCAGGATTGAGAATTGGGTCAAGCCGCGAATACTTCGCAAGTGTATGGTCTCATAATTCCGTAGTCCGATCATTCTTAACATTTGGAAGACATCAAAATTCATTGACAGTTCAAGCTTCACATTTATAATATTTTAGGGGGTGGTGAGTTTTCCACAATGCATATGATCAAACGACTATCCTAGAAAGGTTTCCAGGATCTTAAGGTTCCTCTCGACATTACCATTTTGATCTTATGGTTAGTGAGTTATGGGCAAATCACGCTTTGGCTTCATAAATTTTAACGGTGAAGGAAGAATCGAAGGTTTTAAGGTATTCTAGTAGTTTGGAGTACTAATAACGCTACTAAGGACGCAGGAAGGCAAAGATGAAGGATATTACCTTCACGATGTTGTTTGAACCTTGAGTCCATAAGAGAATAGGAAAACTCAATATATTTTACTATAGTTCACTCCGAATCATAAGCTTACAGAGCATTAAACTATGAAATTCAATCATACTTACGGGTACAACTTAAACAAATATATATATATATATATATGTAATCATTTTAATCACGGGATGATTCGTAGCACGATTATAAATAATTCCTAAATAGACACCCAATGTTAAACTTTGATATGAAAAGATAGGACTAGTCCATTGGCAACCATACATGCAAGCATTCACAAGCAAGAAGAAAACTTCAAGTCAATCCATATGTTCACATAAATTCCAAAATGCCATAAGTATAGCCACATACATGTTACAGCATAGATTTCAAGCATTACTGGATAGGCTAAACGCAAAAGAAATACAAGCTAATTAAGCAAAGGTCCTAGCTATCCTACGTTATATGTAGGTAGTCCTAACTAACATAAAGCAACTACTAGCTATTCGTAGAGTTAAACTGCTATTCTTCCGAGCTAGACGAGAACGGGGGTGCTTCCTCTCCCTCGGATCGACCTTCTGCTTACTACGTCTTTCTCAGCTCGGTCCCGGCTCGGCGGGAGTCGGTCTCTTCTTCCCCATTAGGGAAAGAATCACTGGAATGGAGAAGATGGAGGAAGGTTCATATGGATGTTTTTTTAGATTGGCTTGAGAATGGATCTAGGAGTGGATTTTGTAAGGGAGAAGGAAATGGGTTTGAAGAAATGGGTTTTGGGAATGGAGTTTGGTGGGATAAGAGGAAGAAGAGATGGGAGTTTGTTGAAGGGTAGGGATTTAAGGAGTGGTTTAAAGAAATGGGTGTTGAGAAGGGTTGAAGATGGGTTGTCAAGAGGGTTTTGGAGAAATTAGAGTGAGGTGGGTTAGGGAGAAGGGTAATGTGGAAGAAGAAGATGGTAGATTTGAGATTTGGGTTTGAGATTGGGGAGGGGAGAGACTTTCTAAGGGTTTTGAACCAATGGAGGGGAGTGGGATGGGATTACCAATCCCATGGAAGATGGATTTTTTGCTTCATCTAGTTCAATTCAAGTGCTATTTGAAAGTAAATCCTTGCCACTTTTAGCAACTAAATTATTATTATTTTTTTTATAATTTTTATAACGATTCATTACTAATTTAAATTTTATTCTACAAAATTTCATTTTATTTCAAGCTTCATAAAAATTTTGAAACTTCCAGAAGTACCAGCCATCCAATACCAGTGATTTTCTATTTGTTTCTAAAATACCTCTATTCCTTGCAATGTCTTTCATACTTACAGTAACTATATTAGTTTCTAAATTATTATTATTTTTTTTATAGTAAGTTATCATTAAGTTTACTCACATATTACAAAATTTCATCTCATTTCGAGTTAAAATTTTTTTTTAATTAAAACTCTACAATTGACGTTTGTCTGAAACTTTGCAAAATATCTCAATTTCTTGTAAGGTTTCTTGTACTTTCGGTAACTGAATTATTTTTTAAAATTTTTATAATGTTTCATCACTAAGCTTAAACTCATCTCACAAAATTTCATATCATTTGGAGTTGTAAATAAATTATTAAAATTCTAGGAGCAACAACTATCTGAAATTTAAAAGTTTTAGATAGTTGGTACAACATCCTAATTTTAACTATAATATAATTTTTATTTTATTTTTTTCTTATTTTTATATAAAACTAGACTCATCAAGCTTCAATCTGGCTTTTAAATCACCTAAATCGGAGTTGTAATGAAGGAGATATGATTTTTTGAAGTTGACTGAAATTTGTAGAAAATTCTGGCGGGGCAACACGGGTCGGCGGGGGCAACGCGGGCCGGCGGGGGCCACGCGGGCCTCTGCCTTCTCGGGCGGGGGCCACGCGGGCCGGACGGGGGCCACGCGGGCCTCTGTCTTCTCGGGTGGTCGATGTCTTTTGACACCCATATCTCGCAAACCGGAATGAGTTATTCGACGTGCCATATATGATTTTGGGGTAGAACAAGCTGATCTACGCAATGGGACTATCCATTCCATGATATTCCTCCCGGTTAGAGGTCAAAACCATATTTTTCTATATTTTCACTATTTTCATTGAAATTTCGTTCTCCCTTAAGTCCTTACCCCCAATGGGTCGAAACTATCAAATTTGGTTTGGTGTTAGCTCGTTTGGACTTGGACGGTGGCCTTGACCCTCTAATCATTCAGTTCTGGTTCGTTCCTATCATCGGGCTAAGGTATTGTAAGTTTCTCGGACCTGTTTCCTAGCATCCATACTATCTCTCGCTACCCAATCATAATCCTTGGGAAGTCTTACCGTTCATCTAAGGTCGCCGGTTCCAGTTCAAGGATGGTTCCTGCCATTCTAAGTCTTCGTTACGTTTCCTATCGTTTCTGTATCGTTATTGTGTTTCCTCTCAAGTCAGTGGACGCGTTGATGAGTTCATGACCCATGGCCCAAGGGATTCCAAACTATTGCTCTGATACCATCTGTAACGCCCCAGAAAATCGGGGGTCGTGCATAAACTCGACTCCCGAGTTCCTGAGTGTCACTTATAATGCATTTATGGTTTTTTAATGATTAATCAAATTTAACTGCGCAATTTGGAATTACCTGAGGCACGAAGCTGCAATCACACCGGTTCTTGAAATGAAGGATATCCCACATATATACTGAGGTCCAAAATAATAAAGGGTCGCCCAAGGCGTTTGCCAATGAGAATAACAAAAGAAGGCTATGTCCAAAAAGTAAAAGTGAGCCGCGGCTCAACAAATCCAAGTCGGCCCGATCAAGCCGATGGAGAGCCGCCCATCGGTGTAGTGCAGTAGGAGAGTCCATCCTCCTCGTCCCAAGCTCGCCTCGCCGGAGCTCCTCATGCCACTGAGTCACTGCATCATGAATGGGTGCTGGTTGGTGTTTTAAAACACCGTCCCAGTGGGAGTGTAGTGATCAACTCGGTGTGAATTATTGGTCTCAAGTTACTGAGGCATCAATTGTAATATGAACTTAATGAAAACGCAGACAATCATCAACACATAATAACTCTTATTTAAAATGCATGCATGTGGGATGATATGATGCATGCCCTCGCCACAACACTCCCTCAAGCGACTCCATCTAACGATCGCATATGACAACGGTCCTCGAGCGACCTCGACCGAGTCGCCACCCTAGCTAATGCGTGCAATGCGATCGTGTTAGCCGAGTTATTAATTAAGTCCATTCATCCAGCAGGTTGGGGATTCTGATTCACCCTACGTATCAATGCCCTAAACTGGTTGCGAGGCCAAGACCCCATCAACGCTTGAGGCGAGACCTCACGGCCCGTGATCCCGTCGGGTTCCTCATCCCAGACTCCAAGCACATGAGGAGTGCCGAAAGGAAGGGATCGCTCGCGGTCACTACGGGGAGGCGCGGTACCCCAGCGTAGGCCGACAGCTCGGACATAGTGTCCCATTCCACCATGCCCGGCTCACGAGGCTGTGGACCAGTTTCAGGTGAATTATCGATGGGCTACAATGGTTGCAGGGTGGTTCAGATTCCATACATATATGAGCACACAGGGTTAACAAACCGGGTTGATCAGTCAGTAGGCTAGTCCGCATGAGTCATGTGAGTGTGAGACGAGTGACCTCGGGCACAAGGGTCCCACGTAGTCGAACTACAGCCACCCGAGCATACCCGCCTAAAACCCACGGTTTATCCTCGAGGCGGTCCTACCAATGGAGCCACCTTCGCTCTCCTCATGTTTCTGACCAACCCAAAGTGCAGTAGCAATCCACAAGCATGCCGCCGCCTACCAATGCGTCATCAGCATATCGACCTTCATGTTCTCATGCTTCTCAATATACAATTGATTCTCATACCAATGAGGCCAACAATATCATAATACAAGTGCAAGTGAGGTGTGTGTGGGGGAGGAAGTTAAGCACTTCCACCATTGCAAGAAATCATATGCACACGATCATCATACATTCTATGAAACAACAATGTAGGGAAAAATCAACAAGGCATGAATACCTAATCATCCAAATACCCAATCATGTGCAAGGCAATAGCAACACCAAATGAGGATCAACATGCATTCCATACGAATTTCAACAATCATGCAATTCTTAGGGTTTCTCCAGTTTCTCCAATCATAACATCCAAACAATCAAAATCATTAAACCCATAGTAAAATTGGTGCTAGGCCACCTAAGAATAATAGTCCGCACCTTGTGATTCGTTGGAGACTCAAAAATGACCTAGGAATGTCGATTTGGGGCCGGTTGGTCGGAATCCCTAAAGCAAGTTCATTCATGAGAAATCCATGTAAAATTCCCCTTCATCAAAAAGGGTTTTCAAGACAAAGGATGAGAAGCCTTACCTAGACGATCAATGGACGATTTTGGTGGTTGTGGTACATGGTTTCTTCTTGGAGAAGGTGTAGGAGGTTGTGGGTTTGATCCTCTTGGGCCCCACCTTGATTGAGAGTCCACCATGCCTTCTTCCCTCTCTTTCTTCTCCTTTCTCCTCTTTCTCTTCTCCCTTTTCTCTCTTCTAGGGCAAAATTCGTATGGGGAGAGGGGTGCCCAAATGAGGCCCTTTTTATAATTCCAGATTTGGTGCAAAAGGCCCCAAGCTTCCACAATTTCCTAAAATAGACTTATGGGACTCCTTATTGGTGTTGGGGTGGCCCTAACACCCCTCTGGCCACCAAATTCGGTGTGTAGGTGCCTTATGGCCCGATTAGGGCCCATGCAAAAATTGAGGACGAACGGATGAACGGATATATGATCTGAGAAAGCGTTTCTGACCTTTAAGTGGTCCTGTGGGGGCCATTTTGGTGATTGAAGCATTTCTGATGGCCCTCTGGCCATGAAATTTATAGGATAAGTGGTCCATGGCCCGATGAGGGGCCTTACAAAATTTGGGAACGAACGGATGCGGGGTTTGGTCGTACGGGTTCGATTTACGATCAACGGTCATCGTGCCACGATCGGGGCCCAGATTTGGTGGGAAGGCGTTGAAAAATACATTAAACATTCACCGTAAATTTGGAAGAAATCCGACGGCTGGAAGGCCCAGAGTCTCGGTTTCTTTTGTCAGTGTCAGATTTTAATCGACATTGGTAGGCGCATTGGCAAGCGCCGAGATGGTATACTGGGTGTCCACTGGGTCCACAGTTCGCGATGGACCACAAGCCCAGTGAGATCTATGATATTCTAAAGTTTTAGATTTTTCTGACCCTTCTCGGTCGCTAGGTGGCTCACACGGGCTGTTGTTAAGTGTAAACGGGCCATCTGGCTTGGCGGCCCGCACTTAGTCCGATCATGACCTAACTGGTCTAGTCAAATGGGCTAATCTTAGATTTAATTTATTTGTGATACCTCACCCTGAGTAGTTTAAACGAACGATCCTACGGCAAATCCGACGTGGACGCCGCGGGACACTGTGCTAGTTGGACGGGACGTTACCATCACCCATGTATAAGCTAGTATTGAGTGTCAATGGTCAGTAAGTGAAAATATAAGCTAATTACATTAAAAAAAAAATTTAAGGATTCTTGGAAATCCAAAACAGTAAAAATCCGGGATGTTACAGCATTTGAGGAGTGGTGTGGATCTAACCACACATTCGCCAATGGCCCATCTCGACCTTCTACATCAAGTGATAGCAACACTTGCACAAAATATCTAAGTTTCCTTTATCAAACACTTCTAGGTCTAACTAATGTGGCCCATCTGATGGTTAGATTGATCTGAACATTAGGGCCCTTGTATATTTTGGCCTTAGGGATTATATGATCCGTACAGATCTATTTTAGCACAATCGGATTCCATCCATTCAATATATTCATAAAATTTTACTAACCAGATCTAAAATCATAAAACATCACTTTATTAAAATAGACTCTTCACACTTATACGATGATGGTGTGGATGATCCACACCATCCATTGTATAGATCAATAAGAAATTAACAACATAATAAAAAATCAAAAAGATCTAATGATTAGAACTTACCTGATCGAGACTTCTTAGAATTTCCTCTTCCTTTTACTTTAGGGTTTTCTATCCTTTTTTTTTTCATGCAGAAACCTTCCGTATCCCTTTTTAAAGAAAATTCTTATGATAGGATGAGCACATCCTCCCTTATTCAGAATTTGAATTTTTTTATGACATTTGATAAAAAATTTATTATTACTACTCCAAGAATCAATCCTTAAACCTATCTCTCAATTAAGAATGTCTTTACCAACTCAACTATTGACTTTTTTTTTTTAAATAAAATTTTTAAATAACTATTTTAATTTTTTTAATGCACCAAAATTTAGAGTTGTTACAACCCCAGTGTAAGCCGACAGCTCGAACACAGTGTCCCATTCCACCATGTCCGGTTCTCGAGACAGTGGATCGGTTTTCAATGGTTATCAATGAGCTTCAGTGGGCGAAGGGAGTTCCAGGTTCCATACAGGCGTAAGTAGACATGATTAACAAACATGGCTGGTCAGTAAGTGGACTAGATCGTGCGAGTTCAGGCGAGTACGTAACAGACGACATCAGGTACAAGCGACCCATATAGTCCAACTACTGTCGCCCATTCGCATCCGCCTAAATTCGCTAATCTAGTTGCAGGATGGTCCTACCAACGGGACCACCTTCTCCCACCTCAGTTCCTTGACCAACCTAGGAAATTGATGGTATTCAATAATACTCCAATAATTTAGGGTTCATCTTCTAACACAAGTGAAGTCATGCACACAATACATCAAGCATAAAAATTCAGATTTTTCTATAAATGTGACTATTCTCAGTAATATGAAATTAATGTGCATGTGTGTTATGCTGGGTTACTGAAGATATCAAAAACTATATATCATTCACAGTACAAACATACAACAAGGATTAATGCGATAATGCATCCCACATGGAAGGTTATACAAAGATTATGTATGAGATGAACATGCTACACCAATTTCAAGCCCAATTATGTTGAGGAACAAACAAACAACACTTAATCATTTCATGTAATTTGGGAAGACCTATCATGTAAGGTCTTGGATAGGTTCTCTCTAGATTACTCAAACACATCACCCTAACATTCATAATCATTAAATTCATACTAAAATTGGTGTGAGGCCACCTAAGAATAATAGTCCGTACCTAAGGATCGTCAAGAGCTTGCGGAATCGATCTAGGGTTGCCAAACTCGCAGGTCGATTTGTAGAGATCCTGAGTCAAATGAACTTACATGTTAAAATACATGCAAGGACTAGCTTAACACAATGGTTTTTTAAAGAAGAAGAATAGTGGTTACTTACCCAATCAATTGAAAATCATGCTTGTAATTGCGAATATGAGGTTTCTTGAGGAAAGGGAAGATGGGTTATAAGATTCTATCTCCCTTGGGTCCACCTTTCTCTCCCTTCTTCTTTCTCTCCTTTCTCTCCCATCTCTCTTCACTCTCTCCTCTTTTCTTGTTGCTGAAATTTTTGTGGGAGTGAGTGAGAGAGAGAGTTAAAAGGGTTTTATTTCTTGGATTTGGGCTAAATGGCCTTAAGTTCTAACACTCTATCTACAATGGCCCTCTAGGACCCCTCTTTGGCCTTGGGGCTGCCCTATCACCCCTTTGGCCACCAAATTTGGAGTATAGGTGTCCCATGACCCGATGAGGGATTGTGTAAAATTTGAAGGCAAACGGACACGGGATTTTATCGTACGGTTCTGATCATTAAATGGCCCTGTGAGGCCCATTATGGCGTTTGGGGCGGCTTTGATGGCTTCCTGGCCATGAAATATATAGGATAGGTGCTCCATGGCCCGATGAATGGCCGTACAAAATTTGAGGGCAAATGGACGCGGGGTTTTATCGTACGGGTCTGATTTGCAATCAACAGTCACCATTCCACGATCGGGGTTCAGATTTTGTGGACGGGCATAAAAAATGTTTTTGGCCTTCACCGTAAATTTACAAGAGATCTGACGGTTAAAATGCGTAATATCTCAGTTTCATTTAAAAGGGTCAGTGAATTAAATTTTAGCCTTTGAGCCAAGGCTAGGGTGAGTTGCGCTTGGCAAGTGTTGTTAGGAAGGCGTGGATAATTAATTTATAGGCATTTGTTGAGTCCGCGGTCTATAACATACCACAAGCCCAGTGAGGTCTACGGTTTTCCCAATTTTTAGATTTTTCTAACCCTCATTGGCCGTTGCACGGCCCACACAGGTTGTTGCCAAGTACAAACAGGCTATCTGACTTAATGGCCCGCTCTTGGTCCGAACATAACTAAACTTGTCCGCCTTAATGGGATAACCTGGGTTAATTTGTTGGCGGTAACCCTCACACGAGCGGTTTAATCGAGCAGTCCTGCGGCAAATCCCACGTGGACGCTCCAGGACACTGTTCTGGTTGGGCCGGGTGTTACACCACCATTAATAAGTTTTCAGAGGCCACGAGATGTTTATTTGCCATCAAGGTTAGCTTGTTAGTACACACCCCACTATCGGTACACACTCCACTATTGGCCACCCCCACTAGGGAATCGTTACCAAGACCTCAATGTTGAAACGAGGTATCTTTACTCAGTCTACCACTTGAGCTATGGATCAGGGTACACACCGTTGAAAACTTTTTGGGGCCATCAAAATGTTTATCAGTCAACCAACCTATTGATAATATCACATAAGAACCTAGATGAATGGGCCACATAAATATCAATCTGATACAAAAATTTATAAGAATTTTTAATGGTCAATCACTATTATTTCTTGTGGCGTGGTCCACTTGAAATTTGGATTTGTAGGGCCTTTATATCACTTAAGGAGTGCCCCTTGAATGCAGGGCAGTTCTTGGTTTGGTGTCGGTGTATTTGTATTTTTTGCCTTCAAGTCTTTTTATAAAATTTATTATTATTTCTTTTTTTCTTTTCTTTTTTTTTTTAAAAAAACATGGGCCTAATTTAATTTTTGTGGCTGGTGATTTCAATGGTGGGGATTAACATTTGCATGGCACAAATGTCCCACGGAAGTAGGATGTTGACACGAACGACATGATTAGACGACATGTTATAAAAATCTATACTAATGTAGTATGTTTTAACGATGAACATGTGATACATGTGATATTATAGTGTTATAAACGGGTTGGATATTACAATATCACTACTATACTCAGAACTCAGGTAATTTAATACTTTGGTAAAATGTCCCTATCTAAATCTGAATTTTTTTTGGGTCAGGTATGATAGATAATCAAGTAAAGGAGTACGGTTCATGCATAAATGTCCCATGTCCTAAAGCATTCATTTTTTACTATTATGGCCCGTGATTCTAAAACCCATGATATGGTGATTTAGACCATTGATATGATGGGCCTCATCGTAGATTTAGTACGAGATAAAGACTTTAAAAGTAAGCCAATTTTATTCATTGGTTGTATCACTATTATTTAAGTTAAAAATATTATTAGTTGGTTAAATTACGAGAGTACTATTGGGTGGTTAGGTAAGTGAATGTGAAGGAAAGTGAGTGCTTCCTACTCTGCTTGGATGGAAGGTGAGGGTTCTGTGGAGCCCACCATGATGTATAGGTTTTATTCATGCTGTTTGTTCATTTTTCTATATCATTTTATGGTATGAGTCTTAAAACAAGGCAAATCTAAGGCTTTAATAGACCGCATCATAGGAAGCAATGGTGATAATGATGCCTATTATTGAAACCTTCTTAGGGCTCACCGTGATGTTTATTTGTCATCTAATATGTTCATGAGGTCACATGGACCTGGATGAAGGGAAAACACAAATTTCAGCTTGATCCCAAACTTTTATGGATCCAAAACTTCCGTCGCTGCTAAGAAGTTTTTAATGGTGCGTATTCAATCCCCACCATGTGGTCCACTTGAGCCGTCAGTCTTCCTCATTTTTTTTAGTTCATAGCTTAAAATTATCTATTAAAAAAATGTATGAAATGAATGGCATGGATAAAACCCATACATCTCGATGGCCTCCACAGACAGTACTTGGCCCCCATAGATAATACTTGGACTTACTCCTCTGGGCAGGACACAATCCACTTCCAATGTGAACATAATAATATTTATGTGGGGCCTATTTAGAAGTCTCATAATTGAGTAATCAATTAAGATTTTTAAATAAATTAATATATCTATGCTCAATTTTTTTTATTGGATGTGTTGAGTAATCAAGTAAATGAATATCTATTGTTGGTCATTCTCCAAAGGCAAACCTGCATTCCAACTATTCTCCATATTGCATATTCATGTTCCATCTATCTAGCTCTAATTCCATTGGAGCCTGATTGAAATATCACAATTCACAAGTGTTTGCAAGTAAGGAGTCTCACCTCAAAAATCAAATCAATTTCAAGGATATGTAATATGTGATTTCAGGCCAAAAACCCATGGGCTCGACCATAACATGTGTTATATTCAAGTTGTCTATTCATTAGTTTAGATCATTTTAGGGTATGGTTTTAGGGTATAGGCCCAAAACTAAGGCAACTTTAAAGCTCAAGTCAACTACGCCACATAAAAAAATAGGAATTAAATGATAACCATTGCAAAGCTTTTCTTGCAGTGTGGTCCACTCGATCTTTAGATCTACTGCATTTTTTGGGATCATCCCTTATAACGATCTCTCATAGAATTTGTCTTATTTTTCGAATCAAGACCTATCCAAAAGGTGTTGTTGTCACGTCTTACAGCCTCATTTCATTAGAAATCTCCATGGTAAGTAATTAATGCTAAAAAATGGTTAAATACATAAATAAATTAAAATATTTTTAAACGAGCCCTTAGGAACATCCCCATGTATATCTAACTAGTGGGTACATCTGGCACAACGCATGTGGAGAGAGAGGATATGAAACAAATCAAGAGATAGATCGAGAGGGAAAGTAGCAAGATAGAAGTAGTGAAAAAATAGGCTACAACTATATGGAGAGAGAGAGAGAGAGAGAGAGAGAGATTGCAAGCTATGCACAAAAGATGATAGTAGTGTGTGCTACATGCAAGGGAGAGAGAAAGGGTGCAGGCTACTCGTAACAATAAAAGACATTTAAAATAAATAAATAAATAAAACTCATGTATTATTTTATAAAATCCACTTGACTTTTGACACATTGTGCATAAAATCCAAACTATCCTTAAGCATGTAATTAATATCTCCTAAAAAATATTACCTTGGAAATCTAATCTAATGTCCTATCAAATTAAAAAATTTAGGCATCTCCCAAGACCACTTGTGTGGAGTAAATTATCCATTTTGCCACTCTTTTTATACATAGTAGAGATGTATATCTAAATTTTAGGGCTTTTTTGGATAACCATGTGGGGCCCACTATCTTGATTCCTTAACTAAAAGGTTGGGTCAAGCTAGGTAAGTGTTGAGACTCAAATATTGCATAATTTCTCCCGTTTATATCTTGGTTTTTTTAACATGAATCTGTTTAATATTCTATTTTACTCATGTATGTGTTGCAAGGTGAATTTAAGTGCTTGGATTGAAAAAGGGTGCTAAAAGCATGGATTTGATACTCAAGAATCACCAAGGCAAGAGATGGATCTTAGGAGACCAAGATTGAAGAATTCACATGCCAAAGATTCAAGAAAACCAAGTGAAGAATGAAGAAAATCGAAGATTTGAAATGAAGAATCCTAAAATCGTCCTAAAAAAGTGTATTCTAAAGTTCTGAAGTCTATTTTAGAAAACTGCGCAGAGTAAAATCTATTTTAAACAAACTGTGCAGCGAGAAGTCTATTTTGAAAAACTGCATATATTTAAGGCAGTTTCTAGGGTTTTTCAACTTTGTACGAAAATTGGAGTTCCCTACTTATAAATAGGGCTTTCTAAGGCATTCCTAAGTATCATTAAAAGTATTCAAGAGAAATATTTAGGGTTTTTAAAGGGGTTTTCAATTTTATAAGTTGTTTTTTTCCTTTTAAATCTTTTCTATTTACATTTATTTCTTTCTCGTTGCTTTCTTTTTCTATTCTAGTTATGTTTTTCTAAGTTCCCTTTAGCCCAAGCTAGAAGGAAAGCACATGAGTTTAATAATTCTTTAAGTTATGATGATTGATTATTTTAATGATGAGAAGAATGGTGTATGCATGTTATCTATTGTTTAGGTTTTATTTTTTTATCCTCTTATGAGATTTATATGTTTCCATCATATGAGATTCACATAGATAGATAGGCTTACCCTAGATCAATCAGATTTCCTATATAGGAGAGGTTCTCAACCTGTTATATTTCTTTAATTTTCATTATCTCATTGATATTGAATTCTTAAAATCACCGACGCTTGAGAATATATATCAATGGTGCAAATCCACGATTTTCTAATCTTTTATATCATTTATTTAAAATATTTAAACTGTTTTATTTTCCGATTAGGCCAACCATAGTGCTTAGATCCTAGTTGTGTTATCCAAGTCATCATGATTTTGGAACATTAACCTATGTGTGGAATTTGAAGCTTGGGTGTTGTTTTAATTCAGTTAAATTACATCTATTCAAAAATCCCAAAATCAAATCATCAGTTTAGTTTTTATTACTTAGTTTGTTTTGCATTTGATTTTCTCTTTTTCGCAATTCATCTCCCTGTGGGATCGACCCTGTATTCACAGGATATTACTTACGAACCTTTGCACTTGGAGGTAAGCAATCAAGTTTTTGGCACCGTTGTCGGGGAGAGATTGAGATAGATTAGATCTGTGCAAGATAGCTAAGGTAAGTTCTTTTTTAAGATAAGTTCTCTTCTGAACCTTCCAAATTTTCTTTAGATTTTATTTTTTTCTTTGAAAGTAAATGCAGTTGGGTCTTTCAAGCACTAACTATGACATAAGGTTGCCCTGCTTGGGATTTTATCACCCAAGTGCTATGGTTGTTCTACAGTTGCTGTTTGATCATAAAGATCATCCGCTGAATCTATTTTCCAAATTAGCATAGTTTAATTTCTGCATTAGTTTTACTTTTGTTGATTTTTTTTTTTTTTTGTGGATTGAACCCTCATATTCGGCCCTACCGCTTGGGTTGTTGATTTATTTTTATTTTGTGGACTGAACTCTCATGGTTGGCCCTACCACCTGGGTTGTTGGTTAAGTTTTTATTTTTATATTAAGTATCATACTTGCTATTTGAATTAGTGGTATTTGTTGTGTAGTGTGGATGGTTTATGTTTCATTGGAGTAGGAATCAAAATAATCGACTCTCTTCCAAAGGTGGACTAGTTTCAGGCCTTGATCATTCACTTAGAAGAAGCACTCAACATTACTTGGATTCCATGGCAGACCCAGTTGATAATCCAAATCCAAATCTGTCAGATCCAATTGTAAATCAAAACAGAGAAAATCAATATAATCCTCCTCTTGAGGATGAAAATGAAGTTCATAGGAATATGTTAAACCAACCACAGACTTTACGTGAACATCTACACCCTGAGAGATCAACTTTACCATCTTGCATAATGTTCCCTGCTCACACAGGGAACATTGATTTTAAACCAGGTGTGATTCAATTGATTCCTAAATTTCATGGCTTAGATTTTGAAAGCCCCTACTTGCACCTCAAGGACTTTGAGGAAGTAATTGCAACATTATAAGTAAACAATGGCAATAGGGATGTACTTAAGCTTAGGTTATTCTCATTTTCTCTAAAAGATCAGGCCAAGCATGACTTAACTCTCTAAGACCTAATACCATCACTACATGGCAAACCTTAAGTAGAGAGTTTTTGAAAAAGTTTTTTCTCGAGCACAAAACAAATGCACTAAAACAAGAAATCATGTCATTCTCCCAAAAGGGGAATGAACTATTTTTTCAAGCTTGGGAGTGCTTCAAAGACATTCTAATTACTTGTCCACATCATGGTTATGAACCATGGCACGTGATTGATGCTTTTCAAAAGGGGCTCACCATGGATACCTGTCAGTTCATAGAGATGATGTGTGGTGAAACCTTTCTTGACAAAGATCATAATAAGGCATGGAATTTTCTAGATATGTTAGCAGAGAATACGCAAACATGAGATGTCTATGTTAAACCAAACCAAACTAGACCCATTCCTAAAGAGAAAGCGGGGATGTATATCCTAAGAGAGGAAGACGACCTTAATGCAAAATTCGTTGCATTGGCTAAAAAGGTCGAAGCCTTGAAAATTAAGAAGGTTGATATGGTTAAAGCAAACATTTCCTTAGGTAATTTTTGTAGCATTTGTGGTGATACAAACCATGACATAAAAGATTGTCCAATAATCTCAATTATACAAAATATCACGCATGAGCATGATCAAGCAAATGCTATAAATAATTACCAAAGGTCAGTTATGCAACCAATGAGAAACACGTATAATCCAAATTGGCGTAACCATCCTAATCTTAGTTGGAGGAATGGACCACAAATTAATGCGCCAAATGCACCTCAAATGCCTCCACAAAACAACTTCTTTGGGGCATCTAACAGTGCACTATATGTGCCTCCACCAAAGCGATCATCTGTGGAGGATACATTAACCGCATTCATGAACTCTCAAGCTCAAATAAATCAGTCTCTAATTCAATCAAATCAGGAATTAAAGATGGTCGTGGCTAGGATTGAGACTCAACTAAATGTTAGGGAAAAAGGCATCCTTCCTTCTCAACATGTGTCAAACCCTAGAAACACATATTTTATTGGAGACTCAAATCCAAGTGAGCTACATCATGAACAAGCTAAGGCCATCATTACCTTGAGAAGTGGAAAAGAGGTAATAACAAGATAATGCAACCTATAAAAATATCTGAGGATGAGCCACTGTCTCAAGAAAATGATGAACCGACTATGGTTCAAGAGCCGTAATAGCAAAAGGATAAAGAGACTAAGTCATATGAGCCTCCAGTTCCATTCTCATCTAAACATCGGAATCCTACTATCCCCATGAAATATCAAGAGGTGTTAGATGTGCTCCAAAAGGTTACTGTTAATATTCCTCTGCTTGATGCCATTAGACAAATTTCATCATATGTTAAATATTTCAAGGACTTGTGCACTGTAAAGAGGAAATTAAATATGCACAAAAAGGCCTTCCTTACTGAAAAAGTGAGCGCTATCATTCAACAAAGGGTCGTACCTAAATACAAAGACCTGGGAAGTCCCACTATTTCTTGTATTATTGGGAATTTTCAAATTGAGCATGTTTTGCTAGATTTGGGTGTAAGTATTAACTTAGTACCTTATTCGGTTTATAAAAAAATGGGGTTAGGCAAGCTTAAACTAACCACAATTACACTCTAACTCGCTGACTGCTCCATTAAGATACCAAGGGGAATTTTAGAGGACGTGCTAGTCCAAGTGCAGAAATTCTACTTCCCCGTGGATTTTATTGTACTAGACACTGAACCATGTGTAAACGTTAGCGCTCAAGTTCCCATCATTTTATGCCGCCCATTCCTAACAACTTCAAATGCAATCATAAATTACAAGAATGGAATGATGAACTTGTCTTTTGGTAACATGACTCTAGAGCTAAATATTTTCAATTTATGTAAGCAGCCCATTGATAATAATGAAATCCATAAGCTGAATTTCATGGACTGCTTGATAAAAGAAGAGGAATGGGAACCTAGTCTGATTAAGGAATTGATTCAAGTCTTTGGGGACTTAAAAAATTCTGATTTCGAAAAAGTGCTTGCTGAAATTTGTGATGATAATGAGAGCACTACCACCCAGGACATTGGTATGTACCAATGGAGACCGCGCACTCAAATCCTATCTATCGAGGACTCGCGGCCTCTGCTACCATCAACCAATGTTCCAAAGCTTGATTTAAAACCACCACCAAATGAGCTTAAGTATGTATACTTAAGTGAAAATAAAATTATCCTGTGGTGATCTCTTCATTTTTAAATAAGGATCAAGAGATTTAATTGTTGAATGTTCTAAGGGACCACAAAGGAGCCTTGGGCTGAACTATTTCTAAGATCAAGGGTATAAGCCCTTCCATATTGTCATACCTCAAACTCAAAAAACGGGCTCACAGAATTCCCGATCGTCAAATCCGGCGCCGACAGCCTCCGTAGTGCCCCATTCTCGGATCCCGGCACTCATATGCGAGATTCTGATCCCGGGATCCTACGAGGAGGATTTTCAGTATAATTTTTTTTAATGGAGCATAACCACAAGCATAACCAAGTCACAAAACAACATCATCACATATCCACAATATCAAAAACTTTAAGTATAATGCGGAAAGGAAAATACAAGGTGATTAAAAAGCCCCAAAATAATCCGATACACTCTTGCCTCAGCGCTGCTGCGATCTAACGACACATGCACGCAACGGTCGTGCATGAGCTTACAAAAGCTTGGAGGGTGGTGTAAGTGTGTGTGTAGGGTGAGTGCCAAGTATATAATATTAGAGTAATGCGAAATATGCGTGTAAGTCCATGAATACTATCAGTTGTACCAAAGCTATATGATGCAAGGCATGAATGCTATCGGCCATACCAAGGCCATGCGATGCGAGGCCTATGTAGCTAAATGTCATATGCAAGATACAAAACAAGCATGCCAGTCCTCATCAAGTACACATATTAGTATAGTTTCACTCTGAGATATTATCGGGGTCTAATACACTTCAAACTAACTGCCACCTCCCTAGCCGCACAGCCCGACAAGTGGAAGAGACCACACTATCCGCCTGACCAGTAGTCTGCCAATACCTACCCAGCTCATCGATAGCGGGCTCATTTGCGAGCTGGTTAAACTCAGTCTGGCTTACAACCCCCTCACTCGAGCGAATAAGGCCACACCCCTTCCAATCAACTACAAAATAGTGGGAGACGAGGCCTACTGGTATTCAGCACTCGGGCTCTCATATATCCACTCGGTCTAGACGTTAGAGCATCTCTTGGTACTAAAAATGTTCTAGGACTCTCACTGAAGGACATCCTAAGTGCCCACAGTGCTAGAACCAAGTATTTCCGGTATCCGATACGGTCATTCATGATGTGCCTGTGGAGCCACGGCCCTGATGTCGCTAGGGCGTACAATGATCGTGATACACAAATGGGAGATGCATTAATCACACTGTTAAGTCAAGCAACAATCTTGCGCATATCACGCGCTCATGTGGGTAACTCCTATCAGTGAGTCCCATAGATAATCTGCCCAATGACATATGCTATGATCAGTCACTCCTCATACCAAGCATACATATAATGCGAATGGGTATGAATCATAGAATTATACTAAGCATGTTATAAAGTGATGAACTATCAACAAGTATGGGCCTATCAATGGGCCCTAAGGAGAGTTACAATGTGGACATTTAACCAATATTGTACTTATAATGTGGGCGTTAAACCATCATTGCTCCCAAGGCATAGCCCACCATAAACATCATTACATAAACCGTGGTAGAATCACACATTGTAATGGACTTGTGTACATCCCATTGGGCCTCGACCTATGGGCCTTAGATACATCAAATGGGCCGCATAACATGGGCCTCATATATATCAAGTTGAACCTCAATAGACGGCCACAAATAAATCAATATGGGCCTCATACATCCCCAAAAAGAATCATATTGAAGGATCATTTGGACCAAATCCCAAGTGACAGTAGAGATAATAATTTTCATTGTTTAAACAATTCACAGGGCCCACTATAAAGTTTATTTTCCAACCAATCTAATCATAAGGTCATAAAGACCTGAATTAAGAGGGAAAACAAATCCCCTATTGATCCAGAACTTCTGTGACAACAAAAGGTTTCAATGGCAGACACTCAATCCCCACTGCTTTTTGCTATGTGGTCCACTTGATAGGTAGATCTGCCTCATTTGCCTCAAGCCTTAAGGCTAGCTCGCCACTGAATGGACAGTTTGGATGTAACCCATATATCATGGTGGGTCCCATAGGGATAGACGGGATGGATAAAGCATATACCTCATGGTGGGGTCCCCTGCCGTCCAGCAACCCAATCAAAATGGCTGGACGACATGGATAAAACACATACGTCATAGTGGGTCCCACCGTCCAATGGTGTGGACGGTGTGGGTAAAACACATACACCATAGTGGGTCCCACGTGGGGCCCACCATAACGTTTATCTACCATTCAATCTGTTAATAAGGTCACACAGACCCGAATGAATAGGAAAAACAAATTTCATAATGATCCAAAACTTCTGTGACAAACCAAAAGGGTTTCAATGGCAGACGTTCAATCAACACTGTTTCCTGTAACGTGGGCCACCTAAGCTATGTATACGGCTGATTTTTGGGGTGGCCCACAGCTAGAAGGGGGGCCTACCAAATGCACGGTGTTTATGTTCTGCACACATCACGGTGGGGCCCACGATTGGGATCCACCCTCCCTGCCTCTTCACCCGTCATAGCGTAGCGGGTGCTGCGCGTCTCTGAACGTCAGTAGCAGCACCTGCTACTATATTATTATTATTTTTTAAATGGTTTTTCCGCAGATTTCACATGTGGGGCCCGCATCAGGTGGATCTACTCCACCCATTGAATTCTAGGACTTAAGACGGACCGAACAAGCCCAATATTCGGCATGTTTTGGTGTACCGAAACGTCATAGTAGATTTTAACAGTAAAAACCATTATTTTCTATGTTATGGCCTACCAGAAAATCGGATTAACTTCATTTTTCGGCTCAACGCCTAAAATGAGCTGAGGAATAGAATGGACGGCGTGGATTAGATCAATGCATCAAGGTGGGGCTTGCATGAGCGGCCCACCCAAAAGTTTAGAATCAAGCTAATATATATATATATATATATATATATATATATATATATATATATATATATATATATATATAGTATGTCCACTTTCTATTCCCACTCACTGAACATGTCCAGCGTCTAGGGACGCTGGACGGACGGTGTGTATAAACAATTCATCAAGGTGGGTCCCACATGGATGTGGCCCACCTGATTTGGATAAATTTGATATTTGTGTTTTCCCATCGTCCCAAGGTTAGGCCCACATGGCTTGGACGATGTAGATCTAACACTCCATCAAGTGGGTCCCACGAAGGTGGACGATCTGGATAAAATGACATACATCATGGGACCATGAACAAGGGAAAAAGAGTGAGAGAGATTGAGTGATGGAGGGACCCCAGCACTATGGGCCCTCCCTTCCATGATTTACAACATACATCAAGTGGGTCCCATTACATATGGGCCCATCGATCAAATTCAACGGTGGAGATCCTTTCTCCACCGCAATGCAAGGTCTAGATGACCTTATCCATGCAAAGAAAATAAACATCATGATGGGGTCCATGGAAAATGGCCCCATTATGAAATGATCATGAGAATCAAGGTGGGTCATCGGCCACATCTAGAGTCCAAAGTGAGATCCATACAATCAATTGGTAGGCCTCACTTGGCCCATCATAAAAACATGAAACCTAGGCCTATAGAAACACCCACCGTTCGATTTTCTTGGTCCGATGGAACGCCGATCTCCTTGTGGCTCACTTTGATGAAGGTGATGAGAGTTGAAGGGTAGGATGATAGATCTTGAGATGGGAAGTGGGCCACACAACACTCTTTTCTCTCTTGGAATGGCTTAGACGTCCACTCCTTTAGTGTTGCTTGGAAAGTGTGTTAAGAAAGAGAGAGATAAGTGGTGGTTGTAAGAGAGAGGTGATGGATGTGAGGTGATAGTTGTACTTGACTTGAGAGTTAACTTGGTAGGTTGATTAACTTGGGGAGAAAGAAAGCATAAGTTGTGTACTTTGATTGATTGATGGGATTGGTTTTAGAGATTCTCTTGGATTTGCAAATGCGTTGTGTTTCTTCAAAATAAATGTGGGCCCACATCTCCTGGCCAGGGTATCGAATCGGTGTGCAAGATGCCGCGTCGAAACCACGGCAACGGTGCGGTCGCAATGGTACAAGTCTCGTATTAAGTCGACTCAAATCTATGAGATTCAACTTAGGGTCATACGCAAAAGTCAATTATAGGTCGCAAGTTGCCGAAATTTGTCGGGAAGGATCACAGAAGTCAACGAAATAGTACGGACTAGGATACGGGCCTTACAACTCTCCCCACCTAATAAAAAATTCGTCATTGAAATTTATACTACCATCGCAGCTAACCATAACTCATAAGGGAATAGAAAATAAAACATCATATATAATCAAAACACAATACAACATACAATCAAACATCAAAAAGATGGGGATAACGCTCTTGAATCTCTGCCTCGTGCTCCCAAGACGCCTCATCCAAATTATAATGGCCCCACTGCACCTTCATCAAGGGAATGACCTTGGTCCGGAAGACCTGCTCCTTTCGATTAAGGATATGAACTGGATGCTCAATGTAAGAAACATCCTCATGAACCTCCAACGACTACTAATCAATAACAGGAATGATGATGACCCAAACTTCCTCAACATAGAGACATGAAAAATGTTGTAGATGCCAGACAATTATGAAGGCATCGCAAGCCGATAGGCCACGACGCCAATGCACTTGGTGATCTCGAAAGATCCTATAAATCTCGGGGCAAGCTTACCCTTTACTCCAAAATGAACCACACCCTTCATGGGTGAGACCTTGAGATACACATGGTCTCCAACAGCAAACTCTAAGGGACGACGCCGATGATCAGCAAAACTCTTTTGCCGGCTCTAAGATGTGCGCATCTTCTGCCTGATGATATCGATAACCCCTGACGTCTGCTGCACAAGCTTAGAACCTAGGAGATGCCGCTCTCTAACCTTGGTCCAACAACTCGGAGATCTGCATGGTCTGCCGTATAATGCTTAAAAGGAGTCATGTCAATGGTCACCTGATAACTGTTATTGTACGCGAACTCAGCCAATCTTAGGTGCTCGTCCCAACTACCTGAGAAATCAATCTCGCAAGCCTGAAACATATCCTCAAGGATCTAGTTGACCCTCTCGGTTTGGCCATCGGTCTGCGGATGGTACGCGGTGCTGAGTTGCAAATCAGTCCCCATTGCTCTCTAAAAGCTTCCCCAAAACTGAGACGTGAACTTTAGGTCTCGGTCTAAAACGATCGAGACAGAAACACCGTGCAGTCTCACTATCTTATCTATAAATAGCTTGGCGAGCTGGTCCGCATGCCAGGTCTCACGAATCGTAAGAAAATGTATGAACTTCATCAGACGGTCCACGACAACCCAGATATTTTCATGACCGCGCTGTGCCCTCGACAAACCCATCATAAAATTGGTAGATATGTTCTCCCATTTCTACATTAGGATGTTCAACGGCTGCAATAGACCAGGGGGTCTCTGATGATCGGCCTTGACACGCTGGCATGTGTTACACTCAGCCACAAAACTGGCTATCTGACGCTTCATCCTAGCCCAAAAATATTGACTCCTCATATTGTGATACATCTTCGTGGAGCTAGGGTGGATAGAGAACCGCGATCGATGTGCCTCGGTCATAAGATCTTGGCGCAACTCAGGAATATCCAGGACATATAATCGGCCTCTAAAGCGAAGTCTACCATCAGAACTAATCTGTCAGTCTAACTGACTCTCAGATGCTGCCTCAGCTTGGTAATCCTGTAATGACTCATTCGTCTGCTGAGCATCGATCACCCTAGTGACAAGAGAGCATTGAATTGATAGGCTCGATAACTGCACAATAGAAGATTGCAAGCTCATCTCGAAGTTTAAACTGACACATCCTCAAGCATCCTCCACTCTTGAATCATCATGTGCGCTACTAGGCCTCCTGTCTGACCGCTGAGGGCATCCGCCACCACGTTTGCCTTGCCTGGGTGGTACTGGAGATCAAAATCATAGTCCTTCAGGAGCTTCATCCAACGCCTCTGCCTCATGTTCAGTTCGGACTGAGAGAACAAATACTTCAAGCTCTTGTGGTCGGAGAAGAGCTCGAACCTCACTCCATAGAGATAGTGTCTCTACACCTTCACGGCGAAGACAACTGCTGCCATCTTTAAATCATGCCTGGGGTAGTTCAGCTCATGGACCTTGAGCTGGCGAGACGCATAAGCCACCAGCTTCCCGTGCTGCATCAGGACAGCACCCAAGCCAACTCGCGAGGCATCGGTAAATACAATAAATTCATCACTCCCAGAGGGAAGAGTGAGGACAGGAGCGGACATGAGACGGTCCTTCAGCTCCATAAATGTCTGCTCACAAATGTCGTTCCAATGAACTCGGCACCCTTCCGGGTCAACTTGGTCAACAGGGCTGCAATACGAGAGAATCCCTCAATGAAATGTCGGTAGTAGCTCGCCAAACCAAGGAAACTGTAGATTTCAGATGCGTTCGTGGGCTGGCTCCACTGACACACGGCATCAATCTTCGAGGGGTCTATTGCGATGCCCTACCTCATCACCACACGACCGAGGAACTTCATCTCCTTTTGCTACAACTCTCACTTCTCTAGCTTCGCGTAAAGCTGGTGTGCATAGAGGGTCTACAAGATAATCTCCAGATGCCGCTCATGCTCCTCATGGGTCCTCGAATATATCAAAATGTCGTCGATGAAGACTACGACAAACTGATTGAGATACGGACGGAAGACCTCGTTCATCAACTGCATGAATATCGCGGGCGCATTGGTCAGTCCGAAGGATATGACTTAGAACTCAAAATCACCGTAACGTGTCCTGAAGGCTGTTTTCGGGATATCCTCATCTCAGACCCAAACCTAATGATAACTGGACCGCAAGTCTATCTTCGAAAAGAACTGTACCTCATACAGCTGATTAAACAAATCATCGATCCTCGGGTGTAGGTACTTGTTCTTCATCGTGACCTTGTTGAGCTCGCGGTAATCTACGCAAAGCCTCAATGAGTCATCCTTCTTCTTCACGAAGAGTACCGGTGCTCCCCACGGTGAACTGCTCGGACGTAGAAAGCCTAACTTGCGTAACTCGTCCAACTGCTTCTGCAGTTCCCGCGATTCCAACGGTGTCATTCGATACGGGGCCTTCGAAATAGGCGCGGTACTGGGCACGAGATCAATCTGGAACTCAATGTGCCGATGAGGTGGTAACCCCAGAATCTCCTAAAACACATCAGGAAAACTACAAACGACTGGCAGCTGGTTGATACTCAAAGCAGCTGACTCCTCAATGGCACACGATAACAGGCAGAAAAGTTACTCTGCTCTGAGCTTGGCAACAAACTAGAACTCTGGCATGCCGGGTATACAGAACGTGACTATCCTCGCGGAGCAGTCCAATATAGCGTGGTACTCGGCGAGCCAATCCATGCCCAGGATGACATCAAACTCGGACATCGGCAATACGAACAGATCGACAGGTAAAAAGATATCCACAATCAGAACGAGGCAAGATGAGCAAAATTGGTCTAATACTGCAGTCTTCCACAAGGGTGTCGATACTGACAAACCCTCACGGGCAGACTCCATTGGTAAACTGGTCTATCGGCAGAAATCATCGGCCACAAAAGAATATGATGCACCAGAATCAAACAATACACATGTAATGCATGCAGAAACAGGGAAAGTACCCTCGCCGACTCCTCCTGATGACTAAGGGTCCTGCTCGATGGCATAAAATATGCCCTGGGCCTGCTGGGGAGGTGCAGGTCCCCTCTAAGGTCTCTGTTGTTGCTGCTGTCGCTGTAGCGGCCTGATCTGCTGCCTCTGCTGCTGTGGGGGAGGTCATGGAGGCTGGTGTTGCGGTCACTGCTGCTACTGTGGGGGCTGTCGCAGAGGTTAATACGGTGCCCTCAGCTGCTGCTGATGCGGATGGGGACACTCGTGCCTACGATGTCCTGTCTTACCGTACCCAAAGTAAGTACATGAAAATAGTCCCTGAGGTGGTGCTAGGGGTGCCACTAGTGCTCGGAATGCTAGGCAGGTCGTGCGTCGCTGCTGTGGATGATGCTACTGTTGCTATGAACCACCAGAGGGCGCCTTCCTCTTCTGATCTCCTCTCTGGTCACAGGCTCTCTGCTAACCGACTCAATTTGCCTCGTAGATCTGGGCCCTCTCCATAATCTGCTCAAACGTCAGAAGCATGTGTCTGATCACACAGCTCTCTTGAGGGCAGGACGTAAGTCATTCTCAAAATGGCGGGCATTTCACCCCTCATCATCAACAAGGTATATCGTGAATCTCGATAGCATGACAAAACGTGCCTCATACTGGGACATAGTCATGTCTCCCTGGACCAGAGTCTAACTCTAATGCGCGCTGCTGTCGCACATGGTTGGGAAAGAACTTACAGTCAAACTGATCTACAAAGTCCCCCCATGTCCATACGAAATCGGCTGCTACCGCTCAGGCGATAGATGCCCACCAATGCTGAGCCTCACCCTGGAGAAGAAATATGGCTAATAGGACTCGCTGTTGGGTCGTATATCTCATAGTGTCGAATATCTTCTCCACCTCGGAGCACCATATCTCTGCTGCAGCAGGGTCTGGATCGTCCCGGAAATGCGAGGGATCGTGCTGTCGGAAGTCTTTGAGAAGGGCGCTCGTACGCTCCGCTCTGCCTCGGCTGGTGTAATAGTGGGACGCTTGCTCTGCCCCTGAAGAATAACAGTCATTGCCTGTAGTATCTGCTGCAGCTGGGCGGCACTCACAGGTATGGTCGGATCCGCACAGGTCTCAGGTAGGGAATTATCAGGCTGGAAAATATGAATATCCAGTAGTGGAGTAGGAGTCACAGGTGGTAGAGCGGGAGTCGCAGGTGGTGGAGCGAGATTCGCTCAAGTCGCTCTTCTAGGAGGCATGTCCTATAGGAAGGAACAAGGGTCTATCAGCCTTGAGAATTCTCGAAGGCATAAACGTTAAGGGTTTATGTCGAAAAATCATTAAGTCATTCGGACTCGGGACCTATTCATTCTAAGTTCAAAGTAGATATGTGATGTGATCCTTAAGTATTCGCAAGTTATGCTCTGATACCAACTTCTGTCACGCTCTAAACTCAGAAAATGAGCTCATAGAATTTTTTATCACCGAATCCGACGCCGACAGCCTTCGTAATGCCCCATTCTCGGATTCTGGCACTCATATACCAGATTCCGATCCAAGGATCCTACAAGGAAGATTTTCAGTATGATTTTTTTTTTGTAATGAAGCATAACCACAAGCATAATCAAGTCACAAAACGACATCACCACATATCCACTATATCAAAAACTTTAAGTACAACGCGAAAAGGGAAATACAAGGTGATCAAAAAGCTCTAAAATAATCCAATACGCACTCCTGCTTTAGCGTTGCTACAATCCAATGACACCTATACACAACAGTTATGCATAAGCTTACAAAAGCTTAGATAGTGGTGTAAGTGTGTGCGCAGGGTGAGTACCAAGTATACAATATCAGAGTAATGCGGAATATGCGGGTAAGTCCATGAATACTATCAGTTGTACCAAAGCTATATGATGCAAGGCATGAATGCTATCAGTCATACCAAGGCCATGCGATGCGAGGCCTATGTAGCCAAATGTCATATGCGAGATGCAAAGCAAGCATGTCAATCCTCATCAAGTACACATATCAGTACAGTTTCACTCTGGGATATCATCAGGGTCTAATACACTTCACACCGACTGCCGCCTCCCTAGCCGCACAACCCAACAAGTGGAAGAGACTACACTATCCGCTTGACCAGTAGTTTGTCAATACCTACCCGGCTTGTCGATAAAAGACTCATTTACGAGCTGGTCAAACTCAGCCTAGCTTACAACCCCCTCACTCGGGCGAATAAGGTCACACCCCATTCCAACCGACTACGACACAGTGAGAGACACGGCCTACTGGTATTCGGTACTCGGGCGCTCGTGTATCCACTCGGTCTAGACGTTGGAGCATCTCCTGGTACCAAAAAGGTTCTAAAACTCTCACCTAAGGACATCCTAAGTGCCCACGGTGCTAGAACCAAGTATTTTCGGTATCCAATACGAATATCCACGATGTGCTTGTGGAGTCACGACCTTGATGTCGCTAGGGCGTACAATGACGGTGACACACAAATACGAGATGCATGAATCACACTGTCCAGTCATGCAACAATCCTGCGCTCATGTGGGTAACTCCTATCAGTGAGTCCCATAGATCATCTACCTAATGGCATATGCTATGATCAGTTACTCCTCATACCAAGCATACATATGATGCGAATGGGTATGAATCATGGAATTATACTAAACATGTTATAAAGCAATGAACTATCAACAAGTATGGGCCTATCAATGGGCCCTAAGGAGAGATACAATGCAGACATTTAACCAACATTATACTTACAATGTGGTCGTCAAACCATCATTACTCCCAAGGCATAGCCCGTCATAAACATCATTACATAAACCGTGGTAAAATCACACATTGTAATGGACTTGTGTACATCCCATTGGGCCTCGACCCATGGGCCTTAGATACATCAAATGGGCCACAGAACATGCGCCTCATATATATCAAGGTGGGCCTCAATGGACGGCCACAAATAAATCAAAATGGGCCTCATACATCCCCAAAAAGAATCATATTGAAGGATCATTTGGACCATACCCCAAGTGACATGGAGATAATAATTTTCACTGTTTAAACAATTCACAGGGCCCACTATAAAGTTTCTTTTCCAACCAATCTAATCATAAGGTCATAAAGACCTGAATTAAGAGGGAAAATAATTCCCCATTGATCTAGAACTTCCGTGACCCAAATGGGTTTCAATGATAGACCTTCAAATCTCACTAATTTCTATAGTGTGGTCCACTTGATCAATGGCTGGACACATCACAGAGTGGCCCGCCGTGATGTGTTTGAGATCCAACCAATTCATAAGTTAACATAGAGATGGATGAAGTGAAAACAAGAATATAAGTTTAATTGAAAATTATTATGGCCTTTAGAAGTTTGAAAGGTGGATGTCATGTCCACATTAATGGTGGGTCCACCTGATCCTAAATCTATCTTATTTTTAGTCTTTAGCCTTAAAATTACCTTTCAAAATGGTTGGACAGCTTGGATGCAACACATGCATGAAAGAGGACCCCAAAATTGGGTGCACACGTCACCAAGGTGGGCTCCACATAACCTGCTGCATCAAAGCAGCAATAGGGCTAGTGTGTGGTACACTAGCCAATCCAAATCCTTCACAGTGGGTCCCACGTGGGGCTCACCATAACGTTTATTTTCTATCCAATATGATCATAAGGTCATACAGACCTGGATGAAGAGGAAAAAAATTTTCATAATGAACCAAAACTTTTGTGACAACTCAAAAAGGGTTCCAATGGCAGACGCTCAATCCCCACTATTTCCTGCTATGTGGGCCACCTGAGTTCCTCTTACGGCTGATTTTTGGGGCGCCCCTTTGTCTAAAGGGGCCCATCAAATGCACGGTGGTGGGGCATGCAGCTGGGAGCCACGTCCTAGCCCCTTTACCGTCCTAGGCGCAGGAGGACGCTGCTGCACGTCCTGGACATTAGTGATGCACCTACTGCATCTTATGTTTTTTTTTAATGGTTTTTCCGTGGTTTTTCACATGTGGGCCCGCATCAGGTGGATGCACTCCACCCATTGAATTCTAAGACTCAAGATGGACCGAACAAGCCCAATATTCAGCATGTTTTGGTGTACCGAAATGTCAGAGTAGATTTTAACAGTAAAAACTATTATTTTCTATGCTATGGCCGCCAGAAAATTAGATTGACTTCATTTTGAGTCTCAACGCCTAAAATGAGCTAAGGAATGAAATGGACGGCGTGGATTAGATCAATGCATCAAAGTGGGGCCTGCATGAGTGGCCCACCCGTCCACTGTCTATTCCCACTCACTGAACGTTGGACGGATGGTGTGTATATACAATTCACCAAGGTGGGTCCCACATGGACGTGACCCACCTAATTTGGATAAATCTGATATTTGTGTTTTCCCATCGTCCCAAGGTAGGGCCCACATGGCTTGGACGATGTAGATCTAACACGTCCATCAAGTGGGTCCCATGAAGGCGGACGATCTGGATAAAATGGCATACATCATGGGACCATGGACAAGGGAAAAAGAGTGAGAGAGATCGAGTGATGGGGGGACCCCGACACTATGGCCCCTCTCTTCCATGATTTACAACATACATCAAGTGGGTCCCATTATATATGGGCCCACCGATCAAAATCAATGGTGGAGATCCTTTCTCCACTGCAATGTAAGGTCTAGAAGACCCTATCCATGCGAGAAAAATAAACATCATGATGGGGTCCATGGAGAATGGCCCCATCATGGAATGATCATGAGAATCAAGGTGGGCCATTGGCCACATCTAGGGTCCAAAGTGAGATCCATACCATCAATCGGTAGGCTTCACTTGGCCCATCATAAAAACATGAAAAATAGGCCTATAGAAACACCCATCATTTGATCTTCTCTGTCCGATGGAATGCCGATCTCCTTGTGTCTCACTTTGATGGAAGGTGATGAGAGTTGAAGGGCTAGGTGATAGATCTTAGGGTGGGAAGTGGGCCACACAATACTTTTTTCTCTCTTGGAATGGCTTGGACGTCCACTCCTTTGGTGTTACTTGGAAAGTATGATGAGAAAGAGAGAGACAAGTGGTGGTTGTAAGAGAGAGGTGATGGATGTGAGGTAATAGTTGTACTTGACTTAAGAGTTGACTTACTAAGTTGCTTGACTTGGGGAGAAAGAAAGCATGGGTTGTGTACTTTAATTGATTGATTGATTGATTGATGAGATAGGTTGTAGAGATTCTCTTGGGTTTGCAAATGTGCGGCGTTTTTTCGAAATAAACGCGGGCCCACACCTCCTGGCCAGGGTATTAAATCGGTGTGCAAGACGTGGCATCGGAATCGCAGCGATGGTGCGGTTGCAATGGTACAAGTCTCGGATTAAGCCGACTCAAATCTATGGGATACGACTTAAGGTCGTGTGCAAACATCGATTATAGGTCACAGGTTGCCGGAATTTGATCACAGAAGTCGACGAAACAGTACGGACTAAGATACGGGCCTTACACATATTCACCCATCGGATCCACCTCGAGGAGGATGCTAAACTAATTAGACAACCTTAAAGGCGTCTCAATCCAAACATGATGGAAGTTGTAAAAAATGGGGTGATCAAATTGTTGGATGTGGGAATCATCTACCCAATATCCAATAGTGTTTCAGTGAGTCCAACTCAAGTAGTCCCAAAGAAATCTGGAATAACTATTGTGCAAAATTCTAATAATGAACTCATACTAACACGTGTCACCACTGATTGGCATGTTTGCATTGACTATAGAAAATTGAACCAGGTCACAAAGAATGACCATTTCCCTCTATCATTCATTGATCAAGTTTTAGAGAGGGTAGCAGGTCACTCCTTCTATAGTTTTCTTGATGGATATTCTTGATATAACCAAATAGAGATAGCCCTGGAAGACCAAGAGAAAACTACATTCACTTGTCCATTTGGCACGTTTACTTTCAAACGGATGTCATTTAGATTGTGTAACGCCCCAATAACTTTCCAACGGTGTATGTTAAGTATTTTTTCAAATATAGTTGGGAAGTTTCTTAAGGTTTTCATGGATGACTTCTCTGTATTTGGGAGTAGTTTTGAGGAATGCCTCAATAATTTATCTCTTGTCTTGTCTAGGTGTGAAGAGAAATACCTTATCTTAAATTGGGAGAAATATCATTTCATGGTTCAAAGGGGAATTATTTTGGGTCATGTTATCTCCAAAAATGGAATCGAGGTAGATCACTCAAAACTTGACATTATTGCTAATCTACCTATCCCCCGAACTGTTAGAGATATTAGATCACTTCTAGGGCACGCTGGTTTCTATAGAAGATTCATTAAGGACTTTAGTGCCATTACTAGACCCTTGACTAATCTTCTTCAAAAGGATGTTCCATTTAAGTGAACAGATGAGCGTGTAAGTGCCTTTAATAAAATTAAATAATCCCTTACCACTGCACCTATCATGCGTCCACTAGATTAGACACTTCCTTTTGAACTAATGTGCGATGCAAGTGATTATACTATAGGGGCTGTTTTGGGCCAAAGGAAAGATAAACAGCCCTACGTTATTCACTATGCGAGTAGAACTCTAAACTTGGCTCTAGTAAACTACTTAACAACTGAAAAAGAGTTATTTGCAGTAGTTTTTTCTTTGAATAAGTTTAGGTCCTACTTATTGGGATCCAAAGTGGTTATTTTCACGGACCACTCGACTTTGAAATATTTATTATCTAAAAATGATGCAAAGCCGAAACTTTTGAGATGAATCCTCCTACTCTAAGAATTTAACTTAGAGATAAAAGATAAGAAAATAGTAGAAAACGTAGTGGCCGATCACATTTTTCCAGATTGGTGTTAGATGATTCCACTGAGGAGATGCATATCTAGGACACTTTCCCTGATGAACAATTATTTACGATCTCCGAATTGCTCTGGTATGCGGATATAATGAGCTATCTTGTAACGTGAAAAATATCATATAATTGGAAGTCACAAGATAGGAAGCGTTTTGAAACTGAGGTTAGGAACTTCTTCTGGGATGACCCGTATTTATATAAATATGGGACTAATCAAATTTTTAGATGTTGTGTCCCAGAGGATGAACTTCAGAGTGTTATTTCTTTTTGCCACATGGAAGCATGTGGTGGCCATTTTCTGCTAAGAAAATCACTGCAAAAATTCTGCAGTGTGGTTTTTACTAGCCTACCATGTTTAAAGACACCAATACTTTCTGTGTTGCTTGTGATAGATGTCAACGGTTGGGAAGAGTGTCCCGGCGCAACATGATATCTTTATCCCCCAATTTTACCATTGGAGATATTTGATTGTTGGGGTATTGATTTTATGGGTCTATTTCCATCTTCTTTTGGATTTCTTTATATATGTTGGTGTGGATTATGTTCAAAGTGGATTGAGGAAATTCCAAGTAAGATCAATGACAACAAAGTGGTCATACGATTCCTCAAGGAAAATATTTTTTCTAGATTTGGAACTCCAAAGGCCATTATTAGTGATGGCGGGTCTCACTTTTGCAATAGGATATTTGAGGCTTTGATGAAGAAATATGGCATCAAGCATAAATTGAGCACCCTATACCACCCACAAATGAGTGGGCAAGCTGAGATTTCTAATCGGGAAATCAAACACATTTTAGAGAAAACTATAAGGCCAGATAGGAAGGATTGGTCCCGCAGACTATCTGACACTTTATGGGCTTATAAGACTGCTTATAAGACCCCGATTGGAATGTCTCCATACAGATTGGTGTATGAAAAGGCTTGCCACTTACCTGTGGAATTGGAACATAGAGCCTACTGGGCAATAAAGAAATTAAACTTTGATATGGACCAAGCAAGTGGACAAAGGAAATTAGAGTTGAATGAATTAGAGGAGCTGAAGAGAGATTCCGATGAAAATTCTAAAATCTACAAAGAGAGGACCAAAGCTTTTCATGACCAAAACATCTTGAGGAAGAATTTTGAACCTCAGCGAAAAGTCCTATTGTACAATTCCCGTCTCCAGTTCCTTCCGGGAAAGTTAAGATCAAAACGGACAGACCCCTTCATTGTGAAGAATGTTTATACTTATAGGGCTGTTGAAATTGAGAATCCACGTAATGACAATGTGTACAAGGTTAATGGTCAGAGATTGAAGCCTTATATGAAAACTTTCATTTGGGAGAGGAGTTCGTCCCTCTTCATGAGCCAAAATATTCAGATTGATGCTCCTAGTCTGACTGAGCATTTGTGTAGGATTTGTATCATATTCAAATTTTTTTGTGTCACCTAGCAGGTGAGTTCTTCATGGTAGGTACTATCCACTCTTTCTTTTATTTTTTTTGTTCTCTGCATTACATTATCATTACATTGGGGACAATGTAGATTTTAGGTTGATGGGTGTGGATAGTCATCCATGTAAGGTTTTTATTTATTTATTTATTATTTAGGTTTATAGGAAAATTTTCTCAACATTTTTAAAATAATATATACAAGAATGTGAACATGATTTTATGCGAATTTCAAAGGCAAAGTTAATACTTATTTTAGGTCGATAGCAGTTAGAATTTTGATAACTGAAAACTATAAACTTGAGTTTAATTATCTAATCACTAGTTTAAAGTGAGTTTTAATTTGATGTACTGAATTCACAATATACCTTAGCTAACTAAGTGAGGAATGTGATATGTGAATTAGAATAACAACTTTTGATTCAAACAAGGTTGAATGAACTAGTACCATTAATATATGCTTAAAAAAGAGAATATTGAAGGAAAAAAAAAAGAGTTATGAAATTTTTTTTTTATTATAGAGCATAAATGCAATGACCATAACAATCGTGTCAGTAATCCGGCGTAAGGATATCTAAGTATCGATTAATGTTTTCATTACAAGTACGATACCTTAGGTTATGAAGCAAACTCGGTGGGAATCTTCATCTAAGGGTGGTTTATAATAATGAGGATATGGTAAAAGAAGAAATGTCATGAAGGAAATGAGATAACTAGAGATTTCATATTCTTGGAATGATTAAAAGGAGTTAGGATAGGAAACATGCATATTTCTCAAAGTTAGACTAGTGTCACGGAGCACCTAAGTATATTGGATCATAACTATTCTAAATTTTGATTAGGTCTCCGAACTCAAGGATGTAATGGATTAGGAAATTCAGATTCTAACTAACTTTAGACTTAGGGTAAGTATTGTTTTGTTTTGGAATTCATATGATGAATGGAGACATAATTGTATAAATTTATGAGTGTTAAACTATTTTTCATATTTTCAATGTTTGTGAGTAACATTTCTTGAAACCTTCGTGAGACTATAACTCGTCCACTAGGGGAAACCTAGGGGTTTAAAGGCTTGTTACATATGCTAAATGCAATCGAGATTATCTACGAAAGTGGTGTAGTTAGAATTTTATTTTCAATTTAATTTTGTTTTCATTTTAATTTTGTTTCTAGAATTAATTTTTATTCTTATTTTTATTTTTCTTCGCTTATTTTGCTCGGGACTAGCAAAATGCTGGTTGAGGGGTGTGTTAAGACTCAAATATTGCATAATTTTTCCCATTTATATCTTAGTTTTATAAACATGAATCCGCTTAATATTCTATTTTACTCGTGTATGTGTTGCAAAGTGAATTTAAGTTATTGGATTAAAAAATGGTGCTAAAAGCATGAATTTGATGCTCAAGAATCACCAAGGTAAGAGATGGATCTTATGAGACCAAAATTGAAGAATTCACATGCCAAAAATTCAAGAAAACCAAGTGAAGAATGAAGAAAATAGAAGATTTGAAGTAAAGAATCCTGAAATCGTCCTGAAAAAGTGTATTTTGAAGTTCTAAAGTCTATTTTGAAAAATTGTGCAGAGTAAAATCTTAAACAAATTGTGCAGCGAGAAGTCTATTTTGAAAAATTACGTATATTTGAGGCGGTTTCTTGGGTTTTTCAACTTTGTACGAAAATTGTAGTTTCCTACTTATAAATAGGGCTTTTTAGGGCATTCCTAAGCATCATTAAAAGCATTCAAGGAAAATATTTAGGGTTTTTAAAAGGGTTTTCAATTTTACAAGTTGTTTTTTTCCTTTTAGATTTTTTCTATTTGCGTGTATTTCTTTCTTGTTACTTTCTTTTTCTATTCTAATTATGTTTTTCTAAGTTCCCTTTAGCCCAAGCTAAAAGAAAAGCACATGGGTTTAATAATTCTTTAAATTATGATAATTTATTGTTTTAATGATGAGAAGAATGGTGTATGCATGTTATCTATTATTTATGTTTTGTTTTATTATCCTCTTGTGAGATCCATATGTTTCCATCATATGAGATTTACATTGATAGATAGGCTTACCGTAGATCAATCAGATTTCCTAGATAGGAGAGGTTCTTAACCTGTTATATTTCTTTTATTTTCATTATCTCATTAATATTAAATTCTTAAAATCACTGACGCTTAGAATATACATCAATGGTACAAATTCATGATTTTCTAATCTTTTATATTATTTATTTAAAATATTTAAACTGTTTTCTTTTTCGATTAGGCCGACCATAGTGCTCGGATCCTAGTTGTATTATTCAAGTCATCATGATTTTGGAATATTAACTTATGTGTGGAACTTTGAAGCTTGGGTGTTGTTTTAATTCAGTTGAATTACATCCATTCAAAAATTCCAAAATCAAATTATCAGTTTAGTTTTTATTACTTAGTTTGTTTTGCATTTGATTTTATCTTTCTCGTAATTCATCTCTCTATGGGATCGACCCTGTATTCATAAGATATTACTTACAAACCTCTACACTTAGATGCAAACAATTAGTAAATGGGCCTCACATGTGAAATGTTAATGAAATGACAAGTGGTCCACATCCACATACCCCATAGCCTATCTAATGATTCTATTTCACTTGATCAAGCATATTTTGGCATCTTTCTTCCTTTGAATGAGGCCCCGATTAGGTACTGCTTCACGTGACTGTGCTCCTTCTGTACATAACATGGCACATTTAAATTAGACAACAGGTTACTGTTAGATATAGGACCAAACAAAATATTTTTGAAAGTTGTTTGTGGGCCATGGTCTGAATACTTTTTTGAGTAGGACCTGGGATAAATCATCCCAATCCTTAATTTCATTCTTCTAAAATGTATATTTCTTTGTGCATGTGTGGCCCACTTGATCAACGAATATGTTAGGAATATTCAAGTGGGAGACTTAGATTTTATCAATTTTGGGCCAGGCAGAGTTGGGTCAGCCTGGGCTTGGGCTGTTGCACTGGGCCCATGCTGGGTTCCCCCATCAAAGATCTAACCGTCCACACAAAGGTGAATTAGACACAACCGTCGAAAAAATCAGTTCCTGTGGACAATGAGGACGTCTGAGCAATGAGATATTTTCCTGGTGGCCCACAGAAGATGGGAACTTCTAGATGAATGGTACGGATCATGGGTAGAAGAGGGAGCAACGTGGCCAAGCATCTAGCTGGGCAGGCCTCATGGGCACTTCTCCTCTTTGATCAACGAGGCATTTTGCCTGGGCCCATTTGATTGACCACGGCATGATGAACGGCCGAGATTGGGCTTCGTTGGTTGGCTGTGAGCCTTGCAGTAGCGTCTGGCACCCTCCCTACGGTCCTGATGGTTAAGCAAACACTGGAGTTGGGAAGGCTTGGACGTAGCACACGTGTGACAAATCCAGACCGTTCATCATGCAGATCACGAGGCATATGTGTTCTGGACGTTAGCCACACGCTTATGCTGATCAGGTGGGTCACACATCAACAGGCCAGCCTGATTTTAGGGCTACGTGGACATCCTGACAACGACCCAGATCTCACGCACGTGTGAACAGATTCCAGACCCGCTAGGTAAAGGAAAACCTCAATATTTTGAACGCTTGTGGTTGCACGGCACCAAATAATATTTGGTAAATGGTGAAGAGACGATGGCTGGTCCGATCTCAACCATACAAGTAACCACGTGTAGTGTTTTGAACCGTTCATACGGTATTTCGTCTTCGATCTTCCACGATGCAGAGATCGCTCCATTGGACAATCTCAACCGTCCGAAAGCTGCACATTTGCCAGGGTTTGGGCGGTCACGATTGTGGGTCCACATGATTTATCATTTTGACGGCTCCATTGAGGATCGACGGATGAATGGTTCTGATCATTGAACATGGGCCAAGCAAGCCGTGGACGTTCGGCGGGAATACCAACGCAAGTTAAAAATGGGATGGCACTGTAACTGAAGCGTCCAACGAAGGACGGAAATGTCGACAACAGCGCTGTTACGTAGCCCATGCGACATAACGCGGATTCGGTGAGGCCGTGACCGTGGGCTCACATTTATGTATGTTTTATATATCCACACCGTCCAAACATTTTTTAAGCTCAATTTACGGTATGAAAAAAAAAAATGAAACAAATATAAATCTCAGGTGGACCACATTAGAGGAAAAAGTGGTGATTGAACGGCCACCATTAAAAACTTCATATTCCCACAGTAATTTTTATTTTCTGTCCAAACTGTCGATAAGGTCACACACCTTGATGAAAGGAAAACACAAATAAAAGCTTGATCCAAAAGTTTTGTGGCCCACAGAAGTTTTCAATGGTGGGCATCCAAGTCGCACCTGTTTCCTGTGGTGTGCTCCACATTAGATCCAGATCGACTTTATTTTTTGTGACAATGACCTAAAATATGCCGTAAAAATGATGGACGGCATGGATATACAACATATACATCAAGGTGGGCCCCATGGTCGAAAATCCGTGTTTCTCACGCCTCACCCATCCGCGGGACAAAAATGCCCTGGGGCGGTCACTATTGTTTTCCCCTGGTGTGGTCCACCTGAGATTTATATCCACCTCATTTTCGGGTCAAAACCATAAAATGATCTACAAAAATAAATGAACGGCATGGATGAAACACATACATCATGGTGGGCCCACATAACACCAACCATCAGCCACCGGGCTAGTGGCAGGGGGAGTAGCCAATCCGTTTCCTAAAACTCCGTCGCTATGTGGGGTCCACCAAGCACTTTACGTGAAATTCACTCCTTCCAGATGCACTTTTCTACTGTAGACTGTAGTAGAGAGAGACGCGGCTTTGGTTCTACCCCCAGAGACAGACGGTCCTTCGAAGGAATCCATGGGCCTACCGTAATGCTGTCCTTTCATTTTATTTATTTATTTGTATCATTTCACCGTACCAGACTTAAAAGAAAGTATATGGAAGGCTTAGATGGACCACACAATAAAAAACAGCAGCGACCATGACACCTCCCAATGAAACCTTCCTAAGGCTCACCATAATATTTGTTTGCAATCCAAGTCATTCATAAAATTAGGTAGACTAATAGTAAGAGAAAACATAAATATTAACTTGATCCAAAACTTATATACTCCTAGAGAAATTTTCTAACGAAGGTGTTAAGCTATCATTGGATTATGTAGTGTGGTTCATTTAGCCTTCAATACTACCCCCTTTTTTGGGCTTGTGTACTAAAATGACCAATCAAAATAACAGAATGGATAAGGCACATATATCATGGCAGGCCCACAAAGCCTCTAGTAAGAGAGGCCATTTCTAGTCAAGTCCAAATAGAGGTAGTGCCCAATCGGCATCCAATAGAGAATTGCTACTGGTGTTTTGAATATCAATGATATCAACCGATGTATCTTACTTGTGCATACGAAACACTTAAATGGTAAGATATATCTTATATGTTCGATTCAGTGAATATTTTTAATTTTTGATCTTTATTTTTTTGTAATTTATATTAAATTAGTGTTGAATTGCTATAAATTTATGATTTTTCTTATGTTGCATAAAAATTATGAATTGAGAGCTTCAATTTTAAGATTTAGATGAGTTGAGTTGAGTTTCGAAAATTTGAAAAAATAAATTACAAAATTTTCAATTTCTTACCAATCAATTACAAATTTTGTGTCTAAACATACACTCAAACATTTATGTAACTTGATCTAGTGAATGTTCTTTTGATTTTGAATGAATTGCTTCTGATTTCACACATCTTCTTATATTTACATATTATATAAAAAGACTTTGAATATATTTGCATTTATTCAATTAGACAGCACATATATTAAGATCATTTATCATTTGTGCTTGTCTTTTTAATATAATAGTTTTTTTTTTTTCTTTTAAACACACACACACACACCATCACACACTCACACCGTAGTGGGATTTCACCACCTATGGGTACTTGAACCCTCGTGTCGTAACTTATAAGAGTCTACCACCGGAATAATATAATGGTTTGATTTATAAGTTTTATTGAAAAAATCAACTAGTTTTACATGTTTCCAACAATAAGGATACATTACATGATACAATTAATATATCTTATACGATACGTATTTATATGCTATATTAAATGCAGTATACAATGATGTTGCCCAATCACACTGTAATAAGCAAAAAAAAAATATATATATTCTATTTATAGCAAGTAAAGGATCTCAACTCTAAGGGCCTGTTTGGCCAGGCAAATCCCCGGTATTAGGAGAGATGGGATCAACAATATCCTGGGATAGGCATGACGAGCCAAACAAATCCGGTGAACTTGTCCTGGGATATGAGCAATCCCATGGATCTTAAAACAATCCATTGACATCACCATCATTACCTTAAAATTGATCCCATCCCTTGCTTGGATGGATTGGAAGGTAAAATCCCCGGATATGCACGGTGTGCCAAACAGACCTAGTGAACTTGTCCCGGGATGTAAGCAATCCCATGGATCTTTAGACAATCCACTGACACTGCCATCATTACCTTAAAATTGATCCCATCCCTCCTAATACCATGGGATCTGCCTGGCCAAACAGGCCCTAAAAGTATATCTAAAACTCACACAACAAATGAAAGAATAAAACGATAAACTGCTATTATTAAAACCTTCCTAGCCCATAACAGTTTAGGATATAAGCTGATATTTGCTTGTTCCTTGATGGGCCTGCCCATATGAATGGGTTGGATAGCATATGAACACCAGGGTAGCCCTAAAGAAGGTTTTAATAGTTAAGTGTCCCCATCACTACTCTTTCTCACTGTGTGGCCCACTTGATCTACATACAGGCCCTGCTTTTTGGCCGCACCATTGGACCAATCTACACCATCAATCATTCCATACCCGCTATCTAACCTTGCACACATGTACACCCCGGCTTTTAGATAATATTGACATTTCAAAATCCCCCAATTCACATATTCAGATTCTGCATCCAACCACAAAGGGGCAAGATTGGATGGCTAGGATTGTCTAATCGAGAAGATTTCATCGTAGGTCTATCTAATCAAATTTTGGATCTCATAATTGGTGGGGCCCACTTTCTACCTAACTTATCTATCATCAGGCCAAGGATTATACATTGATCATTCGGACGATTAAAACCCACCAACTTCAAATTTTCCACATAGATGAACGGTCGGATCAGGTTCGTCTTTCACACCATGACCCATCCAACGTGGGGGCTAGCAGGTGTACTGATGTAGAGCGGGTCGCGGATAGTTTCATGGCCAAGATGGATTAGAAAAGGCCCGGTTGACGACAGAAGTGATCCGGACCGTCGGACCTTAGATCAGGCGTATCTCACAATCCGAAATGAGTTAGCTGACGTAAAATATATGATTTTGAGGTAGAACGAGCTACTTTAGCCAATCAACCCAGCTATGCAGGGTTGCGACGCCCGGAATTGTGAAAAACCCCTGGATCGACGGTCATTTTTTTGTTTTAATTTCATTTTTACTATAAATAGTAAGCTCTAGTTTGATTATAACTCTTCATCCATCGGGCTTTAGGAGTTGCGCCCAACGTGAAAAGAGCTTAGAATAATTAGGAGAACGGTTTGGTGAAGCCAAATAGGACACTTACTATTTTTGGCGAAAACCTTGCACACTAGTAGACATCACGACCGTCTATAAATAGTAAGTTTACTATTTATAGTAAGTCACGGTCTAGGAGTCTAGTTGTAGTTTGATTCGATTTCTTTCATTGCTTGGTACCTATTTAAAATTAATCAGTTTCGAATTTATTTCTATTTTCTGCTGTCTTTCCTTGTGGGTTCGAGAAGTCTCTGTGAGGAGTCGAGAGAAGCTCCGTGGATTCGGAGTATTTATCCTCATCACGTTCATCCTTGTGTCATGCACGGTTGCGATGACCACCTCTCAGTCTTTCACACCTTGGCCCGCACACTTTCCACCTCCCATGTACGTGAGATAGTAGGGCGGATTACCATTTAGTATGGTCCGGTGGGCCATCCTCTCTCATTCATTGTCGAGTAATTGGATACTCTGGCTGCGTCTGATGCTTGATAAGCGGGTACTCAAAAATTGTACACGACGGATGGATCAACTAAAATAAACCAACTAAGCTGTAGTACTTGCTGGATATAATCTACATGCATGGAATCAGATAGTTTGGACAATCCTAACCTCTGATTCGTGGACACATGTTTCTGAATAGGACCGTTGGATATTTTCATTTTTAACCGTCCGATAAATGTCTACAAATCAGGTAGTCAGCTAATCAAATAGGCCTAAATTTTAGTCCATGATTCATCTAAACCGGTTTCCACAATTGGGACAGTTTAATTTAAATTATTTACATTATACATATGTAATTTCTAAGTAATTTATAAGTGCCTGCGTACCATGCATCACACTCTTCCAGAGTATCAAAATTTTTCTGCTCGTTAATTTCCAAGGAAAAGCATCTCAGGTGGGGGCTCAAAATACTTACACGTGCCACACGTGAAAAGCTATCCAAACCATCCAAATTGGTGGGGCATAGCTTGTTAGCACGAGCAAATCACATGGCCAAGGAGTCCTAACCATACAACAGGCGGCTATAAAATGGACGGTTAAACGCAGAGTAATGAGTGGTCCAGATTGTCCAGATTCAAAGGGTAGGCGGACTGTGGAGTGAGGCGCTCACCACCCTTTTACCGTGATTTGAAGACTCTGTGGGGTCCACCGTAATGTATGTATTTTATCCACGCCGTCCATCCGTTTTTTCAGCTCATTTTACTAAATGAGTCCAAAATTGAAGTACGTCCAAAGCTTAAGTGGACCACACCACAGTAAACAGTAGAGATAATGACGTCCATCGTTGAAAGCTTCCTAGGCCCCACCGTGATGTTTGGCTGCCATCCGACCTGTCATAAGGTCATACAGACATGGATGAAGGGAAAACATAAATATTATCTTGATTCAAAACTTCCGTGGCCCGTAAGAAGTTTTCAACGGTAAGCGTTCAATCCCCACTGTTTCCTGTAGTGTGGTCCACTTGATTTTTGGATATCCTTAAATTCTCATATCATGAGCTGAAATAAGCTGCAAAAACGGATGGACGGTGTGGATCAAACACAAACATCACGGTGGGCCTTACAGAATCTTCACACAACGGTAAAGGGTGGTGAGTGCCTCAGTACACAATCCGCCTACAAAATCAATGGTTACTATCATTTTTATTATTATGATTTGCGGTAGAATATCCATCCATACAGAATCGGGCCATCGATTTGACGGCCTGGATTGCTCTGGATATCTCTCACAAGAGTCAAACCACGTGTATATCATTTGAGTAAAAGGGCATGGGTATTTTGGTAATGTGAAATTTGTAACGGCTACTTGGGCGAGTATCCGTTGGTTTTATGAAGAGAAAAAGAACAAGGCACGCTCTTCCAAGCTCCCTTGTCTGTCCTTGAAGCTTAGCAGATAAAACCCTACACACAGGCTTGCAGATCTGAGCGATCAGCGCATCCAAAGCGTTGATTCGGCCCTTTCAAGATCTGGGTTTTATCTAGCCAGAGGAACAACGCCGCCATGAACATTTTCAAGAAGAAAACCTCAGCCAAAGGTATAGTTTTTAGGGTTTCTCTGGGGTTGTATCAATGCCGTTCTATTTTTTCATTTCTGGAATTTTTGTAGTTTTGGATGAGAATGGGCTTTTTTTTATTCAGATAATCTGAAATGGACATTCTTCAAATTTCAGTTGTATGGTTTTTGTAGGGTTTCTCTAGGGTTTTCTCAATGCCGCCCTATCTCTTCATTTCTAGAATTTTTATATTTTTGGATGAGAATGGGTTTTTTATTCAGATTATCTGAAATGGACATTCTTAACATTTCAATTTCTGGGTTGTTTCTAGGTATTTTTTGAAGATTTTTAGGGTTTCTCTGTGCAAATTATATTGATTTTTATTTGTATTTATTATATTTTTAGTGAGAATCTGTTACTATTCAAATGATTTGAAGTGGTATGTCTTGATTTTTATTTCTGGGTCTTTTAAGGTGTTTTTTTTTTTTTTTTTTCTGTAAGTCCTGTGGATTTTCGAGGGTTTTGTTCTGTCATTCCATCCGTGGGGTTTGCATTAATCCGATTCTTCCTGAAAATTTTGTTTTTTTTTTTTAAAAAAAAAAAATTGGGATTCATTTGAATTTAGATGGCTTAAATTAATTTTTTTACTTTCCATTTTTTGGGGTGAGATTTTTTCCCCCTTCCTGTATTGATTTTTACTGAAATTTCTATAATATTATAAGGGTCAAGATGTGTGTGCACAGTGTGCACAAAGAGTCAATGCGTACCTGTATCCAACCATCCAATAATGGTGGACGGGAATTGTAACACGCATTACAAAATGGCATTTGAAAATTCGCGATTGGAAAGGCTTACGAAGTTCCCAACAAATGTCTTTTAATTGTGGGAGATAATCAGCTGCAACGACTCTTGGTGCTCTCCATGTGTATTGAAGTCATGCTCATATTGTAATGAGAATTCCTTTGGATTTAAATACACATTCTTTAATTTACATTTAAAAAAAATCCCTGCTGACTAGGTAAGTTTTGTAGGTTTTGTCCTGCCAATTGCATCAATTCTTCTTGAAACTTTATAATTTTTGGATGGCAATTTGCTTGGATTTAGATAGACTGAAATGTGTATTCGTTTACCTGTTTATTTATTTATTTATTCCAGGCAATGGACTCTTATTTTTTGGATTCAGATGGTTTGAAATTGGTTTCTCTTGTTTTTAACATTGGTTTTCTTTTCAAAATTCAATCTGCTTTTGTCTTGTCACAGATGCACTCCGAACCAGTAAACGAGAAATGTCAGTTGCGACAAGAGGTAAAAAATTTTAACCTTCCGCAAATGCTCTTTTGATCAGATTATGTTTTTGAGAAATTGGGGTTGTTCTGTTGTTGTGTATTGTGTACACTCCTGCATTTGAATGCTTTCAAGAAATTGAAGTTCATGTGTTGGAACCCGTAATACATGTTAAGTAGTTACAACTAATAGAGTTAGTTGAGTCTGCATTTGGAATCAATTTCTGCGAATTGATAATCCCACATGTTAAGTAGTTACAACTAATAGAGTTAGTTGAGTCTGCATTTGGAATCAATTTCTGCGAATTGATAATCCCACATGTGTTGAAGGAAGTGGAGTTCCTGGGTCAAATTCCATGATAGAGTTGGTTGAATGTGTAGGAACGATGGGCAGCTAATCAATTTCTGTGAATTGACATCCGCATGCATGCCCGAACCACTAGTTAAAACGAGCAAAATGGTTTTGTTTCACCACCAAATCATTAGGTGTTCAAAATGGAGCAACCCCACTTACACATCCAACCATATGTCGGAATTGAACTAGGTGTTCACCACCTAAGCCTACGTCAACTGATAATCTGATCCGTTGGATTTCGTTTTCTATTAGGGTCATCAACAGGCCAGGCTGGCCCATGGGCCTTTTGAGCCTACTTGCTTCAGGCAGGACCTGAGGGCCGGGCCCAAAATTTTAAGTGTGGTTAATAACCAGGCTGGACTCAGGCTTTATTTAAGAGCCCATCAGCCTAGTCTAGGTCTTTACCATTAAGGGTTTCAAGTGCATTGTTATCATATAATGGACATCCCAGATCTTGTACAAAAGTGGGTGGCAAAGCCTTGGTCTAGGGCCATGTATAATCATCATGAGCCAAGCTTAGTCCTGTCTGTTTCAGCCTGTCACGGGCCCAGACTGGGCTCTAAGGTGTTACGAAACGATAATGGTGGCCGTAACAGCCACCACCGTTACCGTTATCAGCCGTTACGGGACCGTTACAGGACTTTTGTGGCCTGTTTTTTCTATAACGGCCGTTACGACTGTTTTGACCCCGTAACACGTAAGGGTTATGACCCTTACCGTTACGTAACCGATTTTGAATACCTTGTTGGGCTCAGGCCTAGGTTTTACTTTGCAAACCGGGCTTGGACAGACTTAGACCCATCCGGTTGATAGCCCCATGTGCAACCCAACTGGCATATCCAACCAAACATCAATATGGTGGTTTCTTCCAAGTGCAACATCACTGTTTAAACTTTTTATCTAAATCTGACCTACAAGTACAACCTGAAAAATCACAAAAAGTCTGTGGTTACCCCATACATTAATGTTTTAGCTTCGGCTGTTTTCTTTTACAAGGAATGAGATATTACATATGGGTCCTGTTACTTTTTTGTTACAATTATAGTTCAACGGAAAATGTTTGATTTACTTTTTTGCTTCTTTATTTATCAGGCATCGAACGTGAGATTGCGTCTCTACAATTGGAGGTTGGTAATGATGAGTAAATTACATCATAGGATTCGCAGTTTCCCACATGTTTTATGCTTCATAACTTTTACTTGGATGCGAGTAATGGCAGGAGAAAAAATTGGTGGCGGAGATAAAGAAGACAGCGAAAACCGGAAATGAGGCAAGTTCATCAGTTAAATCAATAGTCATTTTAGACCCTTTTTCCATATGGTAAAAGAAACATCATCAGAACAGGAAAGAGTTGGCTTATTTATCATTTGGATGTAAAACACCAAAATAGTGGTAGGGCCGGACTTCCCACCCAACTGCTATTTTTTGCATTTGGGGTGGTGCGAAAAACTGAACCCATATGAAATCATTTAAAACCCATTTTCTTCATGGTAAAAGAAATGGTATTTCGGCAAAAGTTGATTATTAATCATTCGGATAGTGCCGAAATAGTGATTGGCGGGACTGCTGATCAAACTAGATGCAATTTTTGCATTTGGGGCGGTGTGGAAACTGAACCACATAAAGCGTGCTTCTATTTCTTGCCTTTCCAAGTCAGAAGTAAGAGATGTATGGTTTTGGCTATTGAAGGGTGTTTATGGCCTCATTTTTAGCTTTTCACACCATTATGTGATCATATTGCATCCACCAGGCTGCCACTAGAATCTTGGCCCGTCAACTCGTCCGTCTGAGGCAGCAAATCACCAACTTGCAAGGGAGTCGTGCACAGATCAGAGGGGTAGCAACTCATACACAGGTCTAAATTTCTAACAACAACGCAGCATGGTTAATTCTCTGTAATTAGCTTTCATTTATCTGCTTCTATAAACAGCATTTGATTTTATTTTTATTTTATCTTTTCAGGCCATGTATGCCAATACTTCCATCTCTGTTGGAATGAAAGGTGCAAGCAAAGCAATGGCAGCTATGAATAAAGTATGTACTTTTGCTGATATGTAACGGACCATTAGATGTGATTTAATTTTTATTGTCAATGTCCAAAAATCAAATGTAGAGTTCAGGTGTACAGCTTCCCAAGCTTACCAATGCATGTCATTTGTGTTTATTGCATGATCATTTACCTTGCCTTTTCCTCTCTAAGTAGTGAAGAATACTGTTCGTCTCCTAGGGTAGTATAATGTTTCTTGTACATTCTCTTATGACCTTCCAAACACATTGGTGTTTTCAGCAAATGGCACCAGCAAAGCAGGCCAAAGTGATGCAAGAATTCCAGAAGCAGTCAGCACAAATGGACATGACGGTAATTTTTGTTGATACTAATTCCTACTCCAGCTTTCAATACTCTTTATATTTATTAGCTTACACTGCATTTCGATGCACGAGCAAATTGAATTGTGAATATTTCATTTAGTACTCACAGCGAGGAAACTGCCCTCAAATTTAGGACATGGTACATCCCACATGGATACAACATACATGTTATTTGCACGATGTGTGGAATGATAAAATAAGAAAGTATGCATATCGACCCAGGTATAAAAAATCTCAATGGATGAAGCATCCATAAGCTTTTGACGCTTTATAATATATACACATTATTCTGGAGACATTTTGTGGAAATATTTAGAAATATGAGAAATATGAAAAGAAACATATATCTCTGGGTTATCAGAATCAAAGTGTCCATGAGGTTGTTGAAGTTTAGTAGAAATATTTAAGAAATGAAAATGCATGTATTGTGACACATCACAGCCTAACTGTCCCCGCGGTTTTTGTGATGTCCATGTGGTCATCAGATCAATGCTCCAGATCACTTAACCATCTGTCCCACATGCATAGATCATCAAAGTTGAAGTGCTTGGAAGATTCTTGCAGTATGCATGGTGGGCCCATCAGATCAACTGCACATATCCCTAAAATTATGGGCCCCCACTTGTACTTGTATCAGAATTGAAGTGTATGTGAGTTTTTTGTGGCATCCATGTCAGGGCCCATCAGATGAACAGTCCAGTTTCATAAACCATGGGGCCCACTTGCACAGACTATCAGAATGGAAGTGTCTGTTAATTTTGCAGCATCCATGCCAGGGCCCATCAGATCAATGGTCAAGTTCCCTAAACCACGGGCCCCACTTGTACAGACTTTGTTGATCAGGAATCAGAACCGTCTTGATGCATTAAAAAAACCTTTAATTTACATAAATATATACAAAAAGAAGAAGAAAAAATCATTTATGATATCCCTTGTGCAGATTGAGATGATGTCAGAGGCTATAGATGAGACATTGGACAAAGACGAGGCGGAAGAGGAAACGGAGGAACTTACCAACCAGGTGAGAATAATGCGAAAAGGAAGGAACCATGACATGAAAGCCGTTATCCAGCTTTTTACTTCCATGGGTCTTCTCTCTTAAGTGTGACCCATTTCATGTTCCTTGTGTAGGTGCTCGATGAAATTGGTGTAGACATTGCCTCGCAGCTATCTTCAGCTCCAAAAGGTCGGATTGCAGGGAAAAAGGTTGAAACTCCTCAAACTCAAAACATCGCAAGGTAATCTCCACCTTCAACTTACTAGTAATTGGTCGGTCACTCTGTTAAATTTTTTTTTTTTTTTTTTACTGTAAGTTATTTTGTACACGTGACATGGTGACATGTCAGCGTGTAGGTGCCATGACCCACAAACCAGGCTAGTCTGTTCATTAGGTGGGCCACAGCCTCTCATGTGTTGAATATGGTCTCACTCTGAGTATGTAACATGACCCAAAAACCTGGCCAGTCTGCTCATCAGGCAGGCCACACTCATATGGTGAATATGGACTGTTGGTCACTTGCTTTAAAAAAAATACTATCAGTTCTTTTGTACACATGTGACATGGTGACATGTCAGTGTGTATGTGCCATGACCCACAAACCAGGCTAGTTTTTTCATGAGGTGGGCCACACTCTCACATGTTGAATATGATCCTGCATGTGCGTGATCTGGGGGCCGTTGGTCAGGCAGATCCCACCGTGTTTGTAGCATGACCCAAAAACCTGGCTAGTCTACTCATCAGGTGGACCACACTCTTATATGGTGAATATGACGGCTGGTCAGTTTTCTAAAATATCAGTTCTCTTGTACCCATGTGGTATGCCAACATGTCCCATGATGGAGAATGTAGTACTGCCAGAGTGGACATGTCTTATAGCTCCATTATCTGTAGTTCTATAATCTTCTTGGAGGCTATCCCAGCAAACAAACATACTTCTCTGGCCGCCTGATGAGACGCCTACTTTGATTTTATGTGCTGTATCATATCCAGGCATGGCTGGAATGTCTCACATGTGCCATGTTGACATCATTTCCACTCCTTTACTACCTGTGATTTTTCTGTATTCTGAGAATCCTTCTTTTGCATTTGCAGTTCTGAATCTTCAGAAGTCGACGATCTGGAGAAGAGATTGGCATCCCTTCGGCGCATCTGAACTGTCGAATATGGGAAGTGGAAATCGATCTATACAAATATTTTATGTAAATTTCGGCTAGCAGGAACGGATACCATCCTTGAGCTTTTGATGGGTTTAGAAATTTGTTATTAGGAGTATTGTGTATGTTCTGATTGTTATGTAGATAAGCGTAGCCCATAAGATAGTTCTTCAAGAATATAATCATGGATTTTATGTTTGATGTCTGCATGTTTGATTTATATTCAGTGTATGTATGTTCTATGCATCCCTTGGAACATCTGAACCAAAGGTGATGTGATGTGTTCATGTAACACCAACCACACCCATGAGATGGGTCACCTCAGAAAATAGATGCGAATTGCCCCGCCAACAGGAAGTTCCTGTAGGCGGAAGCTATGTGGGGTCTGCTGTGATGTCTGTGAGAAATCCAACTCCATCCATAAGATAGTTCTTCAAGAATATAATCATGGATTTTATGTTTGATGTCTGCATGTTTGATTTATATTCAGTGTATGTATGTTCTATGCATCCCTTGGAACATCTGAACCAAAGGTGATGTGATGTGTTCATGTAACACCAACCACACCCATGAGATGGGTCACCTCAGAAAATAGATGCGAATTGCCCCGCCAACAGGAAGTTCCTGTAGGCGGAAGCTATGTGGGGTCTGCTGTGATGTCTGTGAGAAATCCAACTCCATCCATAAGATAGTTCTTCAAGAATATAGTCATGGATTTTATGTTTGATGTCTGCATGTTTGATTTATATTCAGTGTATGTATGTTCTCTATGCATCCCTTGGAACATCTGAACCAAAGGTGATGTGATGTGTTCATGTAACACCAACCACACCCGTGAGATGGGTCACCTCAGAAAATAGATGCGAATTGCCCCGCCAACAGGAAGTTCCTGTAGGCGGAAGTTATGTGGCGTCTGCTGTGATGTCTGTGAGAAATCCAACTCCATCCATAAGTTTCAATTACTCACTCATCATAGTCAAAACTCATTGAATGTAACCATTCTGGATGCAGCCGGGCACGTCTTAAAAATAATTGGGGTGATGCGAAAAATTCTCACAGGCCACTTGTTTATTTTCAATGACTTAATGTCAAAATCCCAATAATCCCAAATCTCATTAAGTAGATAACTATATATTTGTATAGGGAGGAAAGGGTGCAAGGAAGGATGCTTCGCACCTTTTTCTATAACCGAGGTCCCTTATCATAGTGACAAAACTCATTCTTTGGAATGTGTTCGGGCCATTTATTTTCAAGCAATGATCTATTGTGAAAATTCCTATAATTCCAAATCCTCTAAAGTATATTTGTATGGGTAGGAAAGGATGTAAGGAAGGATATGCTTTGCACTTTTTCCGCAACGGAGGCCCTTATCTATAGTGACAAAATGAGTGACAAAACACATTGAATACTCTTCAGGATGTGTTCCGGTGCACCATTCTTAAAAGTATTCATGGGATTTAAAAAAATCTCACATATAGATTTATTTTGAAAATAAATTAGAGATATGTGAGGTGCCGGGAATGGTGCTTCACACCTTTTTTCCATAATCGAGACACTTAAAATCTATGGAAGGGTGTAGGTGGTGTGCCTTAGGTGGTGTGCCTTAAAAGTATTTGGGGTGATGTAAAAAATTCTAACATAGCACTCATTTATTTTCAAGCAATGATCTATGTGAAATCCCGATAACTCAAATCCCAGGTAGAGAACCGAAACGGTGCAGGGAATGGTGCATCACACCTTTTTTCATAACCGAGGCCCTTAGAATCTGTAGAATGGTGCAGGTTGTGTCTTAGAATTATCTCAGGTGATGTAAAAAATTCTCACTTATCATTCATTTATTTTCAAGCAATGATCTATGTGAAATCCTGATAACTCAAATCCCATGAGGTAGAGAACTGAAACGGTGCAGGGAATGGTGCTTCACACCTTTTTTCATAACTGAGGCCCTTGGAATCTATAGAAGGGTGCAGGTTGTGTCTTAAAAGTATCTCGGGTGATGTAAAAAATTCTCACTTATCATTCATTTATTTTCAAGCAATGATCTATGTGAAATTCCAATAACTCAAATCCTGTGAGGTAGAGAATTGTATTGGTAGGAAATTAAAGGGTGCTGGGAAGGGTGATTCACACCTTTTTTCATAACTGAGGCCCTTAGAATCTATAGACACTTGAACTCATGACCTCACTGTTGAAACACAGTGTCTACTACCAAGTCATTCACACCTTTTTTCATAACTGAGGCCCTTAGAATCTATAGGCACTTGAACTCATGACCTCACTGTTTAAACAGTGTCTACTACCAAGTCATAAGTAATTCAAATCAAAACTGCAAATCTTTATCTTTAAATTGTACATGCATGTGGGGTATCATATGTTGGCACATGCTCGCCACATGGAATAATGGGGTGAAATCTGAGCTTTCCATTTGGTAGGCTATCTTTTGTCCCAACAAGCAGGTGATTTACAATAGACCCCACCTTAGATGTTTGTATTCTATATCGACTTTGTCCATCCATTTTTCTGGATCATTTAGGGCATGAGCCCCAAAAAATGAAGAAGATACAAATCTCAGGTGTACCATACTATAGGAAATAGTGGTGACTAAACGCCCTACCATTAAGAACTTCCCAGAGCCTACCATAATTTTCAGGTTGTTTATTTGCCATCCAACCTATTGATAAGGTCACAAAAATCTAGATGAAGGGAGAAAAGAAATATTAGCTTGATCCAAAGCTTTTGTGGCTCATTAATGGTCAATTACCACTTTTTCTTATGGTATGGTCCACTTGAGAATTGGATCTACTTCGTTTTGGCACATGTGCCTTAAAATGACCCGGCAAAATAGATGGACGGTGTGGATGTAGAATGCATACATCAAGGTGGGACCCATTGTAAGGGCCGCACCGTCTTATGCGGGAGCCGCACCTAATACGCTCCAGTGTACTCACACTCAGCCGATTTATTGGCCCACTCGGCCCATTAATACTCCTACGTAGGAATCCATGTTTGAAATAGTATTCATCAGATTCACGAAAACCCGCTGTTAGATAATCATTATACTTATTCTTTTCTTTTCTTTTTCCACTATTCCAGCAATCGTAAAGATAAAGGTCCATCTTTTACCTATAACCGAGGTATCTAAGTTATATATATATATATTTTTTTTTTAAAAAAAACAACTATATAAATTCAATTTGATGCAATTGGCTAAACTGACCAGCAGTCAGGCTAGAGATAATCCTACTGCAAATGCTAGTGATTTTTTATTTTTAATTTTTTTGTTAAACATCAATAGGGCTGTAAACGGGTCAAATTCTGGTTGGAAATTGCAATGTCCATATGATTAGAAGTGGGGTAATCATGTTGATAATTGGTTTCGTTCCTCCGGGCATGTTTCGTTGGGTCCATTTGATCAACAAATAAATGACGAAGATTAAAGTTGGAAATAGGGATTCTGTCGATTTTCGGCGAGGGTTGGGTTTCTTTTCAGGTTTCGGCTTTGGGTGGGCCTAGACTATGTGGGTGGCCCCCCTTTGCAATCCAAACGTCCAATCAATGGCCCATAATTTGACAAAGAGAAATTATACTAGCAGTTTGGATTCAACAAAACAACCCGAATGACGTTAACTCAACATTCAGGATTGTAAGAAATTGCATTTCATGAATTATATGAATGTGAAAACAACATTGACTCATCTCAGTCCCCAAAATTTCCTGTTTGTAGTAATGTATAAATGGCAATTGTGATCACATCTTCTTCGCCGTTGTTTTATGTTCTTTTGCTTTTTCTATAATTTCATGCAACCCACTGAAGAAAATGTTACATGCAGCAGCATTCGTGCCGACGGATCACGTCTCATCAAATATTTCTTCTTGGCGAGGCAGTATCTGCCCGAAGGATGCCGTGTTCGTCTGACCAGTTCCTTCTGTCATCATCGATCGAACCGCCTGCAAGAAAGCATTCACTTTTATTCATCGAAAGAGCAGTGCTGCTTGATGGGGCCCACACGGTAGCGTTGTAACAATCCGAGAAGTCTACCGGAAGGGGGATGGACCATGGTCTGAAAATTCACAACTGGAAACCTCTAGTCCACCTTATTCCAACTGAAGTTTGGTTTGAGTGGTTATATTTTCAAAGGTCGATTTGAATGACGCCAATCAGACGGTTCCTAGAACAGACTTTTGAAACATAGTCCATCCAGGGAAACCACCCACCAGATGGATGGTTCACATCATCCAAACATGCAGCCATGTGGACCCCACCCAGCAACAAATGATGGATAACACTGGCTAATTGCAAATGTGCATAAATCTAACAGATGATTTACTGTTCTAAGACATTTTTTCCCAATCACAGGAAGATTGAGTCACATGCATGACATCCATGCCAAGAGACCCTTTTATGTCCAAGCTGTTGTGCTAAAGACTTTCACATGTGATGAAATACTGCTATAATGGGTCGTTTGGCTCCATGGTTGAAAGACTCGGTGACTCGAATCAACTCATTCCGGCTTGAGTCGAGTTGCGAATCACCCGAGTTGAGGCTGAAACAGCCTGACTCGCCTGAGTTGCAAATCATCCCACAGAGTCCCAAGTTGACTCGTCCGAGTCGCACCCAACTTGGAAATCTTAAAAATATGTTTAGCTTCCGGAAATCTTGAAACGGCTGGTGACTCTGTTCCTGAGAAATAGATTCTTAGTGAAAGAAATTCAGTCTATGGTGTCTGGGTACTTGGAAAGCTATTCTCAGGAATCCAATATTTGTGTTTGGATACTCGGAATGGAGAGGAGAGGAAAGTCTTTGTATCCTTTTCAAAATAAAACTGTTGCATGGGAGACCATTTCGACCATTTCCCAAAAATCTGCAACCCATTGTAAAGATGAGAATAGAAAAAGAGGCAAATTGGATTCCCAAGAGCCAAACGATCCCTAAATTGGATATTTCTATCTCACCCCCTCAAAGGCACAGAAAAAATAAAAAAAACATGTGCACCTTTTCTATTTCATTGCAGAGAAGCTCATTTTCTCTTAGGAACTGTAGTGCTTTGTCTCTGCCTTGTCCCAACCTGCTCAACAATCCAAGATGAGCTGGAACTCTACGTTACAACAATAAATAATTACATGCAATGCAACTACAATCGCGGGGCAATTTGTCTTATCTGTAATATGGAAGATCCCTATCAATGGCAGAGATCTATAGTGATGCCCGCAGTCTGGCAATCCAGATTTTTTATATGATGGGACATATCACGGATGGACTATACCCCAAAAATCTCCCAGATGGGACAACCCTGATGAACCTTTAGTCATTGGCCTGCAAATGGGCACTTAAGAAAGATGCAGCAAAAGTCAAGTTTTAACAGAAAATAATGACAGGAGATTGAATAGATAGGATCTCCAACAAGGAGGTTTTAGGGCATGGTCCATCTGTGGTGGGCCCCATCAGATTGCAGTTTAGGTGACTAAACCATGTGCCAATGTATGGACTCCGTGAAAAATAGGTTTTTATTTTTATTTTATTTTTTATTTCTCCTCTTTGGTGAGAGGTGAGAAACAGAAAGACGACGCAAGCATACTTTTAGAAACAGGGATCAGCTGTTGAGTCACTACACAATTATTTGGTGTACAATTTATCAATTTCCATCCTTTCAACTCCAAAATTAAAGATTAAATGCCCCTTTGAGGTGATCAAACACCATCCTGGATCTTTTATTATTTTCAGAAATAAAATTAATTTTCATAAAAAAAATTATTATTTTACAAAACGCATTGAAATACAAATTAACTGTAACTAATTGATACAGTTAATCTTCTCTAATAGTTAATCTGCTGATAATATAAGCCCATTTTGCATATAACTACACCACTTCAGACAATGCATGGTTTAGGCCCCTATTACAAGAGAAACTTGTTATGCATACTTTTGTAATGTTTTGAGTTCCAAGCATGTAATTGTATCTCTTTTAACATCTCCTGAAATTTCATTGAAAAATTCCATCATTTCCCAATGTTTCCCTTAAACAACGATACATTCCCCAACACATGCAAAATTCCCCATGCAATACATATCCAAGGGTGCAATATGGGTGGTGACACCAATACTTAAAACCACTGGATACACTGAATATAGGCTCTACATGCATTCTACATAGAATACATTTCCTAGAAACATCACTGAATACACTGAATATAGGCTCTACATGCATTATACATAGAACATTTCCTAGAAACGTCACAACTGCATTTAACAAGACAAAGGAGTAGTTAGGTGAAAGGAGATCAATCGCACTGATCCGGTTGCATTTTTGAGTGTTGGGAGCCCTGTGGCTTACAAAAAGTCCCCTAGATTTAATTTTCGAACAAGTTTGGAGCATGAATAGCTAGTGATTTAGGTGTAACGGTCAGGCCTATAGGCCATAGGCCTTGCTTATCTGTCCTGAAAGGAAGTTTAAAAGGTTTATCATTTCTCTCATTGTTGTTTTCAAAGAAGGAAATACCAAAAGATAAAATGCATAAAAACCCTGCTAACAGGGCTTGCACCTCAGGACTCATGGGTCCACTCGGGGCACATGCCGGTGTGTCACACATTTGTGAGATCCAAACCGCATATCAGGTAGGTCACATAGGTATTTCCCAGTCCACCAAAAAAAAAAAAGCACGGTCCACATGTATAAAATTAATGGACGGTAAAATAATGGCTATTTGTCCACATTCAACGTACACATGTTACCCCCCTCAAAGTGGATTCAACATAATTTTGGCCAGTCTACATGCTGGGGTCCTCCTGATGAGCAAGCATGAAACTTACGCATTGGTGCTGGCAAGTGTTATTAGCATTCTCTTTGTAAAACATCCTAATTAAGTCCACCTAAGCATAAGGTAGACCTGCTAATAAATATCAGATTCCATGACTGAGGATGACAACAGGAATTATGTTATTTTGCCACCAGCAGCATCTAGGAATCATGAGATTCAGGAGTGGAACAATACTGCAATTGTGCAACCATGCACTCTGCCAAGCTCCAGATAGGGTGGGTGGAATATGTTGAATGCAGAAAAAGCTAAAGCTACTCTACAGAGACTGTTTGAAAGTTTCCTGATCAGTGGCCCAAAGGATTCGCTACACCCAAATCACAGGTGTGACAACAGCATCTCAGAGTCATTCTTCTTGCTCGCAATTTGTATAAGGAAATGTCAGAAAATGTTTAGCTGGCATAACGCAGTTCTGCACCATCCCATAACATAAGGCAGATTCCAGATTCAAGATCAGTATCAGAAACACATAACAACCATATTGATGTGAATTTTGACCGATTTAGACATGTACAATACGAGCATGCATTGTACAGATTTTAGAAGGGGAAAAAAAAACATAACAGCTAATATTTTGACGATGGGTGGATGGTTATGTTGGCGGATTGGTTATGCTGAAACAGCTGAACAAATCCTGACGCGAGAACTTCCAAACAGGTCATGCCGGGAACATATGGTTGAAATTCAATGCCGCTAATACTAAGAGAAGTGTGCTTGTAAAGTGTATGAAGCAAACCTGTGATCCCCATAGCTATACCAAGAACCCTTTTTTAGCACAACATCCATCATTTCAGCACAATCCAGAATGCAGCCCTGCAATCCAAATCAGCCAAACCAGGTATAGTGTGGTTTTGAGAATTTATGATTGCAATTTCTTACTATACTGTTTTATAATTTAAAAATAAATAATTTATCTTACTCCACCATACTGACCAGTTTACCCACTCCCTCCCCAAATATAATCTCAAACTCCGCTTGTTTGTAGGGCCTTGAAACCTGAAGATGAACTAATCAGCAAACTAGAAGGCATTTTTCTTTTCATGAAAGGGAATAGAAAGCAAGGACTCCGGCACGGAATTTAAAATAGAAAAGATTAATATTGCTTAAGGAAATAGAATATATGGACTAAGAGGGGGTGGGCATCAAATAGTTTGCTGAGATCACACAGGATTCGGTATATGTGGGGCATATGGTTTGGTGACCCAGATATTGAAATGATGAACTGACCATTGGTGGAGATGCACCAAACATTTTCAAGACTGGAATATCCAAAAAAGTCATTTGGACAGGTCTCCATTGAATGTGGAGCTTTTTTTTTATCTTTCCTTAACCGTCTATCTATATGCAAAAGATGGGAGTTTTACAATCTTCCAATCTGGGAGATTTTTGGGGGCATTCGGCATACCCCATTACAGTGAGACCCATATGAACAATCTGGATCCCCGGACCTTGGGTCCCACATGTATGGAATCCTGCACTTGTTGGGGCTTAACCTCTGATAATTCCTCTTTTATGAACTTCAGTATCCTTAATTCCTTAATAATGGTAAAAAATGTGGACAGCCTACCTTCCGAGTTTCTAATTATTTACAGGTCCGATTTCAAAAAGAAAAGAGCAATGAGACTTGACTGTTTTGGTGAAATCTAAAGGCATAAAGAAATCCAATCAGAAAGACATAACATATATTATACCTTGCTTTTCTGAACTCTTACACGAACCCTGACTCCAACATCTTCATCTCCCTTAGCCTGCATCCAAGTAGGAATGTCCACTAAGCGTGTTAACTACAGAAACTTTTCATGAACCAACAACAATTTAAATAGCAAGAGCCTCTGCTAAGGAGATACTAGAAGGTAGTTATAGAGGACAGTGTTGGCACACATGCCAAAATGGCACATGTCTGTGTGATCCAGGCCATTCACCAGGCAAGGCCTACCTAGAACATGCCCTCCCTTTTCCTGAAAAGCAGGCCAGTCCATACATCACATCATCCAAACATGCTTGAATATGGACTGGTGGTCACTTTTCTCTTCCACGTGTGGCCCATTTGACAAGTGACTAGCCTGAACTTTGGGCAAGGGCTACAGTGAGACCCACCTGATGAATCAAGCAGATCTTGCACGTGTTCCATATTGGCACATGGGAGAGCCTCTTCAATCACCTATGCCCATATCTCCTTCGCATTTTCTCACTTGAGCTAATTAGACTTTCAAGCATGTCTATTAGGGCTTACAGACTTTATCTTCCCCGTTGGACGTATCTCAAGCCGAACTGATGCAAAGAACTTCAGAGCAATCCCTCCACTGGTGACTTCAGGATTCCCGTAATATACACCAATCTTACCAAATCCAATGGAGTAACAAATTACTGATTTTTGAAGAAAACTAATCACAGCAGAAAAAAAGAAAGAAAGAAACGAGCGGAAATACCTTGTATCTGATTTGATTCAAGAAAATGAGAGTGCAACCAGCTTTTGAGGCATTGCCCGACATCTTACGCAGTGCTTGGCTCATAAGGCGTGCTTGCAGACCCATTTGCTGCATTCCTATCTCACCCTGCATGACATTTCCATCCGTGAAGTATTCAAACATGGATAATTGTCGATCTGCAAATAAATATAGGTATGATGACTACTCGCAAGAGTAGGATTTCGTTTCCTATCCACCCATTCATTCAACTAATGGACCATGACATCTCTGTGTTGTGGCCCAGAAATGAGGCTCGTGTCTATGAAAGAAATGAACAGCTAAAATTTTTACAAACTATCCACATTTGCCATAGTCGTTCAGTCGGCCTGACCACTGTACCAGTCTAGTTTGGTCAACAATGCATAAACAATGCACCCACCTGATGAATGGCCTGAATCTCGAAGGCACACATGGGAGAGTATGATTTCATGCAATCATCCACATTCATCATATAGGTGTGGTCCACTCAACAATTGGACCATCTTGATTTTCGGTATAAAACACAACCCACCTAATGAATGACCCAAATCTCAAACACATACAGTATAGTAAGATTCAAAATCCCACTACCTAGAGTAACCATACCCAAAGCTCATTAATTAATAAAACATCATTCAGGCAACAAGAGCTTACTTCTATTTCAGCCCGTGGTGTGAGAGCTGAGACTGAATCAACACAAATGAGATCTATTGCTCCAGATCTGCACATACGATCCGCAACTGAGATGGAAGTGTGTTAGTTACACAATATCTTTTCTAATACCTTTATATGAATGAAATATCTTTCCACTCTGCTCGCAGATCATTGAAACTAGCACCACATAAACGAGCATAATTTATCACAGAATCAAAATCAATAAAACATGTCCTTAGTGATAGCAAGTTTACATGATATCTCTATCAGATAATATTTGCATTAACTCACTCTAGAATTAAGAGAAAACAATTGCATATGGATCTCGATGTGTTGCTTCGTCAGGAAATAGGACTATGATGAGGAATAGCAATTGCATACATCTCTTGCACACGTGCTCACATGGAGAGAAGTAGTGAATATCTAAAGATCCAGACTGTGTGGAAGGCCAAAATCATATATTGGCTGTGACCCAAAAATCAGGTTACTCGCATCTCGAGTGATGCTATCTGCTTAACCAAATCAGCGCCTAGAAGGGGTCATTTTGTTGGACTAGGAAAAGTACTATCTAGGACGAATAGCAGACTACCTATATGCCTTCTATTCGCTTATTTTCCATGCAGATAGCAAGTAGGACTAGGAGCTAGGGGGCCATGACGATGACAGTTATTCAATCCAATATGAGACAGACTTCTTCCAATCTATTTTCGGTTGTTCCTCAAATCAAGCTCTTAGAATCATCCAACTCACTTAAATTTTGGGCCATGGACCATATATGGTGTGGCCCACTGGATGAGTGATCAAGATCTTCTACATGTCTTCCATATGTCCCCACGGAAACTTGTTCCCGTGCTAAAATTAATCAAATTATCTCCATCTGAATCTGCCCAAAGAACAGATTGCTCGAGTTTCCAGTGGTATCTGGATGATACAAAAGCAATCACCGACTGTTGCACTAGAATTAGAGTTAAAAAAATGCAATCTCTAATACAGAAGATTTTTATTCATAGGACTGACATCCATATAACACATTGGAATAGACGCCACTACTATCCCTAACCAACTAGGAAAAAAAAAATCCTAATTATCTAACTATACTAATATATGCTTTCAAGAAATCAATAGCTAAAAAGTACAGTTGGGATATCTTAAAATATTCTTGGGCAATAAAGTAACTACTAGCTAGAGCTCCAAGGGAATTCATATCATGGATTAAAGTGCCGGTTTCAGTTTGTGACTCACCTGGGCTCAGTTTGACTCAGTCCCATTTCGGTACTGTATCCATGTGGAGACTCGTATCGTTTGGACCAAAACTGATATGACCCGAACAATACCAGCTCATATCAGATGATATTTAAAACCACAATTCGCATACCAGCCTTCAAGCATGGGTGTATCTAGAGGACTGTAGTAAAACATTGTCATAAAGTTGAAGTCATGGGCTAATAAGACAAGTTCTATTTGCTGAATGGTAACATCCAGAGAAACATAATCAGTTGTTTTGAGTTTTGGCTGCTTATTAAGCATATAGAAGAGATCTAGGTAGGCTGGTTAGGTTAAGAGTTCAGGGTAGGAAAAGCACGAGCAAAATGCAGCATATTCAAGAGTTCATGTAGATGCGACTTTTGGAAGATGGTGAGAATACACAAATTGGTTTGCCGGCATAGCGACAAGTCAAATAGAAAAGGGAATGTTGGGGCTATTGTATATGCTTCAGGTTTCACTTTAGAGAAAGATTCCACAACCTATTCAGGGCATGGATGCCCAAATATGTCAAGGCTATGCTTTAACTTATGCATGTATTTATTATTATTAATTGATATGCTACTAAAATTTTCATTTAAAAAGATTCTTATCTTTTGCATTTTTTTTGTTTTTCTAATTGATTAGAATTTTTCTTAAGAGGGAGAAAATAGAACACATCATCAATTTATCATGATACATCATACAGCAAGGGAAAAGAGTTCCCAAGCTGCAAATAAGATCTAACCCTTCCTACCACAAGAACATGCTTTAGAGTTTGCTTCTCTTAAAAGTAAAACATGAGAAAAGCTAACTAAAAAACGAATTGCTCATCTCCATAATTTCTCCATCCAGTATGCATGTCTCCAAGGATGTGAGACAACGTGAATTAGAAGAATTGCCATAAAATGATACATGGCACCACATGTTGACAATGTACTCCTTTAACCCCATCCCAGGGAGCTTGGATTTTAGCTTCATTAGAGTCACGACAAGGTATTCCGTAGCAGAAATGGTGGCCGTAATGACTACCACCATTACCTTTACGATAGGGGTTGTAACAGGCGTTACCCCCCACCCTTTTTTTAAGGTAACACTACTAGGGTTTGAACCCTAGATCACTCACACACAATGACTATTACAGTCTCTTTTTTTTTTTGGAAAAAAAAAACTCAAAAAACCTGTATCGGCCCCATAATGGCCTTTATGGGGGGTCGTAATGGTTGTTACGTTTTTTTTTTTTTCTTACAAAACAATCGTTATGGCCTTTACAAGCCCGTAACGTGTAACAATTGCCACCGTTACCTTTACATAGCGGCCTTTACGATCACATAACAGCCGTTACGGCACACCGTGAGTCACAGTCACTGATAGGACCACAAAATACTCTTTGCAAAGTTTGCATTCTCCCAATCTCAAATGATTCCCCTCACTCTTGTTGCTCTGTATTTCAACAAGAACTATCGTAGAAATTTTATATTCTAAAGCCAATTGGAGTAGCCCCTCTTACTTGATCATATCTTAGTACTTATTACATCATCATTCACTTTTAATCATCCCCATCCTTCTCCTTCTTCTCCTCCTTAATCTCCTTCTCCTTTTTTCTCATATCCTCCTCCTCCTCCTCCTCCTCTCCTTCTCCTTCTTCCACTCCTCCTCCTCCACCTGCTCCTTTTCCTTCTCCTCCTCCTTTTGCTCCAACTCCTCCTCCTCCTCATTCTTCTTTTCCTTCTGCTCCTCCTCCTCCTCTTCCTCCTTTCTTTTTCTTTTTTTTTCCTAAAGGATGACAATTTATTAAGAAAACGGCAAAGGCGAAAGAATATAGAAAAAAACAAAACAAAACAAAAAACAAAAGGGAAAACACCCACAACACGTAAGCAAGCACAAAACCCAAAATATTACAACCTAGACGGCCTAGAATCCTTAAATTTAGAAGAATCTGCTGCCCATTCTATCACATAAGATTCAGCTTGAAGAAAAACTCCCCTTAGATAGCCTGATACATTCCTCCTCCTCCCTCTCCTTCTTCTCCTTCTCCTTCTCCTGCTCCTCCCCCTCAAATATTACAAGGATCCTTCAAATCCCTCAGGGTGCCTATGTTGTTATTACAATGTGTTGATATGGGATCCATCTAGTATGTGACTTTACCATACCCAAATATATTGTATTAAAAAGGGTGTATCGATATCAGAATTTGCTTAAATACTAAACCTATAGCTGTGATCCTGTTCTGAGTTCCGGGGTCAAGTGAGCTGACCGATACCTCACCCGGCACCCATGGGCAATACCATATGCTAAAAACATAAATTGTGATGGTACAAGTTGGAGGAACCCCTGCAATATTTAGCAGGTAGGAACATACAAATGAATAAGCCTGAATACAGAGTGTTTGTCAGCATCATGCATCATGGAAGGTAGCACGGGCATACAATACAAGAACCAAATGAGCATATGTTTGGGGTCTAGGAATGGAGACTATCCATCAGATGAGAATAGAAGTGTTACTTTCAAGTGCCATCTCCCCATTATCAGGCTGGCAAACAATGAGATTTTCTATGTCCACTCCCAAGGCCCTGGAATAAGATGGATCGAAAGCATGCTCTGCATCAACAAGCATGGCATTGCCGCCTAGTTTCTGCAAATTCACCACAAATGTGCAGTAAGTCAATATCTAGGCAGCTGTCACCATTTGCAAAAGTTGTCATGATGAAACTAGACATAACTGTTTTAACTGCACCCAAACATCCATTCTTGTAAATGTATCAAAAGATATCAGATAAACCAAAACCTGTACTTCTGCAATTGCATGTAGTGCTAAGGTTGTCTTTCCACTACTCTCTGGACCAAAGATCTGATAAATCAAAAGGTAAATAAAGTTAATCAAAGATCTGATAAATTGAAAGGCAAATATAGTTTAGTTTTATGCTAACATTTCTCTTGACTTATTAAGTTCTAAAAGATATAATTGACCACATGGTAATACCCAAAACCTAACAAACAAGGCCAAGGTGAGAGTGCCTCTAGATGTGCTGGAGAATCTTTGTTCCTCTTGGTCACATAAGCTGATGATTGAAGGCTACTCCTTTAATGCCATATCTTAGGGTTCAAGGACAAGCATGTATCAAACTATCAGGTATGCTAACAGCTGAGGACCTGCAAGAGCCCTATTGGAAAATGGCCCAGCTCGAGCCTGTTTGTTTCAGTTTGGCCTATGTCTGTAGAGGTGAAGCCAAACCCATCCAACTGGCCCAGTAACAGCCTAAGCCACGCCTCTTTGTTTGTTGTCATGTCCATTGAGGATTATAAAGCTAAAGGACCATTCCAAGCAATGGTGGCGCAGCCAGCTGATGGGGAGGATCCGCCCAAGAGTAGGCAAGTCCAAGCTAAGCACAAGAATCACACAAAGTAGAAAGAGACAATCTAGAATTTTTATTCAATTCAAATGTGCCTTCCTACTACTCATGCCAAGCCCTTAGGCTTTGAAACATACATATAAGGAAGACTCATAATGTCATTGACAACCAATGACTTATTACAAATATTAAAAATAAAATAAAATAAATAAATAAAAGAGATAAGAATACATTATACAGAATATTTGACTAATGGATTATTGCATAGCTTGCTAATTGATTTTGCTAGCTGGCTACCTAAATAGGAAGCTTAGGCCTCCTTATTGATGGGCCAGTTGTTGGGCTTGAGCTTAATGAGCCTAGCCCATGGAACATAAGCCTAGTTCAGTCTGCATCAAATGGGTACATAGTAGAGGACTGTATCTCTCTAGGAAGCCAATTATCTCTCTAGGAAACCAGTTGTCATGCATACCACTCAAGTTTCAATGGGATACAAACAGGTAATATGTGCACTGCTCAACGTAGTATGACCATATCCTAAGATTTACAATTGAAGGCAAGCAAGGTGTCAAAAACTGAAAGAAGCGAAGTTTCATGTTTACATGACTGCTCGAACAATTATGAAAGAAATTACCTCAACAATTCTCCCTTTGGGAAGACCCCCACCTAGAGCAAAGTCTAACGTTAAGCAGCCACTTGGAAAAGTTTCACTGCAGCATAGACACAATTTATCAATGCATGTCTACCTTCTTTTCCTTAATGTATAAACAGGTAGAGGTAAGATACAAATTTATATGGAAAAGAAATACAAGGGGAAAATGACATACACCAAAGCTCCACCAGCACTTCCTAATCTTGTAACACTTCCTTTTCCAAATGAACTATTTATGTCATTCATTGCTGCTTCCAGTGCTTTTTGCTGAAACCAAAATGGTAAGTTTGCAATGAAAAACTACGTTGGTAAAGATGATACTTACATGAGACATCAATTTAAAGACAATATTTATGAAAATGGGAAAAACATCAAAGGAGGAGCCCATTAAAAAAAATAATATAAAAAAAAAATGCATCTCTATTCTCTAAATGGTTGTCTGAATATTGGAAATGTTAATCCACTTCCTTAAAACCAATTAGGCTAAAACAATGCTATGACTTGCATTACTCATCAAAGTTGTCATCATCATCATATCTCAGGGCCTTGTCTTAGCTATTTGAGGTCCAATGCAAGAATTCTAATGATTGCTCGGTTATAAATAGATGCTATGTGCAGTGTTTTAAATAGCAAATAGTGTCTCCTGTAGCTTTCACCGGTTCAAAGCATGACACATGAGCTACATAGCATATAGCGTAGGCTACATGCTATCTCCTAGATTTTTAATTAAGGTTTGCACTTTATTGCACCAAATGTCATGAAATTTCATCACCCAAACACATCCTAGAATAATATGAAAAATATGGCAAAGCTTAAGCATAACAATAAAGAAATAACAACGGAACTGATTTAACATGTTACTTATATTACTTTCCTAAAATTATTGAAAACATTAGCTAATTTTTATTGGAATTAGAAAAATGTAACAAATAAAGATTAATTAATTTAATGTTTAGTGAAAAATAACTTGTAATGTAAGCTATATAGCATGTAACATAGGCTATGTAGCTTGCGGTATCTGCTAATTAGCACTGTCGCATAGACATAGGCTACATGTGATTTGAGCTATTTTCATAAGCTACTAAGCGTGAAGGCTAACCTATGATATATGACATAAGCAATTTAAAACACTGGTTATGCAACAGTGAATCATGTAGTACCATATTGACACATAGTGATGTTACTTGCCACTTCATGGTAGACGGGCTTCCCCAGTTCTAACAATTTCTACCAATAAAATCACTTCTATCATCAATTTTTTTTTACAAACAGCCAGATAAGAGTCGCAAGACTACATTTGACGGAGAATTTGAAAACAAAGCCTATTTCTATGCATATTTGAGGGATGCACATATGCAGGCTGTTTTATAGTTCTACACAATTCCCTCCTCTTTGAGGTACACAGCACTAATACGTCCGGTGATTAGGGCTTTTGTTGGATGGACCATGATATGGATAGGCATTATCCCAAAAGCTAAGGGGAATGGACTGTGGTATTGATCCAACTACTGGCCTGCAAAAAGGAATGATTAGAGCAGCGGCCCACTATCAACCAACAAACTCACTATAATTGAATGGTTAGAGTAGTCCAATCACTTTGATTCTCGGTCAATATAACTCATCCAAAAATATGGCCCCACATATTAGCAGTCTCACTCACCATAAATATTGGTCAGTTAAACCATGAGGAGGTAACTGCATGGAACTTTGTATGCAGCAACCAGCATATTATCATACTTCATGCATATTTTTGATAGGTTGCACAGAAGAGAATCACATTGATGCACTAGGCTTTACCCATTCTATCAATTTCTACCAATGAAAACACTTGTACTCTGAAAGTTTCAATCAGATTGCGATACTGAGCTACTACTTACATGGTTTTAAGACTCAAAAAAGTCCGATACGACTCATCTGAACTGACTCAGATTCGGTATTACCTGATCCAGTTCAATACCATCAGTCACCAACTCGGGCAAGTAACAAGTCAACTCAAGGCTGGACAAGTCAATCCAAATCGTCTAGTCTTTTAACCATGACGATTTAAGACAAAAACTGACATGGGTTATACTCGAAATTGAAACAGATGGAATATTTGTTTAAGCCCACATACACCACTACACATGGCCATTCATGTCCACCAGGCACATGCTCAAGACATCTGACGCATGGACCATGTGGGCTCCACCATCCACTATTCAGGTAGCACCATATTTGTACATTCCATGTTGATGGTCAGCAGTTCTTTTAAACCATCCGTTGTTTTTGTATATGTGTGGCCCATCTCATGGCTGACTGACTGATTTTAATGGCCTACTCAACATAAGGCACTGGTGTTCAATGTGTAGAGTGGTGCATGCGTTGTCATCTACATGGCATCTATACCTGCAATTTGGGTGGTTTGGGCTGATATTTACACTCTAACGGGTCGTTTGGATGCCTGTAACTTCTCTAAAATGTAAGTTACAGGTGACTTAGTTACAGTTGGCGTTTGGGGGAGGAAAGTCACAGGTGACTTTCTCTCAACCTGTAACTAAGTTACAGGAGAATGGGCAAAAAATCTTACAGGAGAAGAGTCGTTTTTCAAGTTACCTGTAACGGTTGAAATTTTTGAAATGCAAAACGTTGGGAAGAATCGCACCTGCATTGAAGAAGCATACCTACCTTCAGACGGAGTGAAGGCTGAAGGGCCATTGAAGGCCAGCGACCATTGAAGGCTACAAGCGGCCATTGAAGTCTATCAAGCTACATGCGGCACAATGAGGGCTACGAGCTGACATTTGGGGAGAATCGGAGCTCCATATTGAAGAAGGTTGGTGGCCATTGCTGTATAAATAGACATCCATCCCTTTCCATTGTCTTCATCTCCCTCTCGCCTCCGTTTCCCTCTCTCAAGTCTCCTTTTCCCTCTCTCAGTCTACTTCTCCCTCTCCATTCGAGCTTCTGCAAGGTACGAAACCCCTTCCTCTCTTTTGCGTTTTCCTTTTCTTTCCTTTCTTTCCTTTATTTATTTATTTTTCCTTTTGCGTTGACGGAGGCCGTATGGTGAGGTGGCGTTGAAAATGGATGATCTGTGGGGCCCACCATATTGTATTTGTTTTATCCATGCCGTCCATCCATTCTTTTGAATCGTTTTAGGTCTTAATTCCAAAAACGACGGATATCTAAATCTCAAGTGGACCACACCACCGAAAACAATAACGATTAAAAGTCCACCATTAAAAAACTAGTGGGGCCATTGTAATGTTTGTTTGACATCCAAGCCATTGATTAGGTCATAAAGACCTAGATGAAGGGAAAAAAACAAATATCAGTTTGATCGAAAACATTGGTGGCCCACCAAAAGTTTTTAATGGTGGCTGTTCAATCAACATTGTTTCCAGTGATGTGGTCCACCCAAAATTTTGATGTACCTTATTTTTAGGCCGATGACTTAAAATTTTCTGGAATAATGGATAGATGGTGTAGATGAAACAAATACATCATAGTGGGCCACCTTAACACGTTTAGTCCATGATCTAGTAGAGACTGTTTTGAGGGAGGGACCCCACAGAAACCATTTTAGTCCCTGATCTGCTACTGGTTTCATGTAAATTGTCTCCATGACATGTTGGCACAAGTGCTGTGAAATGCCTCTTCAACGGATTATTTTATCACAGCACATATACGGATGAAATCATTTTTATGTAGCATCTGATATGTGATGAAGTAGCCCTTTGATTGCAAGTTCCTTTCAAATCCTAAAATGAATCAGTTTTGCTTCTTTTTTTCTATTTGCATTTTGAAAACATGGGCCCACTTTTATGGTCTACCTGTTGATTAGTTTAGCCTAAGAATCGGCCAAACTATTCATTTACATGGACTTAATAAAATGGAATAATTTTATCCCAGTCTTTTTTATGTGTCAATCTGATTTTTCAACGATTCTCTATTTCAAACTCTATCTAGCGTGAATATCTAACTTATTACCTGTAACAAAGTTACAGGTTATCCAAACACAAAAACAAAGTTACCTGTAACTAAGTTACAACTTACATCCAAACAGGATTACCTGTAACTTACTTACACCTGTAAGTAAGTTACATGTAACTTACAACTTAAAAAAGTTACAGGCATCCAAACAGGCCCTAAGTTTTTCGATAGACACGCCCACTTTCTCTATTTTTTTGTAATAGAACATGAAGCTGCTGGTACTAGTCTATTACTTAAAATAGTATAAAAAGGGGGCTTTTTAAATCAAAAGCTTGGAGTGTATATATCATTTCTCTATACTCTTTTCAAATGAATTGTGTTGAATGAGAAGTAGAGAGGGGAGAGAGAGAGAGAGAGAGAGAGAGAGAGAGAGAGAGAGAGCGAGAGAGAGAGAGAGAGAGAGAGAGAGAGCTCACACGGTCAAGGAAACGAGGGTCGGTTTCACCGGAAAGTGCGCCATTGTAACTGCTCTTTGGTTCAAACTCGCAGCGAGTTCTTCCATTGTTTTTAGAAGATTTTGGAAATGAACAGAGACGAGAAGATCGGTTCTGACGAGGAATTGAGAGAAGAATTCGAGAGGATTTTGGAGGGAAATAGTGGGTTTTTAGAGAGCATATGGATTGCATCTCTGGTTAGGTGAGAGGGGGAAAAAAACCCAACCGAAGATTGGATTTCTGAGAGACAAAAAACAAACTGAAGATTGGATTTCTGAGAGAGAGAAAACCCAACTGAAGATTGAACTTCTCAGAGAGAGAGAGAGAGAGAGAGATGAGGGCTGTCTTCTTTGGTAATGGAGGGAGGTTTTTCAAGACAGAGAGAGTGAGATACAGAAAAAAAAAAAAAACGAGAGGTTTTTTTTAAAAAATACTCTGACAGTGTGATGGATGATACGCAGACACTAAGATTTGTTGCCATTTATTGGTCGGTTAAAAGTAAAAATATCCAACGGTCTTATTCCAACAAACAAGTGTCCAGTAATCAAAGGTCAGGATTGTTCGTGCTGCGTATCAAACGTCACACACGGGCGCGACTTCGGTGGATAAGTGGGTGGATCCCTGACTGTGGGGCCCACTTTGATGTATGCGACTTAAATCAACGCCGTCCATCCGTTTTGAAAGATTATTCTAGTGCATGATACTAAAAATGAAGTAGACCCAGATCTCAGGTGGGCCACACCACAGTAAAAGTAGTGATTGATAATTAAAAACTTATTGTTGGCGACAAAAGTTTTGGATCAAGCTGATATTTGTGTGGTCCCTTCATCCAAGCCTTTTTAACCTTATCAACGGGTTGGATGGAAAATAAACATTCTGGTGGCCCCAAGAAGTTTTTAATGGTAAGTATTCAATCACCATTGTTTCCTGTAGTATTGTCCACCTTAGATTTTAATCTCCTTCATTTTTGGAACCATATCCTAAAAGGATCTTTCTAAACAAATGAACGGCGTGGATATAAAGAACATACATCAAGGTAGGCCCCACAGTCAACGATCCACCATTCACCAAAGCTACACCCAATTTCTGATAAGGAGAGGTGTATTTCGGCAGGACGCGGATTGCGTCCTACCCCCGCCCGGACAGTAATCCGTCCGGGCAGGGTTCTGTGAGGCCCACCGTGATGTAAGTGTTTTATCCACGTGGTTAATCGTTTTTCTCAGATTATGTTACGATGTAAGCCAGAAAATGAAGCAGGTCCACAACTCCAGTGGACCACACCAAAGGAAGCTGCAGTGATAATGACATCCACTGTTGAAACCTTTTTAAGGGCCACCGTGATGTGTTTTTTACCATCCAACTTGTTAATAAGGTCATTTAGACGTGGATGAAGTGAAAACACAAATATAAGCTTTATCCAAAACTTCTCCAGCTTGTGGAAGTTTTTAATGATGGATGTTCAATCCTCACTTTGTGGTCCACATAAGTCCTTTACATGCTTCATTTTTTTACTTATATCTTAAAATAATCTGAGAAAAACGATTAACGGCGTGGATAAAACACTTACATCACGGTAGGCCCCACAGAGCCCTGCCCCAGACGGATTACTGTCCGGGCGGGGTTAGGACGCAATCCGCGTCCATTTCGGCAGGTAAGGGCGGACGCGGATTGGCTACTCCCCTGACACCAGCCCCGGAGCTGGTGGTCGGTGCTCTGTGGGCCCACCATGATGTATGTGTTTCATCCATTCCATTCATCCATTTTTAAAGATCATTTTAGGGCTTGATACCAAAAATGAGGTATATCCCAGTCTCAAGTGGACCACATTACAGGAAACAGTGTTTAATGAACTTCGACCATTAAAAACTTTTTGGGGGCCATAAAAGTATTGGATGAAGTTGATATTTGTTTTATTCCTTCATCTGGGTTTTTATAACCTAATCAACGGATTGGATGTCAAATAAACAGTACATCGGGCCTTAGGAGGATTTAAATGATGGATATCCACTCACTATTTTTTTTCCTGTGGTGTGATCCACTTGAGATTTATGTCCCTCCCATTTTTGGTATCAAGCCCTGAAATGATCTTTAAAAATGGATGAACGGAATGGATGAAACACGTACATCATGGTGGGGCCCACAGAGCACCGACCATCAGCTCCGGGGCTGGTGTCAGGGGGAGTAGCCAATCCGCGTCCGGTAAGGGCAGCTTGCAGGACGCGCATTTCCTGCGGAAGCCTTTCGCAGGAAGTTCCTGCGCAAGGATTCTGGATGGGGCCACTGTGATGTTTGTTAAAAATCCAACCCGTTCATCCGATTTTTGAGCTCATTTTAGGACATGAGACTGAAAATGATTAGGATTCAAAACTCAAGTGGGCCATGCTAAATGAAACAGTGGAGAAAGGAATTCCTACTGTTGAAACTTTCCCAGGATCCACCTTAATGTTTATATTCCATCCAAACCGTTTATAAGGTCATTTTCGCTGAGATGAAGTGAAAAAACCAAGAAATTAAACTGATACAAAAGTTTTTTTGCCATATAAATGTTTCAACGGTGGTCACTAAATATCCACTGTTTCCTTTCGTGTGGCCCACTTGAGTTTTTGATCCTCCTCATTTTTGGTGGCATGTCCTAAAATAAACTCCAAAAATGGATGGACGGAGTGGCTTTCTCACAAACATCATAGTAGCCCCACATGGAATCTTGCGCAGGAACTTCCTGCGAAAGGCTTTAGCAGGAAATCCGCGTCCGGGCAGCTTCAGCTAATAAGAGGAGAGAAATGTTCCCATACAAAATGATGTATGTTAACGTTTTTTTCCTCACTCGTGTAGAACATCCTAGCCGTGCAAAAAGTGGGCCACGTCATAAACCAGCTAACTCGAAATCAAGGATGGTCCATTCATCAGTCCATCACTTCTGAAATCAATGAACAGCAAACGGTCTTACTCAATGTAGGTATATATGGATGAATGGATCTAGGTGATCTTTGTCGTACGGTCTACCTTTTACGGCCCAGATTGTGTACGTCCAGATGAGTGTGTGACGTCCATTTCAAAACCTTGTGGGAGGGCCTCTCCACAGGGAAGAGTTTGGTTGGGGAAGGCTACCATAACATAAGAGCCTTCTTTCCTGGGGCCGCCATGTTGGTTGGATGTCATCCAACCGTTCATCAGCTGATACCCACTGGGATGAAATTATAAGAGAAAAATCATCATGACCCAAAATCCAGGTAGGCCACACATAGGGATTTTAGAGATTTTAGGTGCGATTTTATACCGTTCTTGTGGTGTGGCCCACCTGAGTTGCCTAGGGAGATGATTATTGTTTAGGTGTGGTATCTCAACTAATGGATGGAGTGTATTTCACGTAAATAATAAGGTGGGCCACACAAGGCACGGGTGTTGCACACGCTTCTACAACACATCCGGTCGTTGGTACACAAGCATCTGCTAAATTGTAACGTGTCGCTACTTTACAAAGGTCTTCTATGATGTATGTGTTTTATCCAAGCCGTCCATCCATTTTTCCAGCTCATTTTAAAAAATGGGGTCAAAAGTAAGGCAGGTTCAAATCTCAGGTGGACCACACCACAGGAAAACAGTGGGGATTGAATGTCCACCATTAAAAACTTCCTAGGGCCCATTGTAATGTTTATTTGTCATCCAATGATATCACACAGACCTTGGAAAACACAAATATCATCTTGATCTAAAACTTCCGTGACCCCCAAAATGTTTCAGCCGTAAGCACTCAATCCCCACTGCTTCCTGTGATGTGGTCCACCTGAGATTTAGATGTACCTCATTTTTTGGTTCATGCCTTAAAATGATCTGAAAAAATGGATGGACGGCTTGGATAAAACACATACATCATGATGGAGCCCACAAAGCCTTGACATTTAGCAAGCTAGATAGTGTTGTGCTGGGGTCACTACACTAGCCAAGCGTCCCGTTTGGCCACATGCAAAATAATAATAATAATGATAATAATTAAATTAAAAACCAGCAGCAAGCACCAGCTACGTGGTATCACGACTCTGTTGGGCCCACCATGATGTATATGTTTTATCCATGCCACCCATCCATTTTGCCAGCTCATTTTAGGGCATAAGCTCAAAATTGAAGCATATCTGGAGCTCTAGTGGACCACACCAGAGGAAACAGTGGGTATTGAACACCTACTGTCCAAAACTTCTTGGATGCCAAAGAAGTTTTAGATCAGGCTGATATTTGGGTTGCTGAGTTGCAACTCGACTCAAGACCGGACGAGTCGGCCCGAGTTGCGGGTCTTCAATCCATGGCTGTTGCACTGGTGGTGATTGTGAACCGTATTTGCTGCAAGATTAGGCGGTTTTTCAAGCAACCATACCTCAAAAATAGGAAAACTATCAATCTCCCGCTGGCTTAGGTCAAATCCACTGAGTTTCCAATCATGGCTCAGTGATAGACAGACTCCGTTTCAATACTGAGATCAAGGGTTTGAGTGCCCATGTGGTGAAGAAGAAGAAGAAGAAGAAGAAGAAACTCGCCTAATGCAGATTCTATTTTCCGCTTCTGCTCGGTCGTCACTATTACCTTTACGTAACAGCCTTTACAGCCTTGTAACATCCAATATGGCACACCTTGATCTTATATGAGGATATTCTGGGTACAAGATATAGTTGCAGCCAACAACACATTTGATTTCCTTCACTGTTTCTGTGGATTAAGAGAATCCCTAAAACATAATCATGGGGTCGGTTATAGCCCAAATATTTATTTATTTATTATTATTATTATTATTATTATTTTTGTTTGTTTCTATCACATAGTGAAGAGGGTAACGATTTGGGGTGCTAAAGACCAAGGAAAAGTAGAACTCTGCCTAACGTAGATCCCATTTTCTATCATCCCAGACTCACAACCATACAAAAAACACCATCGACAAGGTCTATTTGGAATTTGTGGAATTTAAAAAGTAACCATGAAAAAGAAAACATTTTCCAAAGACATGACATTTACCACATAGGTGTCATTTTTATACTAATTAAGACAATAAAGTAACCACTGAAAATTGTTTTCCATTTCCTTCAAAATGCTGTTACCCTTTTTCTTCAAAGAACTTGACAATCCTTATTTCTATACTTTTTCATAGACAAATTTCACTTTTTTTACTATTGACGATTCCACATTTCCATAGAAAGCACGGAAACAAAAACAAACAACCGTTTTAGGATTCTTTTACATGGATTTCCTTATCCATGGTTTTACTCAGATATGATATTTTCCTTTTCAAATTTACTTTTTAGATTCCACCAATCAATCAAAGCAAGTACTAAAACTCCCAAATGGCCTCTTAAATTGCAACATTCTGAGTTTAACATACATACAGCTCACTATCTTTCTTTTTCGTATGGCAGATCAAAACCTGGTATTGGCAATAACAAAAATAAAAAATAAAATCGAAGCCTCAATCATGGCACATCTATTACAGCGACAATCCCCATCTTTGGACAGCTGACAATTCCCAATAAAATGATGTAATTTCCAAAAACTTACATATATTGAAGTAAGGCTGTTCACGTACCTTCCCTTGGAGGCAATCGCCGGTCTTTGAGAGCTCCTAATGACTCCAAAGCCGACTGAACATGGTATGTCACGCACTTATGTAGCTCAGGTAAGTCAATACCCAAACCAAACGAACGGTTGACCTTAAAGCCAGATAGCCTCCAACGGGCTTCTTTATTGAAACCAGATACGTATGGGGCGACATTGTTCCAACCATCCCCGGCCACATTTCTCATGATGGGAAGAGCGCTTGATCTCGCAAACTTGAAAGCCCCACTTGTTGCTCCCTCCAAAGCTGAAGAAGGTTTAAGATGGGGTAAAATGCAGATTGATGAGAATCTACGGTGCTGTACAAGTGCCCAATATATGATAGTAGTGGGATTACAAGTTTATACAGAGGTTTGATAATTCTTCTGACTGCCACACATGTTGATGTAGATCACATGGGAAACATCTATGGTGGTGCCAGGAAGAAGTGGGGCCCACATGATGAATGTATCACATCCAACCCACCCATCATATGTCCCCTCAGGTGACTCTTGTGATCTAAAAATCAACTTGATCCAAAATTCAAGTGGGCCATAGATTATGGAACAATGTGGGAGGGAAGTCCACCTAAGTTGCAGAACAGCCTGATTTTTTGCCATTACCCTTTATCCATAGCAGGTAAAGGGCATCGACGGCATGGATTCTGTGTACACAACATGGTAGCACCCCCCCCGCGGATGTAGAGTGGGTCGCGGACACTTTCATGTCCAAGATGGACCAGACAAGGCCCGATCAGAGGCGGAAGTCATCAAGAGTGGCAGAACCTTAAAACAGGCATATCTCACAAACCGGAATGAGTTACTCGACATACCGTATATGATTTTGGGGTAGGACGAGCTACTTTAGCCAACCAACCCCGCTACGCCGGGTTGCCCATGCCGAATTTGCGAGATTCCATCAGACCAACGGTCGAATTCCCTGTTTATTTCCATTTTTACTATTTTTAGTAAGTTTTAGTTTTATTATAACTCTTCATCCTTTGAGATTTAGAAGTTGTGTCCAACATGAAAAGTTCTTAGAAAAATTAGGAGAATAACATCGTAAGGCCACATAGGACACTTACTATAAATAATAAATTTACTATTTATAGTAAGTTACGAATTTTAGGGAGTTTTAGTTGTAGTTTAATTCCGAAATTTCTTCCAAGGCTTGGTATCCCTATTTAAAGGGTTGTAGACATGTTTATTTCAATCATCAATCAATTTACAAATTTTCATGAATACTATTTCTATTTTCTTGCTTTTTCCTCGTGAATTAGAGAAGTCTTTGTGAGGAGTCCAGAGAAGCTTCGTGGATTCGAAGTAGTTATCCTTGAGGAGGACGGTGATCGACCTCATCACGTTCACCACCCCCCCCCCCAAACAAAAATCACATGTGGGTCTGAACTCCTCTCATGTGATGTGGACCACCTAAATTTCCACTGGGGTGATTTTTTGGGTCATAAAGGTAATGCAAGACCACTCATCTGATGGACAGATTGGATGTCGTGAATACATTACATGGGGCCCACACTAGAGAGCGCCCCATTGGCAATACTCTGTAAGTATGATCGATTTCAGTCGTCTCAGTGATAGCACAAAACATCATTTGCAATCTATATGCATCAGAAACTACTTATAGAGCAAAGAAAGAAATAGCTAAAGAAGGAATGGAAGTGCACCATTGTAAGGAATTTGAATAAGGAAGTTTGCAGGGAGGCCAATACCAACACCCACTAGTGTGATTCCGACATTAAACCCAACACCGCATCCTGATCCCACGTAGCCAATAACCTCAGGCCCAAATCCTGGGCCCCACCCAACACCGCATCCGATGCCAATCCCCATGCCCCAAAAGGCTCCAAAAGTTGGATGCACAGGATTCCATCTTTCATACCTCCTGAACAGCCCTTTTATGATCATAAGGATCTGCGATCAGAAATGCATCTAACATCAGTAATAGAGTTCTTTGCGAACTATAAAGCCATGTTTGGCAGCCACCTAAAAATGGGTTAATCTTATTGTACTTAACAGTAATTATGTATTAGAGATCTTGACCTCTAGAACATAACGAGTTCGTGCCAACAGGAGCTTTGCTAAGCAGACACGCATGTGCAATAAAGCTCATGTACACCCACACGTGCCAGCATGGCATATAGGTGCAAGATCCAATCCATCCATCAGGTTGGTCCAACCTTGTACACTTTTTTCCCAAAAATACATCTCGTCCACACAGCATCCAGACCCCAATATTGGAAACAGGTGGATGGGTTAGAAAACTTCAGCCAAGCTTTTTCAGAGCTGTACTTTTTCTTTTTTTTTTCTAACTGTGACCCACTTGACAAGTGGATCAACCTGACTCTTGGGCGAGGACCTCAATATAATGGTGCAGTTCTTCTGGGTGGAATGGGTCTCGGGCCTAACGTGCCATGTTGGCACATGTGAGGCACGTACATGGGCTTTATTGCACACACGTGTAGACCTGGCAAAGCTCTGCTAACAGTAATTATGTGTAAGAGATCAAGATCTTGATCTCTAATACATAATTCTGTTAACTGAAATCAGATGAACTCATTTTTAGGTATCTACCAAACAAGGCCTAAGCATGATAACAAAGATGAGTTTAGCAGAGGCAAAAGGGGAATACAAGTATTATGATTCAACAATCCAAACCATTACAACCCAACCAAACATCAACGGAATTTAAATTTAAGAAAGAAAAGAAAAAAGATAGAATGGTGTGTAAACCCCGAATCAGATGCTTGAAAAACTCGCTGAGTTAATGGGTGACAATTCTCTAATTATGGGAAGCAACCTTAAATCTAGCATTTTTTATTTTTTTTTACACACACTCATACCTTCACACACCACGATGGATATTTGAACCCGTGACCTCAATGTTAAAACTCTTGTGAGTCTACCACTGAGCCATGTGTAGGGACCCAACCTTAAATCTAGCATTTTTCTAAATATTTAGCTGATTAGAATTGTCAATCATGCAACCCAAAATTCAAATCAAATTGGCTAATACTAGCACCGTTACGACAGCGGCTGTTGATTCAAACCTATTCGTGTTTATAAGGTCAAACCGTTTTTCTTCACTTCTCATATGAGGATTTTGAGGGTTAATAGTATTCCCTATTAGAGAGCAAGAAAATTGCAAATCAAATACTATTATTCAACTAAACATGCATTTTCTGTATTTATTTGCAATACCAAAACATGAATGGAAGTAGTATTAGAGGAATTATTGCGTGCTCTCTCACGTGGTGTAGTCTATATAAGGAGATGCACATGTAGAGAGAGGTATTCATGTATTCATCTCCTAGAGTTAGAGCTATACACTAGTCGAACCGAGTCGAGCTTGGCACAGCTCGACTTGGCTCGGCTCAGCTCGGTCCTCGAGCCTGACTGGCCAACTCAACTCGGTTCGGTCAGCAGCTCGGGTCAATTCGAGCAAAGTTCGAGCCTGTGCGACATTTTCTCAAACGTATGGAGTGCACCTTCAATTTCTCATAGTATGCAAAACAGCAATAGCAGTTACAGGTATTTCATCAAACACTCAATAAGCAACATCAAAATTAAAATACGAGGGTAGTTTTATCATGTAAAGTTTTTTTTTTTTTTTTTTTTGTAGTGATTTGTTTCGTATCCATACCTTTCTCGCCACCAGCCGATTCCACGGAGAATGTATGCACCCGAAACAACACTTCGTTGAGTCATTTCATCAAACACTTTATAAGCAACGTCAATATCAAAATAACCAAGTTACCAAACTGATTCGATCCGAGTTCGATTTGAGTTGAGGTTCGATCCAAGTCGATTCAAGCTCGGAAAAGCCTGAACTCGGCTCGAACTCAATTTCAAACCGAGTCAAATCGAGCTTTTTCAAGTCGAGTCGAGCGAGTTAACCGAGCTAACTCGATTCGTGTACAGCTCTACCTGGGGTATTCCTTGGTGGGAAGTTCTTGTATAGTTGGAGATATTCTTGCATTTTTGTTTATCTTGTTTTAGTAAAGAAGAAAGTTTTGTGTTGATACCCCATAGAGTAGTCATATTGTTGAACCACATAAATTTAGGTGCCTCTTGTTTTTGTTTCTTCCCTTTGTCTTTTGGGTATTGGATTTGCCCTTTTCTTTTGTGGCTTGTCCTGCATTGATTGTGTGCATGAGTTTTTCCGTAACAATCATATGATCCTTGATGCAAAACTTCTAGAGTGGAGAAAGGTAATTTGCAATTTTGGAAATTCAATAGTAGTGGAAAGAAAGAGCTATTCTATACCCAAATGAGTATATCATTTCATGATTTTATTTTTCTTTGGAAATTCTTCAAAAAGAGTAGAAATCTCAAAACCCATGAATCATTTTTCTCGATGGCTTTAGCCAAACAACCACAACCACACCAACCGCAAACCGCAACAACAATAATGGCAGTAGCAGCAGCAGCAACAACAACAAGAGATAGAGAGGGTCCAAAATTAAAAAGTAAATAAACATATGGGACTAATTACCGCATTGCCATTACCACCACAACAACTGCAAACCACAACATCAGCAGCAGCATCAGCAAAAACAAGAAGAGATAGAGAAAGGATTTGAAAATTTAATAATAATAATAATAATAACAAGGATAAACAGAAAACTAGGTCTAATTACCAGATTGCCATCACCACCACTACAACAACCACAACAGTCGCAATTGCGCAGCAGCAACGAAAAGAGAGAGAAATCGAAAACTTACAAAAATTTAAAAAACAAGAATAACCAAATAAATGGGTCTAATTACCGTATTGCCATTCCCATCCTCTCTCTCTCTCTCTCTCTCTCTCTCAGAAACAGGTGAGACTACAGAAAGAGTCTATGGTTTATCGAAGGGGTGCGTGTCGCACGCATAGGCGTATTTTATGCTCGTCCGCTTTTTCTTTTTCTTCGTTTTTTTTTCCTCTGGAGGAATCCAGAGGCTTTTTTTTGACAGTGACTGATGAAACTAACACCAGCCAGCTAGCTGGTGTCAAAGTTCTTTAGGCCGTCCATTTTGCCAGCTCATTTTAGGGCATAAGGCAGATCGAAAGATCGAATGGACCACACCACAGGAAAGAGTGGGGATTGAATGCTTACCGTTAAAAACTTCTTGGGGGCCACAGAAGTATTGCGGTGGGCCATCAAGAAGTTTTGATATGGACCCATGATAAGGTCAATCTGGATTGCCACACGTGTGCTTCACTCTCACCGTAAATAACTGGTGTCCTATTTCATGTTCACTTGTGTGGGCCGCTCCACGGCGTGCATGAGATCCAATCCGTCAATCACACACGCCTCACCCGTGTTTGGGCTGGGGCCCAAAAGAATCAGGCGGATTGGATGACGCCCACCAGTGATTGCGCTGGGGCCCACCGTGATGTATGTTTTTTTATCTACACCGTCTATCCATTTTGTCAGCTCATTTTAGGGCATGACCCCAAAATTGAAGTATTTCCAAAGCACAAGTGGAGCATAGAGTGGGGATTGAATGCCTACCGTTGAAAACTTATTGAACGACTGCCGTTGAAAACTTATTGGGGAGCCACGGAAGTGTTGGATCAAGCTGATTGGCCGGCAAACAGACATCACGGTGGATCCTAAGAAGGTTTCAACGGTGGATGTCATTTATCCCTGATGTTTCCTGTGGTGGGGTCCACTTGAGATTAGGATATGCTTCAATTTTGGGTTCATGCCCTAGAATGAGCGGGCAAAACAGAGTAGATAAAACACAAATCAAGGTGGGCCCCACAGAGTCCGGTCACCAGGGATTTTGGTGGCATTGGGGTCACCACCCAATCACGCTTCCCAACTGTTCGGCGTGGTGTAATCCCCCCACCTGAGTCATGGATGGACCTTTTAGGCCAAAGGCTCGTGATGGGCAGAGCAGATGAGGGCAGCAATGGTCGAGATTTTTGATAGGGCTTTGAATTGTGAAATTTTAATGGGCCTAGAAATATGCCTGGGGCCAGACCCTTCAGTAATCTATCCATAAGAAATGGCCCATTCATCAAGCGGTTTGGATCAAACCACTAGGCCGAAATATTCGAAATCACACCGTTGCTAGGACAGGGCCTATTGCCATCCCAGATTCGCAGCACACATGGCTCAGTAATCCAGACCGTTGGTCCAACATGCCACCATAAGGACGCTAAAAAAAAAAAAAAAAAAAAAAAAAAAAAAAAAAAAAAACTCCTCTGACAAATCAATCCCATCCTTCCATCTGTGGCCCGCAAATAAACAGCTAAGAACAGGTACAGCAACAGCTCACACTCAGCTTAAAAAAGAAGAGCTTTCATATCAGTGCCTACTACCCCTTCCTGGGAGAACTCTAGGACAAAAGTTCTATCAGCAGCTGGGCCCAACAGAACAACGGTCTGGATCACTGAACATGGGTCCCAGAATTCCTCAGTCACAGGAAATGCTGGTTTTGCTAATTATTAAAGAGAAATGACAGCCAGGCACGCATGGTTGCATCTTGATCCATTCACAGAGACTATCCAGACCATCCGTTTACATCCAGTCCACTTTTCTTCGGAACAATCGGATGCTCCCAACCACCGGTGACTGGACCTACTGTCCACAAACGATATTGTTCATCAATATTTTTAGCATACCCCTGGACAGATTGAATCATCAGCTCAGTAAGATTTTTCAAGGCAGCCTAATAGAGAGTTAGTTGGACCCTAATGGACGGTCCAGATATGTGATGTGGATGCAAGCTGAGTCCAAATGCAACTAATATCCTTGGGAAGGCTCACATATGCTTAGTAATTTCTTCGTGAGGGATTGTAGGAGAATCTGTTCAAATAAGACTGACCTTTGATTTTTTGCATTCTCTAATCAAAGAGCCTGGAAACATATTATAACTTTACAGGAAAAAAATTTTAAGGGGGAAGAACGCACAAATGCACCGGCCAAACCATACAAGAAACTACCACACCAGTAAGCAATAACGGCAAACCGATCCCGATGTCAGTAATTCCTTGGGTTCCGATCGTGAAGTTTTTGCCCGGTTAAAATACTCTCAACACAACATTTTTGGAATCCCAAGCGTAACAGCCTTCCCTGCGTAGCATTCAGGTCCTTGGCTTCTTCGGAGGGCCCATGTCGCCTGGCTCGGCCTTGCGTTTGAGACCCAAGAAATGCTCTACCTGAAAGGTGGGGACAGGTTCAGTGATTGAATCTTGGATACCGGAAAACAGACATTATATTGCAATTGCTATTTAAATTCAAAAGATGAAAAAAAGAAGCTTGGACGTTATAAATGCAGAGATCAGAAAAGTGGAGGAATGCTGATTGCACATGACTGCCCATCAGCCATGTAAGAGATCCAGACCACGGCCAGTGGCCCTTGCTATGGAAGGGCCACGATCCAAATCGTCTTGTTCCGACCATCATAACAACTAAATTTGAGGAAATGATGGACAGATGATTAGATATGACCAATGTTCCACATTAACTGTACAAAATCCTCCAATCAAGAGGTTGCAATCGTGTAACCAACCAATGTGAATTTTGGGTCATTGGCCTATCGATGGTGGGACAGATAACCGGTCTGGATCACATTCGAATCTTCTACATGGCCACATGGAAAGTAGCTCATATAAGTGCCAACAGATGTGCCAGAGACAACAGACAAGCAGGATACCCAACCCATCCATCAGGTGAGTCCCATCATGTATATAATTTTAGCCACAAAATCAGAACCATTCATCTCATAAGGTGGGCTGCACGTTAGAAAAGGTTAAGGCTAAGAAAACTTACACAGCTGTTTTTCATCCATAAAAAGTTGCGCTCCTAATAAATGGATTGACATGATTTTGGGAGTGATTATCTATGTTGTAGGACACTCCAAATGGATGTCACCCTCATGTCTGCCATATCTGGCATGCCTAGTGGCATGTATCTCCAGCTCAGCTACATTGTACATCCCAATGGGCTTTGACAGCCTTGCTAAAGTAGAGATGTCTCCATCATAGGAAAGGTTTCTGAGGTATGGTACAATATGCCTTGAGTTTGGAAAGATGCATAGGGACCATAGAAGTTAGATCCTGGTCATGGTTTAGTTATCCAAGCTGTTCATCTAACTAGATACATAGCTGATACTGGTCGCCTTGAGAATCTACGAGATTGGAAGATCTTAAACTTTTGATTAATTGCCCACCATGGTCCCACTTCAGAGGAAAATAGTTAAATGAGAAAGGATTAAAATATTCCAATCTGTTTGTTTTTTTTTACCTTTCTCTCTTTCTATTTTCAGTGTTGCCCATACCCAGTGAGGCCCATCATATAAATGGTTTAGATCATTGAAACATCATTCCATATCCAACAGATATAATCCCTACATAACCCAATAACAGCACATGGGAGTTAAGGTAGCAAATTCATGGAAAGGAAGATAATATGGCAGAGACAGAAGAAATGAAACATGGTTGAGCAATCTCCCTATAGCACACACGGCCATGTATCAACCAGGCTGGTCCATCTTTCTGGCATCATTATGAATGACATATGTTTTTTTTTTTTTTTAAAGTCATACTAGGCAGATGATCGCCATCACTTTTTTACACTTTCTGTTACTTATTGTCAATCATTAATGATTTTTATTCACTGGTGCTTTCTAGGCCACTGTTCAGATGGCTAGGATCAACTGCCCCATGTTTATCTTGAACCACTTGCCATCCATAGTGGGGCCCAACACATGGTCATTCTTGATTGGTACGCCACTACGACATGTGTACCATAAGGAGACAGCTCTACAATAGTCAGGTTCATCTGGCGGGAAATAAGAGAAGGGTTTTTTTGGTCTCAAGCTTGGGAGATTAGCACGACTTGTTGACAAAGTGTATGGCAGTAACACTTCAATAAAGGAGGCTTACATTTTTAATTAATGGTGTGGGTGTATTAGGGGTCGTTTGGTAGCTTGTATTTTATATGCATTTATATGCATTGGCAATTAAAATGGAATCCAAGTGAATTGGAATAACAGGTTGTGTTTGGGAGCTTGTAATCAGAATCCACTAGATTCCGGCAATCCAGTAATTGGAATCACCAAATTGTGTTTGGCAGCCTGCATTTGGAAGAGCGAAAATGAGGTAGATGACTGTGACTATTGATGGTAATCAGCGGTAATTGGAATCCATGTGAAATGGAATCACGTGGTTTTGTCGTGATTTCAAAAAAGTGCCTTTTGGTGTATTTGATGTGAATTGGATTCAAGTTCACATCAAATACACTCCTCTCAAACACACCAATTACTATCGATTCACACTAATTCACCCTCCCAAATGACCCTTACTGCATTACATGGAGAGTATAGGGTTGCATCCAAATTTTTCCTTATCATAATGCTATTGCCAGGCCACCAGATTTTTTGGTCCCACAACAGCTGCATCATGGTTATGAAAGGGACCCACCTAACTGCCCCATCACTCGGCATTACTATGATGGCACTTTTAGGTTGACCTGCAAGCATAACATTTAGGTGGGCCCCACGGGTATAACCATCCCATCATTCCCATGTTTGATCAGAGTGACAGTGGCTATCGAATTAATACCAAAGTATGGTACCATATAGCACAGGTTCCAACCCTAGAGAGAATCTGTTTTAGTATTTTTGTAAGGAATTAAATTTAGATAATTTAATGGTTCCCTGATTCTAAGGATTTCCTACAAAGAATTGTGAAGCGCTACCACTGATGAACAACCATCACTAAATAAAAATTACAAAAGAATATGTAAATTCCTGGATGAATGTCCGTGCAACTCGTTAGTTTCAACCAAAGACAAACCAGCTCATACTCCACAACTGAGGTTAAATCTTCAGATTTAGGCTGCTGACACCCAGCAAGAAACCATTTTCTTGTTTGAGGTGACACGGATTGTCCAGATTGATGGTTGGACTGTTCATGCCTCCAAATACAAGTAATTGCGCTCTAGCCAACTGGAAGGTGTTACCTTGCTGAAGGTGACACACAAGGTGACATGGACAGTCTAAATTGATGATTGGACTGTCACTGTTTCCAAATGCTTTTTTTAAGGGTTCCAAATGCAATTAGTTGCACTGTAGCCACAGTGTGATGTTTTCTTGAAGGTGACACACACCAAGTTGACATGGACAGTCCATGTTGATAATTGGAGTGTCCGTGTGTGCAAATGTAATTAATTACCTGTACTGTAGTCTATGGTGCAACCTCGTTGGGATGTGTGTAGATATTAGAGAGAGAGAGAGAGAGAGAGAGAGAGAGAGAGAGATGTAACTAACCTTCCTGTCACCAAGCATGGGCGTCAAGCTTCCAGGATGATCTTTCTCAACAGTTGCAAAACCGCTTCTTGGATCACTGGTTTGCCTGAAATTTGAAAATTGGATGCATAATAAAGGTGAGTTGTAAAATACAAGTCCATCTTGGCAATAGGATGTCAGAGAGAAAAAGCTTACATAATAAACACAAGGCTTCTTAAAGAAATTCCAGAAATGCCTTGCAAATATTAGGGACCATTTCAAACAAGGTATACTGTATATCTTTTTTTCATGGTTTGGGGAACATGAGCTGTATAGCGGCACCCAAGCAAAACAAGAATGATATGAAGAAAATTCTGTCGCTCCCATAACATTCAGGTTTTGCAAAAAGGGCACCATTAGAGAACTACCCAATTTCCAAGCTGCGGTTGACAGGCCCACATGTCTTCTAAACCAATTAGAAACAAGTTTCAGTGCACACAAAGCCTGAAACCACCACTTAAAGTACATCCAGATGTATAATCCACAAATATCGATAGAGATATTGGTAATAACATGATTCATATAAATTCAGTGCTTTCGGAAAAACAATCATACAATTACAAGGATGGTATCTTATAACGAAAATATGGATGGCGGACGAAGTTTTATGTATCATTATCATTACATGTGTCGCACCCTTGGGATATGGAAACATGTATCAATATTGTCAATAATATCGCAGATACTAATAAATGTATTAGTGGCTGAGGGAAACATTGGGGAAACATTAGGAAAAATGATGGAATTCTTGGTGAAACATTAGCCAATGTTAAAGAACACGACATCAAACACTTGCAACTTAAAAGATTATTTAAAAAAGAAAGAACCATGCATGGTATTTTTCCATTGTTTAGGGACAGAGTCATGCGCTGTCATTGATAAGTGATGCAATTATATCCAGAATGTGATCCACTCTAAGATCATGATTTCTCCACCAAAATCGTGTTTTGATGTCAAAAACCTTGAGTAATTAAAACATCCCAGTTAAAATGGAATATCTTGGAACGCATTCCTCAATAGCCCCTTGGGAAATAATGATTACAAATTCCTTCGTTTTCCCATGGATTACCGCATATCAAACAGGCCCTTAGATGGTTTGGTTGTGTGCAATGGAGACCAACAACTGCACCGGTTAGAAGGACGAGTTGATACAAGTTGAAGGCTCTAAGAGGGCAAGGGGAAGGCCTAGAAGGACATGGGTAGAGGTAGTAAGAGAAGACTTGATGAGGTAGAAGAAAAGACTTGATGACCTATGGTCTACCTGAAGTTATGGCCCTTGATAGAACGGAATGGCCAAACAAGATTCATGTAGCCGACCGCAATTAGTTGGGATGAGGCTTAGATGATGATGATGATGATTTTTGTAGGAATCGCAATGTTATCGTGGACTACAATGCATTTCTACGAAAGGGGACTTGCCGATATCTCGCGATACTTTCAACATCAAGATACCAGTTCTACATGGGTCTGTTTTAAAAAATCACATACCGATAGCATTTTGATCATTCTGAAAATTTCCGAGGAGACCATATCATTTGAATACATTTTAAAGTCGAATCTTGTCTCACAAATGAGTGTCAGGCATATGGGGAGTAGTGCTCAGGATGAAAAGCACTTCACTAAGAGGTAGCCTTTTGCATTGGTGATGGGTGGTATGAAAATTCGCATGATGGTGGGCGATGGGCTATGCACGGAAGCTTGGCGGAGCTACGGAATGAAGGTTATGTCCTGGGGGGGGGGGTGATTAGGACTAATTAAAATTTACGTCTTTTAAACCCAACTGCCTACTTAAACTAATATATAAGTTAAAGTAAGTAATGAAATTTAACTCTAAGGCTTCCAAGCCAATAAAGGGTCCAATCACATATACTATAAAAGATGTGGCGATTAAGCAACTAGTATATAAACATGATAGTGTCCATGTGTGTGTGGGATATGCTAACTATCAACTCTTAGCATTCATCTAATCATCAATCACATAAGCATAATCAAACAAGTGCTCAAATAATAATCTCAAACATAAGCATGTATAGTGGTTCTATTTTCCTACTCCATTCCCGGAGGACGCACTCAACCCACGAATGTACCGGATTTCACTATCAGAGGTAGAGCTGTACACGAGCAGACTAAGGCTCGAGTACTCGCTCGACTCGACTCGAAATACTCGACTCGTACTCGACTCGTCAGGTGTTAGAGCCGAGTACGAGTAGTTTTTTTCTCGTTTTGAGTTCGAGTAGTACAAGCAAAGTAGTACTCGATGCTCGACTTGGTGCTCGAACTCGGTACTCGACCGGGGCCATATATATACAACTAAAGCCCTATTTCTTGGTCCGCCCGCCCCGCCCAAATCGAAAAACCAAACCCTCCCTTTCCTTCCCTCCCTCCCAGAACCCTACCCATCGGCCATTCCTCTCTCTCTCTCTCTCTCTCTCTCTCTCTCTCTCGCTCTCTCACGCCTCGTCCGCTGAGGCCGTCCCTACTCCCGCCCAAGGCGTCCCTATCCCCGTGCTTGCCCAAGAGACTTTAGCCCCTGTCCGTCCATCGTAAGAATTTCGTTTTGAATTTGTTGTTTTCCAATGTTGATTTTGATGGATTACAGAATCTATGTGTTGGGCCCACCATTTTGTGTCCGGTGCCCCTGTCCGTCCGCAGATTTTCTTGTGTTGGGCCCACCATTTTGTGTATTGTCCAAGCTGGACGGCGGATGATTCTGAACAATGTATTTGAACTTTAACATACAATGGCTTTTTCCCACCATTTTATTGCTTGTGTAGAACATCTAATCCATGTAAATGATAGACCGCAACAAAAATGATGAATTAGAGAGAAAATCTGATTAATTTACAAATTAGGTGTACCAAACATGTACATTCAATCAGTCCATCGGTTGTCCATTGATATTAATGGTGTTGCTCACCGATGAATGGACCGCCCTTTTTGCCTACAAGGACTAATCTCTATGGGGTGGCCCACATTTTTGGCTAGGATTTTGTCCCTACATAGGTACTCGAACTCAACTCGAAAACTCGGACTCGACTCACTGTTTATTACTCGTATTTATGTGGGGGGTCCTGCTCGTTACCGAGTAGAGTCGAGTACGAGCAGCACCCGGGCGTTAAGAGCCGAGTACGAGTAGGGCGATACTCGACTCAACTCGACTCGTGTACAGCTCTAATCAGAGGTTTTCTATAAGCTCGCCATAAACCTCGGTCCTATACAAGAACCTAATGACGTGCTCTCCCGCCGGAGGCTCTCGCAAGAGACTTTAGTTGATTTCCCTTTAGATTAACTAACAACCTCGGTCCTAATTCAAAGACTTACGTTTACTCCCACTAGAGGCTCCCAAGAAAACTAACATGTACGCACCCGTATCCGGTGGCCTATACAAGGACTTTGATTTTGTCCCTACATAAGAGCTAAGGTCATACATGAGAACCTGGATTTAGACCCTACACAAGAGACAAGGTCATATACAAGATCCTAGTCGAGTTTGACAATTCAAACTCTTACACTCCATCCTATACAAGGAATGAGTGTATACGAACTCCTACATATGACAACTTACTTGTCGAATTAGGCCCCTTTTGTAGTGTCTTCTCGGGTTGCTTGATCGATGCTCTCCCGTGCTTCAATCAGCTCTCATTTGCTCCCCCGACCATGATGTTGATGCTTTGCCAAGGCTTCAGCTCCCAAGATCAAACATCTTTCATGTAGTGCTCCTTTGAGGTGACCAAGGTGATGGGAGGTTGGGTAGAATCTCCTGTAACTAATGGGAAGTTGCAATACCTAAGAGATTCTACTTGATAGACACTTTAGAAGTTGATAGACACTTAGATTTGCCAAGAAGGATGGTGTCTAAACTCTAGAGAGGGCTTGAGATCATAGTCTTCTTGTAGAGGAGCTTGGAATGCACATTAGAGTGAAAAATCACTAAGAAAATGGCATGAATCTTATTGGGATAGAGCCTAGGAGGTTTGGTAGAGCTTGGGGTGCACTAGGGTCTCTAAAATGCCAAGTTGTCAGATTTATATGAAAAGAGCTCCAACGGATCTATAACAGCTAGTCTTCAGAATGCATGTTCGGTCGGACTGAATTGAGGTTCAGTTGAACCAAATTAAGACAGGAAAGCAATTGGACAGACTTTGGCACTTTTGGTCGCACCAAAGGGAGTCTTTAATCGCACCAAAGAGGTCTTCGGTGGGACCGAAGACATCACTTGGTTGCAGCTGAATTAACTGGATTTTTGTCCCAGATCGCTACGCTATTTTAGCCATTTTTTGTCGAACCGAAGGTGGGTTCGATGGGACTGAAGGTTGCTGAAATTGTGCAGCTTTTCAACAACACAAGACCTCTAAAGCCAATCTAATGATGGTCAATTTAGGCTCGTGTGGCTTAAGAAATGATCCAAAAAATGTGTACTTGATAGGTTTAAGATCATCAAGAGGTTTAGGTTGTTTTGGGTCAAGGGTTAGGGTCACCAAGGCACCGCGTTTACCTGTTCTTTGCTCCTTGATACTCCACCTTCACTTGTGTCTTTGGTCTTTAACTTCCGAGGGCTGAACCGACTACATGACACAAGGACTCACGTAGTTGACAAATAAGGTGCATAAATCAGCGCACTAACAAGGTGAACAAGCTTTTGAGAGGACTACTAGTGCAGCAATAGACATCTAAACCAACATTTTGGTCTCTACTGTACAGTGTGTTTCCCATGAAAAGAAAAAGAAAAAGAAAACTATAGTTTCTCAACAACACATGCCCTTAGGAGGTCAGGTGGTGTGGAGTTGATCGCGCATTGTCATTATGGTTTCCTTATCCAAGGTTTTCCATGAAAAATAATACTCCAAAGCAAACTACAGAATTATGGTTGGAATCCACAATTTTCCATATGGACTACCATCCTCCTTCCTCCCACACAAATTAAGAGAATTCTTAAACCTTACGGAACCCCCAATTGGATGATTCCAGCCTAAGGAGAAAAAGACAGTTGAAAGAGGAATATCTAGAGGTTGGGGTGATTCTTGTAGAAGTCATTTTGTACATCGTTATGGGAGGTAGGAGGACGGTAGTCCCTATAGCATGTATTCTCACAGCAAGGTTCCCAAAGGGTGATTACTTTCGACTGGCTAGTTGAGAAGGATAAGGCTCTAACAATAAATCATCCAAGGAGCAGGCAAGAGCAGGCAAATGATTACTAGATGATCATGAAAAAATATACACAATTTTGTTTGTGAAGTGCAGAATCCATAGGTTGTTTATGCATTGTGATTAAATGATGGTTCTGATGGAAGTCCCTAGATCTTTTTGGGTTTGGCTTGGGCAAAGCCAGGGATGATCAAGGCATTTCTTTAAGCATGGAAATGGTGGAGACTTGATACAAAGGGCTGAGCTATGTGGTGATAAGCTTTAATAGTGGCAATGTGGCCAATTTAGAAGGAAAGTAATAATAGGATGTTCAGTAACAAAGGTGAGTCATCAGAAGAGGGCATTTCCAAAGGCTCTAAGGGAAGTGTCAGCTTGGGCTGTGTTTAAAATCATTTGCCTGTTGCAATAAATAAATAAATAAATAAAAAAGAACTTGAAGGACAGGGAGCAGAGTCTAGATTTTAGGTGGTTGATGATTTCTCATCATCAACCCCTTATTTTGAATCTTCTTGTGCGCTTTGTACTGCTTTCTTATTCCGTGTCTCTTTGTTCAGTAAGTGATTATTGTTCAATAAAAAGGAAGGAAATGGAGCTTGGGAGAATTCCACTTTGTATTGGAAACTTGCCTTCGTTTAGTTTTTCTTCTTCCTTTTTTTCTATAAAAAGTTTTCCTTACTATCATCACCCAAAATTCAGAGATAGACCTAGGAGGGGAAACAAAAGGCACTGAAAAGTATAACAAATAAAACATACCCTGGTTTAACATGTCCACTGAGCACGAGATAAGGAGTTTTTAGCCGAGCCTGTGCTTCCCGCATTCTCTCCATTGATTGTGATGGTGTGTCAGAAGCCTTCATCTGCTTCAACTTCAACTCTTCATGATATTGTTTCATACGCTTTTCTAGCTTCATTTTTCCTGGACCCTTGCCATGAAATTTATGAGAAATCATCCGAAACGCCTCCTTTGGGGTCATCTGATAAATCAAACAAAGGTTAGATGAGCTGCAAACAAATTTAACCCCTTTCATCACTTCCTATTGACTGATGAAATAGGATGCATACAAAAAAAAAAAAAAAGATGAAGAAGAAGAAGATAAAGTGTCCTATAAACAATCAGGATATCTGAACCACCCACCTGAGTTTTGGGATGGCCTAAAATTTGGTGTCCCCTCACCCAAGTGGGTCAAACAACGGATGGCTGGATATCTGAACCATATCTCAGTGAGCCCTATAAACAATCAGGAAGGGTTCAATGGGTGAGCATCTATTCTCAACTGTTATCCATGGTGTGGCCCACCTAAGTCATGGATTGCCCTGATTTTTAGGCCCATGGCCCACCATGGATGGGTGAAATCTGATCGATGGTGTCGATGTCTGACGCACATCACATTGGCACCCATAGAGCTCAACCTCATGGGAAGCTCCCATGAGGTCAACCTCCTGGGAAGCTCCCATGAGGTCAACCTCCTGGTACCTTTTTCCTGTGTGTGTGCATGCGCGTGTGTATAGCTCACAAATAAGAAGCTACAGCAGAAGGTTGGGTGTCAGACGGCTCCATTAGAGGTAACTAAGGTTTCCCGCATGTGGAAGGATATCTCTAAATTTGGTGGTCTGAAATGGTGTCAGTCCAGCCCTCCATTGCGTGCGGTTCTTAGTAGGCCATTGGGAAATTTTCAGGCTTTGGGAGGACAAATGGGTGGGAGAGTCCTCGCTTGCTCAAAAATAAAATAAAAAATAGAATTCATTCTATTGTTATTAAAAAATTGGTAAATTACCGAGTACGAACAATCATCTAAGCCGCTCAAAAGTTTCCCAGATTATACTTTCCCCAAAACTTACCAAGATCAAGGAGCATTATGAACTCTGTGGGGGTAAATTGGTATGGAATGCAGAAAGGAGCCTGTGGGATCATGAGATCCAACTAGTTGAAGAATTATTGGAAATGCTTGACGGGGTGTGCTCTCTAAACTAGCCATAAAAACATATCTAGGGCCCCCTTCTAGTGGAGCATTCTCCTTGAATAAGTTCTTCAAGGCTATTTGCCTGAAGAACCCACCTATCATGGATTGTGCGTAAGATTCCTTAGTACATCCTAAGTTGAAGCATTTTGCCAGACAGCATCGGCGAACAAAATTCTTTCTCTAGACAACTTAAAGAACTAGGCTCTCCCAAATATTTGCATCTTGTGTAGAAAAGTAGAAATGATGAGGAGTGCCAATCACCTATTCCTCCATGGCACGATGGCCCTAAGTAATTGGCACACCTTCTTCTACCTTTTTGGTATAACCTAAGAGGTGTCAAGAGCATGGAAGATCTCTCCAAAAGCTTGAAAGTTGCTACATTTAAATGGCACAGCCAAATCTTGTGGAAATTGCTCCCTTGCATGATCATGTGGGGTATATCGAAGGAAAGGAACATAAGAAAATTCAAACAACCTGTCCTTCAGAAATAAGGAATTGAGAAAATCAAATTTTCTCTTATTGAATGGGCCAAAACGATGAAGATCTAAGGGAGACTCAACTCTCAACCTCAAACTTGCTAAATAATTGATATGATGTTATTAATCAAGGCAACAAACCAGCAGTTAAGTTGGCAAGATGGGTCCCCCATCCGGTTGGATGGTGTAAGTTTAATGTGGGCAGTATTTTAATGGGAAAATCAAGCAAATTTTTTTCCAACTGTATGCAACTAACACCACCAATTCAATTTGGTAGTGCATCCAAATGTTCTCTTAGTGTTTGGGAAAACAAAAAACAAGAATTATTATCTAAATAATGCTCCTGATTATTAGCAAAATAATTCTTTGAAAGAGAACTTACAATCCGACCAAACTCATCTGTTCTCTCAATTCGAATCTCCTTCTGCCCATCGTTTTCATAAATACCAACAAGTTTGCTCTTCTTCTTGTCCATGTTTCTGCCACCCCAATCTACAGTCTCCTTAAGTGTTCCTCTCTCTTTAAGCAGCTGAAGTGCACCTGATAATCCTTTCCCAACTGCAGGCTCATGGATAGTGGTATCTGGAACTAGGTCCTCTTTCTCCTCATTAACAGGCAATTCATCATCAGCAGTTTCATTTACCTCCATCCAACCACCACCTTCATCTTTCTCCTGGTCAAAGGATTTCGGTGCATCATCTTCCTCCTCAAAAACATTTTCAGTTTCAGGCTTATGGACATCTGAGATAGGGAACAAAAAGTTTGTAAACTGAATGCAGGAATACAATAAAATAAATGACAAATAAGGGAATCTGATAAAACAAACTATTCTCAAACATCACTATATTGCACAAATGCTCCCTCCATTCCCAATTGATACAAGGTACTAGTCTCTAGAGCATGTAAAAATGCAAAATATCCATAAGAAAAAAGGGCTTTGCTAATTCGACAAGCATGATCACATTACCCACACATGCCAAACATGGTACCATTACGCCAGATCCGAGCTAGTCCATGTGCGAACTACCATGTGTGTGCCCTGGTGGAAGAACCAGGCCACTACTGGTCAGATGGGCCACAATGTACAAGATTAATGGGCAGCTAAGAAGAAATCACCCAAGCTTTTCTTAGCCATCTGCTTAATTTGCACATTGTGGCCCAACTCATGGCTAGACCAGCCCAATATTGGGCCAAGGCATCTACATGGTGCAGCCCAACTAATGGACAGGTAGGATGTTCTGCATGGCAATAGGGGCAAAGATTTATAAGCATGTGGCATTAACAAACCATACAGCCAAAAGAAGAAAGAAAGAGAAAGAAGGATTACCTTCATCAAGCTTTATTTTTGACACGAATTCTTCCATCTCGGTGAAGACAAGCCTCTTTTCTTGTGGGTCTCCAGACACGAGGTTCTGGCTTTCTTCTGTTTCATTGTCGGCAATAGCTAAAAGCGCAACTGCCTGAGGAACAGAAGCTGCTGTCTCATCCTGCCTCTTAAGCGCTAATTTTCTAGCCTTTTCCACTGACCTGTATAGATCGTCGTCTACATCTCCAAAAACAAGGTTGTCATCTTCCTCATCTTTGATGGTGAGAGTCTGCTCATGACGGAGCGCTTTTGATGCCTCCTCTGCTTTCGCATACGCTGCCTCATATGCACTACTCCTCATTTCAGCATCAGCTTTCTCTTGTTCCTCTTTGGCATTCTGTCTCTTCCCTTCATTCCTAGAACCAAGATCCCCTACACCCAATCCAGCAGAGATGGCTTCTGCTTCGAGAGCATCCAAATCCAGCTTCTCTTTCTTCCGCAGGGATTTCTTCTTTTTGGGCTTTTTAAATTGAAGCATTTCTTCATGGGTGTAGTAATCCAATGAGGTCTTTCCAGAAGAGGTGAGGTCTTCAAAATGTGTGCTCGTGTAAGCACCCTGTAACCTTTTACGGAGCTGCAACAAATGTGTAATTTGTATGAGGGAAAATAAAAGGATAAAAAAATTGCAAACCACAGTCTTATGCAACAATCCAAGGCACTACTACAAGTATTTCAAACTTACAAGAGGCTAGCCGCTCGAGACATGCATGCAACTTAAAATAATATGCAGAATGGCTTCTACCACAGATTCGACAAGAACTTCCATATTTGAGGTTTCCACCTGCGTAACAAGGACACCATTATGATCACTGTCTATAGATTTCCAATGACAGGCACATGTTGGTGTCCACACTGTCAACAGGGGGGGGGGGGATGGGAACCTCAATATATCTTTTATTATTGTCTATTGGTATAATTCTCATATTATTGCTTCTCTCTGAATAAAATTGAGAAGTTGGCAAGTACGACCAAAAAATCCCATAGTACTGATATGATATTAACGTAATTTGTTATTGGTTTAATGAAAATCTATCTCGGTTATTTTTTGGGATATTGCGTCGGGTTTCAGGTGGATGTTGACAGCTGTTTACAGGCCAAATCAGGCATTGCAAAGGCACTTGCTGTGGAGTGAGCTCAGTTTAGCGTGTGCTAGGTCAAGGATTCAGTGGTCCATTGGGGGTTGGGGGGGTAATTTTAATGTGAATAGATTCGCGTTTGAAAATTGAATTGAGGGCAAATAACTAGGAGCATGAGGGAGTTCTTAAAGTGGGTGAATAGTCATAAAATGGTTGATATCCCTTTGGAGGGCATAAATTTACTTGGTCGAATGGGCAGTAAAGGGTTGTCATACTATATCTAGGATCGACAGATTCTTATTACTGACTGAATGGGTGGAGAAGTTCCCGCTCTTGTCTCAATGGGGTGTTCCAAAACCAATGTCCAACCACTACCCAATTCTTTTGGAAGTGGAAGAGGAGAATTGAGGCCCTCATCCATTTAGGTTTGAGCTTGTTAGAGGTGGAAGCTTTCTTTAAGCTAGTGAGACAGTGGTGGGAATCATTCAACGTCACTGGTTTTGCAAGATTCGAGCTAAGCCAGAAACTTAAACTATTGAGGGGAAAAATCAAAGTTTGGAAGAGGGAGGTGCTAGGGAATCAGAGGCTGATGTGGAAAACATTCTCAAGAGGATTCAGGCCATTGAATCAAAGGGGAAAGCGAGGAATTGTCGGTAGAAAGAGCTATGAGGTTGAAACTCTCTCAGGAATACACGAGTCACCTTAAGGAGGACGAGATTAAATCAAGATTGATTGAGAGCTACTCAATTGGAGGAGGACAAAAATACGAAGTTTTTTCACAATATTGCTACTGCCCGAGCAAGGAAAAGATTAGCAACATAATGGTGGATGGAAGAAGAATAGATGACAAAGACCAAGTCTATAGTTGTATTGTCCAACATTTCAAGAATGTGTTAACAGCCAAAAGATGGGAGAGACCCAGGCTAGATAACTTGCTATCCAGTCAGTTGTCGGTAGAGGATGCAGACTTCCTCAAGCGGTCACGTGGAAAAAATCAAATTTCGGGGGCCTTTGGGAAGTTCCCTTGCAGTTCCTAGAATGTATCGACGATATATGTCGATATCGACAAGTATCGTCGATACCAAGAAATTTTGTAAAGAGAAAACTTGCGATATTGATTGCCGATACATTGCAATATATCGAACACTACGCAGGATTTTTTTTCCCAGTTACACTCCAGGGATGTTTTGTATCCCTGGAGTGTGATATCAATAATATCAGCCAATAGTATCAATACTATAAACATTGCGTGGTTGTGGTGCAATGCTTCCAGCATGTTGGTAGTAAAATTGTTTGGGATGTCCAATTCCATTGTGATCTTAAAGATTTTGAGATAGTTTATTGTAATCTTAAAGATTTTGAGATAGTTTATTGTGTCTTCTCAGCATCTTGGAATCTATTTCCAGTCCTGGGAAGGACTTAGAAGACCGGCACCTGGTAAGTGACCACATACTCTCCTTTTATTCTAGCATGCTCTCTGCTGAAAATTGGTTGAGGCCCAGGCGGAAAAATCTAAATTTCCTCCAGATCCCTCTCGAGGAAGCTATGGCTCTCAAAGCTCCGTTTTCTAAGGAAGAAATTAAAGCAGCAGCCTTCTCCCTCGACAGAGAATAGTCCCCTGGTCCTGACAGATTCCTTTAGCTCACTTTCAGCAGTTCTTGGATGATTTGAAAAACAATGTGGAAGATTTTCTCTCAAATTTTCTCTTCTAATAAGATTTCCTGAGCCATGGGGGCTTCCTTCATTGCCCTGATTCCTAAGGTTGACAGAGCTTCAGACCTCAAGGATTTTCGTTCTATTAACCTCCTAGGTGCCCCCCTATAAAATCCTAGTGAAATTTTAGCTTCCAGATTTAATCGATGCTCTAATGTTATTTTGGAAGCTCAAGGGGCCTTTCTGGCTAATAGGCAAATTCTCAATTGCACTCTATTAGCTCGTGCATGCATTAATTCCCGTCACATAGAAGGATTTGGAGGCTTGGTCTGTAAGTTGGACATAGGAAAAGCATTTGACAATGTCGAATAGGGCTATCTAGATTATATGTTGGGTAGTTAAGAAACACGATTAAAGCAAAAGGCCTTGTACGTTTCCAAGCTTATTCTTCTACCATTTTCTTCATGAAGCAAATGGATGTGCTAAGGGCAAGTTTCATCATAAATGACAATTGACAAAAGAAATACGCTCAGTTCATGAGGTTCAGGGTCAGGGCAATGTCCTGCTTTCTTTCTTTTGTATTGTTGTGTTGTGTTTCTTAGTTGAATGATGGCCACATGCATCGTTTGTTCTATTCTGTTTTACGTGTTGCTAAAATTGCTATTCATGAAAAAAAAAAAACTTTGCATATTACGATCTAGATTTGGCAGTCAACTCAAGTAGCTTTTTTAAAAAAGAAAGGTGATGAAAACTTTGTTGCGCCAAAGGTGCTAAACAAAGGAGAATGCAATCCCAAACTCCCATTACAAAGAGCTAGGCGGCTAACACTCTCTATTGCCAAAACAGCAGCAATACAACTCACTTCTCATCTAATATGGGTGAATGAGATGTTTAGCCTAGAGTCAAGGGCCCTGATTTCATTAAATGAGCAAGTAGAAGCCTAGTTGCACAAAGTGTGAGGGCAAAGAGGGGAGATTTGGGTGTGACAATGGGGACTCATATAACAGCCTGCTTCAAAATACTAGAATGTGCAAAAAATCTGGAAACTGGAAGCAGCAACATTAGTTCAAAGTGAGAACAGCAGCTTAGTAGAAGAATCCCGCAACTAGCAGTAGGAAGTCCAATGGGAACAAAGAATGGTGAAGAAACATTGTTATGGCAAACATGAAGCATATCATTTGCCAATGATAAAGGATTCAAAAAACAATCGCTGAATGTGACAACCACGTTGGATAGTTTTTTCACATTTTTGAGATATCGCAATCTTATGAAAGAAAGCAAAACCTATTGACATGTCAGATGACCAAAGGGAGCAAGGATTAAAATTTGGTTTTGGCATATTGTATCACTCACCACCAATACGGAATCATATCACCCTGTATCAGCTGTCTAGGGCCGATACAGCCGTACCATTCATGGACAATACTGGTACGTATTGAGCGATGTGTACCAGTTTCGGGTGATACTTTAAACCTTGAAAGGGAATGCATGAATTATTAAATGGGGAAGGATTTAAATAGACAGGAACCTCTTCTAGCTTCTTTTCTGCTTTTCCAGTAAATTGTCCACTTTCATCCAGTGTTACCCCCTGAAAAAAAAAAACGCAAGTAACAATCAGAAAATGTTACAAGCTAACATGTTTACTTTTTCTATTTTTTGTCAGAAGCATGTTTGCATATTCAAGAGAAGAAAACTAACCTCATCCTCCACGGGATCATCATACTGTGGAAGCATTCTCTTTTGAGAACCAGGATCATCATTAAACCTAAAATCATTTAGATCAAGGATAAAATTAGTAAGATAGTGGACTTTGAGGAAGTTATCCAATTATATTTTCCATTTATCAAAAGAAAGTCCCTCTTACTTGTCCGTGTATATCCCCGTTTTCTTCTTTGCAGCACTGTAAGCGCCATCTCTCTGCTTCTGCTCACCAATCTCCACATTTTCAAGCACGTCAATCTCTGTGGTATAGAATGCATTTTCAATTTAGGCAAATCTGGAAACCACACAAAGATACTCACTATATTCTCAAGAAAATAACCACCTACCTTCATTGATGTCACCATCAGCAAGTATATTCTGATCTTTGAGGGTCAGAACAACTGCTCCACCCTCAATTACCTTATCAAGCCCATGAAGAACTTTAACCCCCGCAAGATCCTTTGCTTTTTTTAGTAAGGAAAATTGTAAGATCAAGCTATACCCAAACTGAGTCAGCAACAATAACTAAAGTGCATAATAAATCATTCTTCTTCATATTTGCAAATAAATCTGAGTGTTAAAAGTCAAACAACACTTATAAAGCATGAATCAAAATTCCATCCCCATGGTAAGCCCATACCCACCTCTAAGGGCTAACATCCCTGAATCAAGCGGAAGCTAATGTGTATCCGACCTGGCCAAAATCAGGCTTATCAACATCAGGTAGACCACACATCTACAAAAGAATTGACAGCTCAAAATGTTTAACACAGACCCAGAGTCAACAAACACATGTGGCCTACCTTATGATGGATGAGCCTACTTTGATCGTGTCATCTACAATTTAGGGTTAACCTGATGCCGAGCTTGGATGTCGCATACAACATGCCAGATTCGCATGTTCAGCACTGTCTGAGGTGTGTGTGGGCTTAGCAGGACCCCAAATTCTATTGGTATGACATAAGAGCAGGTAAGAAACAGTACTTCCTGTGTGCTGAGGCCCCTCCTCATCTTCACTGTCTCCCTGATCAACCTTATCCTGGTGAAGTCAAATTCACAATGCATAAGCATACACCATATCCAAAGAAAATAAGAGTGAGAAGATGCATGAAAGATACACATACAAACCTGCTCCTCAAAAGCCTTTGATAGATGCAAAGCTTTTTCCTTTTCAGCATTTATTTTTTCCTCAAGCTTCCTACTCTTACTAACCCATGCTAAAACCTCAGAAACTCCTTCAGACTTTTTCTTCAATCTTTCTTCTTTCATTCTGTAGGACAATAACCCATGTCAGAAGGAAAAGCATTCAATAATATATATAGAGGAATGCTCACCTGCGCACCTTCTTACATGCACACCCATGCACACCTTTGCACACGTGTCATGGGCACAGAATCTGAACGGTCCACGTGATGCAGCACCCCTTGAAACCCTATGGGCCCAACTTTCAGCCCGATACAAAACTCTGGTGGGCCATAGCAAAGATAAATGCAAATCAAGGGAGGAAATTGTTTCCTTTTGCAATGGCCCACCAAAGTTTTGTATCGAGCTGAAAGCTGAATCCATAGGATTTCAAGGGGTGCCGCATCACGCGGACCGTTCAAATTCTGCGCCCATGACACGTGTGCAAAGGTGTCTCTCTCTCTCTCTCTCTCTCTCTCTCTCTCTCTCTCTCTCTCTCTCTCTCTCTCTCTCTCTCTCTCTATATATATATATATAAAGAGAACAAGGCAGCATAGTGCCATGATTAATGGTAAATGGTGTGCCGTAAAAGCCGTTATGTAAAGGTAAAGGTGGCAACCGTTACACGTTTAACGAGTTCGTAATGGGATTTTTATCTTTTCATAATTGTGACTTGTGGTTTTAGTTAGACATTATTAATGAAATTGGTTTGCTTAGAAAGTTGTTCATGTGATAATTATTTGATTTGGTTTATATATGTGGATTAGCTTTTGATAAATGATAACTAACAACTTGTTTGAACATGCTTATAATTGATAAAATGAATCATCTTTTAGGCATTTTTATGTTCTTTTCCTTTTTCCCACTACTTATTATATTTGTCCTATTTAAAAATTTAAAAATAGAAGTATCGTGTAGCTTATGTCACACGCTACGTATTTACACTACATGCTATAGAGGGTTGAGCGCAACGCATCATGCTACCGCTATTAAAACATTGGGATAATGTGTGCCGCTGTGGTATACACTGAAGATACGCAATATTGCTTTATTGTCAAACCTGTTGCTCAGTGGGCGGGCGCAACAACTACATGGATACATATGGGCTACAACCGAAAGAAACGGACGACTTCATTCAATGACTTTGTGATTGCCCTCTGAACTATCAAAATAAGGTAAAGCTTGAAGAAACTTTTGTACTCTATTAATTTCTCGGTCCCTCTAATCGAGTGGGCGTTAGCCGGTCTTTCAGCCATATCCCCCTAAAAACCATACATGTAGGTCTCCCCGCATGCGGCTTACACCATTCGACGTGTCCCACCCCCAGCATTCATTCGCAAATCCTGTAGTGAAATTGAGACAGCTCCAGCTTCAAAACGTATGCGCGCACTAGCACGTTGTAGTAATAGGTTTGAAGTCATTGCTTGCTGGCTTCAAAGCCATTGCTTGCTTAAAGACGATTATGACTATCTATTAAAGTCAAAGGTCCAGTTGAAGAAACACAAGCACTGTGTACAAGGCCCAGGAAGGAATTCACGTTGTATGGCTGACCGGTGATTACTAGTGATTTCGGCTTCATGCAAGCGAGTGGCAGCCTACAATCTGAACTAAGGACAGGGAATTGATATGTAATTTGTATATTAAGTAATGAATGTAATTATTATCGAAGTTGTTTGGATGGATTTTTACTTTCTGCTTAGTGCCGATTGGGTGGATAGATTTCCGAAGGTTTATGTGCGTGGTCTTCCTGGGCCCATATCTGATCATAGTCTGATCTTATTAGAAGTAAACGATGTTAGTTGGGGCCCAAACCTTTTCATTTTGAATTGATGTGGCTAGAAGTGGAAGGCTTTTCGGATTGTGTTGAAGTTTGGTGGACCTCCTTTAGGATGGAATGTTCGGTTGCATTTTGATTGTCACAAAAGCTTAAACTTCTCAAGGGCATGGAAAAAAGATTTTCTTGGTAAAAGACATGAGGCAGCCGAAAACATGCTTAGTGCAATTCATGAGTTAGACATCAAAGAGGAGGCAAAAGCCTTATCCGAGGAAGACAAGACTAAGCGAGTTTTGCTTGCATCAAAGTATTCGGTATTTTGAAAGAGGAAGAAATTAAATGGAGGCGAAAGTCAAAAGATTTATGGTTAAAAGAAGGTGGCAAGATTATTCATTTCTTTCATGGCATAGCTAGTGCAGGGGCAAAAAACAATTGTAATGGCAGTCTAGTGGTGGAGTGAGTTCGTTCAAGTTGAAAAAAAGGAACAGGTTTGCTCGGCTATTGTGCACTTCTACTCAAATATGATTTCTAGTGAGAGTGGGAGAAGACCAACGCTATACAAATCTTCCCTTTGCTAGTATCGAGCCATCAGATAGGGAGTCCCCTAAGAAGCCAATCTTTGAAGAAGAAATCAAAGTTGCAGTTAGCTCTTTGGGTAGAGACAAAGCTCTAGGCCCAGATGGTTATCTTATGGCTTTTTTTCAAGTTTTTTGGGAGGTTCTCAAGAAGGATGTGGTGGACTTCATTCAAGAGTTCTTTGTAAAAGATAAGGTTCTTGCGGGGATGGGGGCAACATTCATAGTCTTCATTCCTAAAAATAAGGTGCGAAGAGTCTTGGTGACTTTCGGCCTATCGGTTTAATAGGCGGTCCTTATAAGATATTGACCAAATTTCTAGCATCTAGATTCTAGATTCAAGAAGGTTCTAGTAGGTGTGATTTCCGAAAATCAAGGGGCTTTTGGCAGCAGATGGACAAATTTTGGATAGTGCTCTCGTTGCACTTGGATGCCTAGACTCCGGACATAAGAAAGGCAAGAGCGGGGTGGTTTGTAAACTAGATATTGAAAGGTACATGACCATGTCAATGGGGAATTTCTTGATTAAATGCTCCATGGGTTGGGATGTGGCAGCAAGTGGATTAAATGTATGATGGTTAATGGCTCGCCTCAAGACTTTTTCAAAGCTTCTAGAGGCCTTGGGTAAGGGAATCTGTTGTCTCTCTTCTTGTTCGTGGTGATGGAGGAAGCTCTAAGTAGAATGCTAGCAAAAGGGCAAAAAAATGGTATTATTTTGGGATTCAAAGGTTTTTCTCTAGGGGAATGCATCTCCCATTTGCAATTTGCGGATAACACTCTTATTTTGAGACGTTGAATCTTATATGGTGGACAACTTGAGGAAAATAGTAGGATGTTTTGAGGAGGTTTCAGGGCTTACAGTAAATGTTACAAAGAGTGAGATGTTTATGTATAAGCCTCTCCATGGACGAAGTTTCTGGAATTGCTACAGTATTCGGTTGCATAGTGGGTTTGTTTCGTCATATTTGGATCTTTTGTTATGCTTGGGAAAACCAACGAAACATCTGTGGGACGAGGTTATTGAAAGCTTTAAAAGGACCTCTCTAAATGGAAGATTTGTCATCTATCGCTTGGAGGGCGTACCACACTTATCAAAGCTATATTATCCAATCTTCCTCTCTATATTATGTCCCTCTTCAAGTGTCTAAAATCTGTCTTGGACAAATTGGAGAAACTAAGGTCGAGTTCAAGGGCATAAGTTTCATCTGCTCAAGTGGGATGAAGTTTGCAAACCAATTAATGAAGGCGAGTGGGTTTTCAGGTTCTAGAATCCATGAACGTGGCATTGTTAGGAAGGTGGCTTTGAAGGTTTTTTCCGAAAGATGGTCGGCTTTGGAGGGAGGCAATAGATTCAAAGTATGGCGTTCAACTGGGGGAGTGAGGGACGAAGAGATCATCCCCCTATCGAGCTACGGGTATATGGAAAGTGATTGCCTCCATCGGTCCTTCCTTCAAGCGAGGTTAGATATTCTCTAGTGGAGATAGAACTCGCATCCGCTTTTAGGAGGATCCTTGGTGTGGGGACAGATCGTTGAAAAGTGAGTTCCCATTGTTGTCAAGGTTGGCCCCTTCTAAAAATATGTTGGCAGCTAGTTGCTTGTCCTCTCTTGGAGTTAATAGGGTTTGGTGCCCTCCTTGTAGAAGGGATTTATTTGATGAGGCGGCGGATGAGCACGCCAAATTGTTGGAGCGATTGCGTTATATTCATCTTTCCCCATCTCTCTCGGACACTCCGGTTTGGACTGCATCTCTTTCGGGCAAATTCTTGGTTTGAACCTTTTATATGATGATTTGCAGTTCATTATCTTCTCCTTGACAGGTCTTTTCTCATGGGTTCTGGTTCTATGGTGCTCCCAGGGTGGCGGTCTTTGCATGGTTGGTAGGGAGAAAAAAGAGTATCAACCATAGATAATCTTCAAAAACATTCAATGATTCTCCCCAATATTTGCCTTGTGTATGAATGATGTGGAATCAATTGATCACCTGTTCATGCATTGTCCTTTTGCAAGGCAGGTTTGGTCAGCATTTGTCTGTATTTGAAGTAGCATGGGTAATGCCTTCTTCAGCTAGCGGCCTCTTTTGGGATTGGCATGATGTGTATCTTGGAAAGGATGAGCTAATCATATGGTGCATGGTATTGCTAGCAATTTGTGGAACATTTGGAAGGAAAGAAATAGAAGATGTTTCGATGATAGCAAAGGTCTGTGGAGGAGGTTTTTTGGAAGTTTGTAGAGATATTGTAGAGTGGGCCTCTGGGGCAAAGATTGTCAAAGATTGTAATATTTTGTCTTTGCTTAAGTTCTAACTTGTAATTGGGGTTGTATTCTTTTGTAATATTTTGTCTTTGGTTAAGTTGTAACTTGTAATTGGGGTTATATAACTTGTATTATTTCTGCTGTGATTGTTGTCACAGCAGTTCTTCAATAAAATTACAGTACTCTTCAAAAAAAATTATAGAACCCATATCTCTACATTCTAAATATAAATTTACATTACAACTGAATCAACACTAGGCATAAAAGACAATGTTCAGGTCGGTAAAAATAGCAATTTGGATCACAAATGACCCATAAATTGGGCCGCCTATTACAGGATGGAAAATGTTCGGGAGTTGGCGATTTAGGTAACATTGGGTTGACATTTTACTTCCAAAACCCAACAATTCTATATTCAACTCCAAATTCAAAGTAGAATTGGATCAATAAATAACCAAATTTTACTCTTAAGGTAAAATGAAATGGCGATGTTTCATGATTGTATGTTGTAACTCAAGGTAAGGTAAAGTGTCAAGATGGATATAAATCCCAAGCACACAGCTGTTGTTGAAACCAACCAAAGCTATGACCCAGATCCAAGTAGATATCCATAAGTAAAGGAAAAAATCATCATGAGTCAACGAATATGTGCTGTTGGGATTTTCAAATCCCAAGTATGCAAGATAGCTCCAAGCATATTTTTCAAAAAAAAAAAAAAAAAAGCTCCAAGAATGCAGATTGTAAAATTGAAGAACCCCTGAAGAATTTACAAAGCTAAAATGTTGCAATATCTTAAAGATCATAACATTTTTTACGGCAAGAATTGTATAAAATGTTAACTAAAAGGGATGTTTACTCACTTTGTTATGCGGCCTTGAAGCTCTGAGGTTGATGAGTGTGACCCATCAAATGCCCGCTCAGTCTTTATTTTTTGATCCTTGGTACCACCTCTATCGTGGGTGTCAACCTCGTTGTTTTGAATTCCCTTCCCTTGCTCTGCGACGTCTCTATTGTCCCCGTAATCAACTTTTAGCTTCTCATCCTTTTCTCTTTCCTTGCCCCTAACCATCTCCTTCCCATAACCCTCATCTTGGTTCCTCCCACTCACTTTATCCCTTTCTCTATCTTTACCCCTCTCTTTATCTCGATCTTTTTCCCAATTCTTATCTCTATCCTTCTCTTTCTCCTTCTCCTTAGTTTTCTCCTTACCTTTTTCCCGTTCCAACCTGTCCCAATCTTTATCCCTTTCCTTCTCCCTCTCCCTATCCCGATCTTTGCCTTTCTCCTTCTCCCTTTCCCTCTCCTTACCCCTATCTCGCTCCTTCTCTCTTTCCTTGTCCTTATCCTTCTCCCTCTCACGGTCTTTCTCCTTCCCCCTCTCCCTCTCCCACTCTTTATCTGCCTTCTCACGATCCCTCTCCCGCCCTTTATTCCTCTCATAGTCTTTATCCCTATCTCTTGCCCGTTCCTTACCCCGCTCAAACTCCCACTCCAAAGAACGCTCCTTCTCCAACTCTCTATCCCTGTCCCGCTCCTTCCCTCTATCCTTCCCCCTCTCGTGCTCCCTCTCACGGTCTTTATCCCTTTCACGATCCTTATCTTTATATTTATCCCGGTCATGGTCTTTCTCCCGAGTCTTATCCCTACTCCTTTCCTTGTCCTTATTATGTACCTCTGTCTCTTCCTTCCTTCTTTCCCTACTTGATATGCGATCTTTGTCCCTCAGTTCTTGCTCTTTATCCCCCTTTTCCTTTGATGCATCATGGGTCCTGTCCCTTTCTTTCGATCTTTCTCTATCTTTGCTTTTGTGATCCTTCTCTTCTCGCCTCCCCTTCTTTCTATCCTTGCTCCTGTGCTTTCCCGACTCCCTTGACTTCTCTTTGTCTTTAGTAACTGAGCTTCCACCATTATCGTGCTTATGATCATTCTCCATGTCGACTCCATTCTCTTCTAAATCATCCATTTTCTCTTCTTTATATACCTCGCCTGGAGAACCATTCTCAAGACTAGCAACCTCGCCATCTTCATATCTCGAACCATCCAACTCCATATCCATGGAATAACTGGTTTTGGCAAAAATTGCAAATTTGAAGCAGGATTCTGCAAATATGTAGAGGGCAAAAAACAAAACAAAAAATTAAGTGATGGAGAAAAATGAGAAAACCCATGGTCCTTCGTGTGGCAAATGACAATTCAACCAAAAAACCGGGTCATATAATGCTCAGGCAAGTTGCCGAAATTTTCATTTGGGTGAAGCATTCTGCACAGGTGCAGCCCATAATGTAGAGATCCAGATCATTCATTTCATGGACCCACCACAGATAGTGGCTGGACCGAAAAATCTCCTCCATCAAACAATCCCAGCCATCCTGTCAGTGAATGTTTTGCCATCAGGCATCGCCCATTTGCTAAAATTCCTCTCTAAATGATCATTTTCAGGCAAATAGACAGATGGCGAGGATAGACCGACTGAGGAGGTTAACACAGCATTGCACATCCATGGTGGGCCACACAGGCAGAACAGTCCATGTCCCTGAAGAATGGGCCCCATAAATGCAGAATCCTGGACCGAGTAAAAACATCAGCAATTCAGACTGTACTTTTTTCAAAAACAAAAGAAGAAGAAAAAATCTCAAAGTGGAAATTTCTAATTCAATTCAATGCTGAGATTAGTGACACAAATTAGGAGATATACATTTACGCAATCTGTTCTTTTGAAGTGTACCCCAGTTTCAGTGTTAGAACAGCACAAGGCTAGAAAAAATGGGGTGTATGTATCAGATAGGGAAGATATGTGTACAAGAGAAATGATCAGATACAGCAGTTGTATCACGAGTTCTAATACATACATTTTGTTCCCGCCCGCATGTCAGACGTGCAGAATATCCCATCTGTCAGAAGGTGGGCCACACCATGATGAGTACCTGAAATGAAAATCGGGTAAATCCACTCGTTGGGTGGGCCACACCAGTACAGTAAGCCATACCATTGGCTGTCCGTTGATTTGGATGTTGTGTTCTGCTCGATGGATGGATCCGCCTGATTTTTTAATCCGGTAATAACCATGATGCGGCCCACCTTTTGCACGGACTAGATAGTCAGTCTACACATATGGTATGTTGGCGGGAAAAAAACTGAAATTATAAAAGGGAAAATGAGAATTTTAGGGTTTTGGATCTGAAACGAGAAAAATCAGATTGAGCTGAAGAAAAAATCAAAGAAATTACCTGCAATCGATCGCTTGATCGACCGAGCGAGAGAGCGAAATCTCTGCTGAAATCGATTTCGGAGAGAGAGAGAGGAGAGAAGGGAAGAGAGAGACTCTGTGGGGGGAGGAGGGGCTGACACCAGCCCCGTGGCTGGTGGTTTGAAGATTTCTGATTTTACTGCGGGACGGATGTGAGGATGAAGTGAAGAAGGGAAGAATCGCGCGAACTGGGCACACGTGCGTGAAACATCCGAGCTCTGTGGGGCCCACCGTGATGTGTGTATCCGAGTAGCCAATCCGTTTCCTATAAAATCCGCTCCGTCCGTCAGTTGCGAAACCTCAACACAGTACGGACGCGGATTCCCTGCGATGGCCTTTGCAGGAAGTTCCTGCGCTGGGATGCAAGGTGGGACCCACTGTGATGTTTGTTATAAATCTAACCGTCCATCCGTTTTGCGAGCTCATTTTAGGACGTGTCACCAAAAATGAGGCAGATACAGAACCCAAGTGGGCCACACGAAAGGGAAAATTGGGGAAAGAAATTCTTACCGTTGAAACCTTCATGCGCTCCATCTTGATGTTTATATGCCATCCAAACCGTTTATAAGATCATTCTCCCGGTGGTCAAGTGAAAACGCTCAAAAAGCATACTTTGAGTGGCGGATCCCTCTTATACCGAGATCGTACTAATCTGGCTGTGGGCCTCGCCATGATGTATGTGTCTTATCCATGCTGTCCATCCATTTTTCCATCTCTTTTTAGGATATGAGCCCAAAAATGAGGTAGATCCAAATCTCAGGTGGACCACACCACAAGAAACGGTAGTGATTGAACGCCCACCATTAAAATCTTCCAGGGGCTACAAAAGTTTTGGATCGAGCTGATATTCATGTTTTCCTTCATCCATCACTGTGTGCCCCTAATCAAAACATGTTGGATGGCAGATAAGCATTGTGATGGGCCCTACAGATTTTTAATGGTGAACGTTCAGTTACCACTGGTTACTATGGTGTGGTCCGCCTGAGATTTGTATCCGTCTCGTATTTGGGCTCGTGGCCTAGAAAAAATAAATAGACCCATGGATAAAATACGTTGATCGAGTGGGTCTGGTTGGGTCAGCGTGGCTTCAGTAGATCCATGACTGGGGGACCCACGCATATCAGAGTACTCATTCAAACCTTTGTGGCCCACGAGAAGTTCTCAATGGTCAATCATCCCTCTTTTACGTGGTGTGGTCCATTTTCACTATGAATTTGAATTTGTTTATTTTTTGAAATATATAGACACTCCATCCTATAGAAATAAACTACTCTTCCAGCTTTAACCTTAGTAAATTGGTTTTACATTGGTTAAGAAATGATCGAAAATGTGAATGGGTTGCCTGAGGAGCATCATCCGCATGTCTCAGAAATAAACCAACGGGACTCTCCAAAACTCCGGACACTCTGTGTGCATAATAATCAATATGTAGATATTTGAGACAACAATCTGTCTCCATCAAATGACCACTCTCCTTATTAATCAGCCTCTTAGAAAGCCTTGTGTGAAGGCACTGAGGGATTGCATTTTCATGTTATGTAAGATTAAGATCGGTATGATTGCTCTAATATGTAAAGTGATTGTGATATTACAAAAAGCATACTTTGATACGGTTACACCTATTTTCAGCATCCCACATATACTAGTCATAAGGCCACCATGTATCAACACTATAAAAATACTAGTGCAAGACATACTCTCACCCGAGAGTATTAATGTGTATTATGTGATAAATGCGGTAGCACGAGCCATTAGACCTATCTTTAGGGGAGCAAATAAGCATAAACCACATGGCCACGATTATCGTGCATTCGCATTAATGAGACAACATGCCCACGACATTTATAAGAGATCCGTTGATAGATCAAATCTTATCATAAGATATGACGATGATTCTCTCGACGAGGCTATCTCTTGTGGTCTTTATGAGTATGGGAGATCTTCCCAAGGATGTTTGGAGAGTCTGTAGTGATTCAAAAGTTTTTGAATATCTGAATATCAAACCGATGTCCAAACAAAGGCAGCCATAGTTTGGACTCAAATAAGGAGACACTTACTGATCCGATCGTGTCTTTCTCCTCATGCCTTGATTGGAATCAAGAGAATGATATAAGTAAATCCAAAATCTAGTTCGATTGTTCCTCAATCAAGGGCCTAGTAGATCGTGATGTGATGGATCGATTTCATCTATCCATTATGACATTTCAAACCATTAAGATGGTAGATCCTGCAAGTGAGCGACCCCAATTTCTTAGAGGAGTCCCTTCCAAATTAGCCCACAAGGTTCTCGAAACCTAACTCGATAGCGTTGATCTAGAGGAACTTTGATGGTCTCGGGCTTAATCTTTAGTAGGACATGAAGATCTTTGCCATATCAACTACAAAATAAAGATGTGGAAAGCCATGAGGTATGAGTTGAGTTGGGATTCTTTATTACAAGTGCAAGCTGATAGTTTTAGATCAATCAATGATTTCCATATCCCAAGTCAGTGATGCGAGCGCAAGGGATCCAAAAGAAGTAATGAAACCATACCAAGGGTTTCAACCACTTGACAATTTATAAAATGAGACCATACGTCAAACACACCAATCTATCTTTTACTCGCCTTTTCTTTTCTTAGCTTAGTTTAACGTTACGGTAACTTAGGATTATAGTTAGTTTAGATTATGATTCTCCTAGGTTCTTATTTAGTTAGTCACAATTGCCTCAATTTGTTCGTTCCGATAGCCATGTCAGGTATTTCTCCATTTTTTTCATTTGTTTTCATTTGCATGACTGTCTCACAAGTTATCGATTGTAATAAACATGATCTTACAATATATATGTAATGAAGCCGACAACATTTAGCCTTATTTAATTTGAATGTGGATCTCTATTTCATTTGAAAAATGTTTTTAACTTAAAATATTGGTGAAAGAACAAGTCTTTAAGGTTGTAAACCCACTTCCATTGTCACAAGGCAAAAAGAACTAATTCATGATAATTAGCCTCATTTCTTTGTTGGGGATTGTGTTACGGAATCACACATAGATGGATCTAGGATAGCAATCCAAGAGCACCAAGCAAACACAAGAGAACACCAGGTCCTTACTCTTACTCCAGTGTGGTAGACTCTAAGGAGTTTCAACACCTGGTCGAGGGTTCGAGTACTCATAGGTGGTGAGAGAGAGCGCACAAAGATTTAACGTGGAAAACCCTTTCAGGAAACAATCACAGCACAAAGCGACTGATCTTGACTATGAAAGCAAAAATTACAAAGGGAAAGGACTCACCAAACTTGAGTAATCCTCAAATCTCTCCCTTGCTCCACCCTTTTAGAAACCTTATAACCCTTTTAGAATGCCTTTTAATCTTTTAGAATACCTCTCAATCCCGTTTACACCCATATATATAGTTGTAAAAAAAATCTCAAACAAAATTGGAAAAAATCCTAAATGAAATCGAAAACAAATCCCGCACTTTCACAGTTTTGCGAAAAAAATATGCGTAGAATCTGTTTAGATTTAAGACATCATATACAACAATCTCCACCATATCTTCAATATTTAAATATGTAACTTCTCATCCTTTTATCTTATCTTCATCTTTCATCGTAGTTTCATCAATGCTTTTCGTGCACACTCTGTCCTCCTATTACGCTATCGTCAAGCCTAGAGAAGTTGCACAAAACTTGAATTTCTCTGTAGGAACAACTTTGGTGAGCATGTCTGTTGTATTCACGCTGATGTGAATCTTCTTTAAAGTTACGAACATCAATGTGTTTAGTACGAGAGTGATAAATAGAATTTTTAGCCAAATTTTAACACTCTCTATCACAATTAATAAATAATTTTTTTATGGAAGTAGAATGCCTAATTAGTGCACACATCCAAAACTAACTACAAACGTATTTCAAAAGCATGTTCTCCAAAGCTCCAAACCAACCAACCTATTTGAAAAGGTGAGTCAAAACTAAGAAAAATAAATTAAAATTGAAATCAAAATCAAAAATGCTATTCAAATATTTTGATTTTTCAATTAATTACTTGAAATAAGATTTGGTTTTAGTCTTGAAAAGTTGCACACTTTTCCTTTACAAGTGCATTTCCTCTCCTTTGCAAAATTAATCCAAAAAAATCAATTTTTTATCTGGTTTTTCTCTGAGTTCTCTCTGGGCAAGTTAGTTCAAGCTTTGTTGAGTTCGTGTGGTTGTGATTGAAAGTGCATCGGATCTACGCCGTTCATCTTAAAGGAGAGCTGGTATATCAAGGGCAGACTTGTTAAGACCGAGTGCATCAGAGATCGTCTTCTTATGATGACAAATATGTCTTTAAGACAATGATAGTAATGTGCATCAACTCTCCAGATTATTTATGATTTATTATTTTGAATTTTTTGCTATATGGTTACTATCTTTGAGACTCATAATTTCTCTCTAAAAAAATCTCGGCACATGGTTACTATCTCTGAGACTCATAAAATTGAGATTTTTTATGGGAAGAACTTTAAAAGATGACAGTAGAAAATGAAGTTTTATTTGACTACCATCAAGTAGATTTACATTTTCAAAGACTCTGCCCTATCACTTGAGGTGAATGAACAAACAACATCTGTTGAACTATTAAAATGGAAGAACAATGACTATTTGTACTGAAATCATATTCTAGATACGATAACTAATGAAAACTATGATATATACTGTCATCTCTCCACTGCTAAAGAACTGTGGAATCAGCTTAAGAAGAAATTTAAAGGATGCTAAAACAAATTAGTATGTGGTTAGTCATTATATTGATTTTAAGATATCTAATGATAAGTTTGTAGGAAATAAGGTGCATAATTTATAAAAGATAGCTCATGAAATCTCGTATGAAGGTATATATGGTGATCGATGAAGCTTTTCAAGCTGTTGTAATAATTGAGAAATTTCATTCATCTTGGAAGGAATATAAAAATTCTCTAAACTATAAGAGAAATGACATGAGTTTCTATGACCTCATCCTTCATATAGTTATAGAGGTGGAAGATAGAAATCATGAAAAATATTCTATATATGTATTTAGAATTTTTAATTAAGGCCCACCTTTTTTATAATAACCAGAAGTGCTAAGAAAACCAAAAGTTTGGACCACAAAAGAAAAAAAAGCATCTACATGACCAAAGAAACAAGAAAAATAGAAAATGACTCTTTGCTAAGGATAATAAAATAAATGAAGGATACTATGTTTGTGGGAAAAAAAAAAAAAAAAGAAGATACTTTGTTAAGAAAGGTAGATTTTGTAAAGGTAGTAAGAAAGAAAAGGACCATGCACATGTTGTGTAAGAGTTTGTGCGGGTCATTACTGAAGCACCCATTGCTTATGGCTCACATGAGTAGTGTACTAATATTGATTCATGTATTGTCAAGCATCTTTGTTCCGACCATAGTGTTTTTTCCTCCTATGAGAAGGTAAAGGATGTGGGGGACATTTTCATGAAAATTGTATCCAAGGCAAAAGTTGCTAGTAAAAGAAATGTGAGCATGAAGCATTCTTCTAAAAATGTGTTGACTCTTCTTGATGTGTTGTATGTACTAGATCTTCAGAAGAATCTTGTCCCTGGTTCTACTGATCTCAACAAGAATATGATTAAGTTATTTTTTGAATTTGGAAAATGAGGAGGCATGCGCTGACATGCATTTATTATGTTGCTTGCATGCGCCTCGAGATCCAAAAGCTACATACTTTTCCGTTTTAAAGGCATCTTATCTCATTTGCAAGAGCAATCCGGAAAAAATTACATTATCTTTGGTTTTTCTCTCTAGACTGGTCAATTCAAGTTTTTTTTTTTTTTTTTTTGAGTTTGTGTGGTTGTGATCGAGAATACACCAGATCTAAGTCGCTTATCTTGGAGAAAAGTTATTGTATCCTGGGGTAAACTTATTGGGACCTAGTGCATTATGGATCGTATTTCTGTGGGGACAAATCTGTCTTCAAGATGGCGACAGTAACATGCCTTGGCTCTTTAAATTATTATATTATTATTTTGAAATTTTTTGTTATATCCCTATATTTTAAAGTCAACATTTTCATTCACATTAGTGCCATATATTAAATCAACTCTAAACCATGCTTGGGCTAAATCACCCATGCATGGGTCCTTGTGCACACCAATAAACAAAACATGGTCTGTGTGCTGATATTAAAGCTAAAACTCAAGTGGAGGTGGAGCGTCCCGTCAAACGAGATATTGGGCACGCCATTACATAATTTTGATTCTTATGTGGCCCGCCATTGCATCATGCCATTCTCATGTGGCCCACGGTTTCATACAAGTTTAATGAGAATTTGGCTGTTGAATCGTACGGGGATATTATTCTAGGCTTGCGAACCATATTCAGGTGAGTTGGATGATGGGACATGATAAATTTAAAAAGACACAAACAACTATAAAACCGCTAGAATAGTATGATTGAGCCAGATATTAGGGATAGCCTGCGAATGTTCATGGTGGGCCCACTCTAAGAACCGTGCAGATCACGTTTAAGGTGGGTAACCGTGCTCGTCCAAGTGCCAGCACGGTGGCCCACCTATCATGGGTAGTTATTGCTCATCTCATATATGAACTATCCATGCTCTGGTTGAACGAGCCAAAAAAAAAAAAAACAAAACAAAACAAAAAACAAACTTACATTGATTAGGTGTATGTGTATAACATTGAAAAGAAGATGGATCACCAATTCCAAAAATCATTGGTCTAAAACATCCCATTGATTTTAGTGGACCATCTATGCTTGTGAGGCCCATTGGGTAGTAGGTGAATTCAACTTTTGACTAATCTGTTTGTTTTGTTTGTTTCGGACCATATCTATATTAATCCTTTATCACTGATATATATATTTTTTAGACATATGTTGTTTTTCTGATTAGTATTAGAATAGTAAGTTGTTATTGTGGATAAAGATATGGTTTATTTTTAAAGAAAAAACATGTCAAAAATTAGCATGTACATGCACACGTGCATACATATAAATACATGAACTTACTCATTTTAAAGCCATGTTGAATTCTCTCTTTCTCCTCTCACTTGCCCCACATGAAAATGGCAGCCATTACTCTCTTTTCTCTTCTTCTTTTTGTTTTAATCATATCTAAAACTTCTAGAAACATACCTCCAATCCATTCTCATTCTCTAGCACCATCAGATTCTCTTTCTCCTCCACAAGACTCAACGATCACCGAGGCCTGTCGTCATCATCGTAAGCCTCATCGTGACCTTGCTAGCAGTAATTTCACCCATGTTTGTGATTCTTCAAGATTCGCTTCTTTAGGTCTTCACATGGCTGAATTTGCATTTTGTGATAAATCGCTTCCATATAATATCAGAGCAAAGGACTTAGTTGATAGCATGACAATCTCAGAGAAGGTTGCTCAACTAGGGAACAAGGCTTATGGGGTGGTTAGGCTTGGACTTCCCATGTATGAATGGTGGTCGGAGGCTCTCCATGGTGTGGCCAACACTGGCCCAGGTACCCGTTTCGATAATAGTATCATCCCAGGAGCAACGAGCTTTCCAACCGTTATTCTCATGGCGGCATCATTTAATGAATCACTATGAAAAACCATAGGGCAGGTAAATATAAAATAACTAACATTTTCCAAATAAACTACTGGAGTTCTTATGCTAATGATGTTGTTCTTCTTTCCTTGCATATTGAAGGTTGTTTCTATGGAGGCAAGGGCCGTACAATCTAGGTTTAGCTGGATTGACATTCTGGAGTCCTAACATCAATGTTGTTAAGGACCCCAAGTGGGGTAGAATCACGGAGACCCCAGGTGAAGACCCATTCGTCGTGGGCCGCTATGCTGTGAATTACTTTAGGGGCTTGCAAGACGTCAAGGGCTACAAAAATCCCAAGGACTTGAACTTTAGGCCACTCAAGGTCGCTGCATCCTGCAAGCATTATGCTGCTTATGACGTTGACAACTGGTTAGGTGTCGACCGATACCACTTCGATGCAAGGGTAATCACTACTCAATCTAAGCTCTTCCCTTGACTAGTTGGACCAAATCATGAAAAAGGCAGGGCAGAAAATAAGGCAGGCCATTCAATAAGTGGGCTACGGTTGAGTGATAAAAGATAGGCAATAAAAAGAAACAAATTGCCCTAATTCAATGTGGCCCCACTAATGAGTTGACTCAGCCAGGGCAAGATCAAGATGGGGTATCCCTGATTAATGGCCTGGATCTTGCTATGTTAGCTCTTCCGCCTAAATGTATCTTTTAAATATTTTTTCTAAAGGTGACCGAGCAAGATATGGTGGAGACATTCCTCCGTCCATTCCAGATGTGTGTGAGGGAAGGAGATGTCAGTAGCGTCATGTGCTCTTACAACCGTGTCAACGGCATCCCCACATGCGCCGATCCAAAACTCCTATCTCAAACCATAAGAGGAGAATGAGATCTTCATGGGTAATGATGCATTTTCCTCAATTTTTTTTTACGAGCTATGTTGGTATTTCTCATTTCAATCACATAAGCGAAGATGGTTTTGAAGTATCCACATATAGCTACAAAGATTAATATTTTCAAAATTTTCCAGTATAATTTAACTTGTAATTTTATACTTCCTATTTTTAATCATTTCCTGATATATTTGGCATTTCTTAGCATGATCCGATCATTGTGATTTTTTCACAAAGCATTGCCAATTGTTGCATGGAATGAATGGAGAACCCAGATCAATGATTGGATATTGTCCAACATCTTTAAATAAACTAGTTGCATCGTGGGTTCGAGCTCATCTTACCAATAAAAATAAAAGGAAAAAAATGCTAGTTGCACTGTAGCCGACCATGCAACTATTAGTCTCAACCTTTCTCATGCATGTAATATGGATCATGGATGAGGAAATCTATTCTACCCATTAGTACACAATACAGTAGCATTCATGTTTATTAAACTTGTAATGTAGATAATATTTAAATCTCGGAAAATTTCATAGGTACATTGTTTCTGACTGTGATTCAATCGAGGTCATTCATCATGGTCACAAATGGCTTAACGACACAACTGAGGATGCGGTTGCTCAAGTGCTTCGAGCTGGCAAGCTCCTAATCTCAATAACCTAAGTTGCATTTGAGTGTTTTTTTTTTTTTAATTGTATATTAATTTTCTTTTTTGAATTTTTGTGTAACTCAGGGATGGATTTGGACTGTGGAACCTACTATACTAACTTCACTGAATCAGCAATCTTGAAAGGAAAGGCCAGAGAGAGTGATGTGGACAAGGCATTGAGGAACCTCTACATCATGTTAATGAGGCTTGGATTCTTTGATGGAAGCCCAGCCTACGCATCTCTCGGAAGAGATGATGTGTGTTCAAGGGAGAACATGGACCTGGCTGCTGAAACTGCAAGGGAAGGGATTGTTTTGCTCAAGAATGAGGGTGACACCTTACCTTTGAGATCCAACAAACACAAGAAGCTTGCCCTGGTGGGCCCACATGCTAATGTGACTGCAGCCATGATCGGAAACTATGCTGGTATTTTTTATTTTTATTTTTTGCCATGATTTTGATTTTCCTCAACAAGATTTTCCCATGTTCTTTGTGGTCCTAAACATTGCTAAGCAGGTCCACTTAATATATCTCAGGAGCTAATTAGATTATTCTAGTGAAATTGAACTATCTAAAATTTCACGTAATCGCTCCAAAAGCTAGAATACAATTTGGATTTCCGTCTTAATCAATGTTAAGTACTATTTAATCAATTACCAATGTCGTGTCTATCACTATACGTCTATGATGGGCCTGATTGGGCTAGTTTAGGTCCATCCTCACTCGGTCCCATTACCAACCAAACACATTGCTTAGCTTGGACCACCCAACTCATTAAAGACTTAGAAAATTCTCTACTAGCTCGTCTGGAATGCATATTTACCAATGCATCATACATTCAAACATTGGTTTGATTTTACTACAGGCATGGACATTCCATGCCACTACGTGACTCCCCTAGATGCCTTCTCCGCAATGGCAATAGTTCATCATGAGATGGGGTGTGCTCATGTGGCATGCAAGAATCAGTCCTTCATCAATCAAGCAGTGACAACCTCAAAGGAAGTAGATGCAACCATCATTTTTGCTGGGTTAGATCTATCCATCGAGGCCGAAAGCTTGGACCGGACTAATCTCCTCCTTCCAGGTTACCAGACTCAGTTGATCACTGATGTTGCCGATGCCGCGATAGGCCCAATCATACTCATCATACTTTCTGCTGGAGGTGTCGACATCACATTCGCTAAGACCCATCATCTGGGTTGGGTACCCTGGCCAAGAAGGCGGTCGAGCAATCGCTGATGTTGTCTTTGGGCATTACAATCCAGGGGGAAGGCTACCGATCACTTGGTACACTGCAGACTACGTAACCAAGATTCCAATGACATCCATGCAAATGAGACCAGTTGATAACTTGGGCTACCCTGGGAGGACCTATAAATTCTTCGATGGTCCGGTGGTCTACCCATTCGACTATGGGCTCAGTTACACTCAGTTCAAGTACAAGCTCACATCTGCACCATCATTTGTTACAAAGAAATTGAAGGCGCACCAACATTGCCATGACATTAGCTTAAAACCCAATGCATTTGTGCCATCATGCCCCTCTGTGTTGGTTGAAGAGACAAGATGTGGTGATACAATCAACGTTGAGATTGAAGTGAGTAATGTGGGGCATCAAGATGGGTCCCATGTCATCTTGGTCTACTCGAAGCCGCCTATCGATTTGGTTGGAGGCCCTGTTAAGCAAGTGGTGGAGTTCAAACAGGTCTTCATACCTACTGGCGTGACCAAGACGTTGAAGTTCTTGATTGACGTTTGTAAGAGCTTGAGTGTGGTGACAGATACAGCTTACCTTGTTTTGCCAGCGGGGGAGCACACGATCATGGTTGGTGATGGAGATGAAGCTGTATCATTCCCAGTCCATGTTAGCCTGTACTCTTAGTCCCGAAGGGGAATGAGAATATACTTCTCACAAACAGCTTCCCCTACCCTAACATTGCATATGCAATCTATAGTTGAATATCGTTGAGAGAAAGGTCTTCTTGTTATGGTACTAATTAAACAAATAAAGGCCTCTTTTTATCACATACATCTTCTTCACATACATCTTCTCCACTTACCTTTATGTGCATCACCTATTGACAACATGGCTGATGTATAAGACCTCTGATATGAATAGATAATGATTTATTTTTTAACTAACATTAAAGTATTTTAAGTCGATTGTCTTTAAACTCCATCATGGCCACCTCATGATGATCCGCAGTCTTTGTTATCCACTGCATATTTAAAAAGAATACTCAAATAATTGGTAAAAACTAATTAAGTTGTTAAAATCAACTTATACAAGAAACTGGACTTTATTGGCGATTAGAACCACCGGTAAAAGCTCAAAAAACGCCGGCAGTACTTTCGGCACTTGACTAAGGGTATGTTGGTGAAAATTATACCGGCGCTAAGCGCCTTTTGACAGCGCTTGTCTAAGTGCTGGCAATTTGGTAGTTTTTTTTTTTTTTTTTACGCCCACTCTCAGTTCCCCGGTGCTTGTCTGAGACGATGCATTGTTGTTATAGAGGGAGAGATAGATCGAGAGACAGAGATCGAGAGAGATAGGGAGATCGAGAGGGAGACGGAGATGCAAATCAAGAGAGATAGGGAGAACGAGAGAGATAGAGGGAGAGGAGGGTTTTGGGGCGCACTTGGACGGAAAGGGAGATCGAGAGAGACGGAAGGAGAGGGAGAAGTGGAGAGTGAGAAGGAGAAAAGGGTTTTAGGGATTATCGGGGCGAGGAGTCGCTAGGGGGAGAGAGAGAGAGAGAGAGAGAGAGAGAGAGAGAGAGAGAGAGAGAGAGTCTGGTCGGGAGGGTGAGAGAGTTGGGCGGGGAGCCGCTAGTTTTTTTTAAATATATAGCATAGGCTTGCCGGCGCTTGTCACTACCTAGAGCCGGTAGAGGATAATCTCCACTGTCGGTTTTGTGCCTTATTATTGTAGTGTTATCTAATATACTATTTGAAAGTGGTTAATTGTAATCAGCCTATCACATTCTGCTAGAGGGAGTTTTGTACTCTCATTACGGATTCCTAATTAACTTGGATAAGAGGGTTATATCGGATTGGCAACCGGTGTGAAACTTATGTTATGGCTTTTATCATGAATCTGAAAACTTGACATTCCCAACTCATGTTAAAGCATTCCTTGTATGCAATCTGCGACAATAAAATCTATGTGTAGCGACAAATGGGCAAAAGTTGGCTAGAGTGTCTGGAAGTGACTCATTGCAATAATAACCAGTTGTTAAGAAAAACAAACAAGGGTTTCCACACCACTCTGGATGCGAGCAAGTAAAGAAGCTAGCCTAGGAGAATTGTATTTATCTTGCTACTTGAAATTTAAAAACACTGATGGGTAAGAGACATGTAGTCAGTAGATACATGGAAATGAAAAGAGTAAACATAGGGTGCCAATCAGGAGATCAAGAGAAAATGACTTTGATATATAGGAAGATAAAATAATAAAATGAGATAAAGATTGTGGTAGAAAAAGATATAAATAAAAAAGTTGTAGATGATAGGAAGAAAGTGATAGAAATTATTAATAAAATTTACATTAGGAGAGGAGATGAGCAATGTTGTTATTATATATGCATATTAGGCCTTGTTTCTTTTGTTTCCTTCATCTCGACTTGTATGGCTGATGTCTCTTGATTTTGCTCCTTTATATGATTATCCTTTTCTTCTTCTTCTTTTTCAAAAGCAAGATCATGCCATGACATCTTTGTTAATAAGAATAAATGATGTACAAGCTGTTGGGGATTGTGTTGCAAAATAACATAGAGATGGATCTAGGATAGCAATCCAAAAGCACTAAGCAAACACAAATATTTAACATGGAAAACCCTTTCAGAAAAAAACCGCAGTACAAAGAGACAGATCTTCACTATGAAAACGGAATTTACAAAGAGAAAGGACTTACCAGACTTGAGTAATCCTCAAATCTCTCCCTTCCTCCACCTTTTTAAAAATCCACAACCCTTTTAGAAAGCCTTATAATCCTTTAGAATACCTCTCAATCCCATTTACACTCATATATATAGCTTTAGAAAGAATCTCAAACAAAATCGGAAAGAATCCTAAACGAAATCAGAAATAAATCTCGCACTTTCACAGTTTTGCGAAAAAATCTGCGTAAAATCTGATTAGATTTAACATATCAAATACAACAAGCTCCACCATGTCTTCAATCTTCAAATATGTAGCTTACTGTCCTCTTCTCTTATATTTATCTCTCATCATAGCTTCATTAATGCTTTTCGTGCACACTTCGTCCTCCTATTACGCCATCGCTAAGCCCAGAGAAGTTGCATAGAACTTGAACTTCTCTATAAGAACAACCTTGGTGAGCATATGCAATATTAGAGTCGTCCCTATATCTTGCCGGTAATCTGCGATCATGCAATGAGTTCCTTCTCATAGGTGGCTGCTCCACCTGCTTTTGTACCTCTGTTTGCGCATTTGTTTCTGCCCGAGTATCATTTATGTCAATTTGGACGTCTATGATCAACCTTTCTAGTTCCTCTTCCTCCTCTTGATTATTTTTATGAAATAGGGAGATTTCATCGAATCTGACATCACGCCTAGTGATGACCTTATGTGTAACCTTGTGAATAACCTATAATATTCCACACCAACACCATAGCCAACAAAAATATACTTTTAGCTCTATGGTCTAGCTTATCTCTCTCAACTGATGGTACGTGAGAGTAAGCCTCACATCAAATATGTGCAAATATGAGTAGTTCAGCTTATGACCACTCCATACTTCCTCTAGAATTTTACATTCAATTGCTTTAGATGAGGATTGGTTCACCAAATAGCAAACCGTGTTAACGGCCTCTGTCCATTGGTCCCTGCCCAACGCAGCATTACTTAACATGCATCTAGCCTCTTCAAGAGAGCCGATTCATCCACTCAGCCACACCGTTTTGTTCGAGCGTGTGGCGCACTGTTATGCCTGATGATCCCTTCATCCTTGCAATATTCATTAAATTCCGTGGAAGTAAATTCTCCACCATTGTCAGTCCTTAAAACCTTTATTTTTCACCCTGATTATTTTTCCATCATTGTCTTCCATTGTTTGAATATGGTAAAAACTTCAGATTTATGTTTCATGAAGTAAACCCAAACTTTCCTAGAGTAGTCATCAATGAATGAAATAAACCATGACGACCCCCAAATGGAAACCTCTGGCAATGGCCCCCATACGTCAGAGTGCACGTAATCAAGCACTCCCTTACATACATATTTTTTAGATTTAAAAGATAATCTAAATTGTTTACCATATCTATAATGTTCGCATATATCTAATCAGAATTTTTAAAAGCTGGAATCAAACAACGATAAAATAGTACTTTCATGCCCCGCTCGCTCATGTGGCCCAGACAAGCATGCCATATACGTACAGACGTGGAATTTTCAACAGCCGCTGCCGCTCCACCTGCTAAAGTGTTCCCGATCAACTTGTAAAGGTTTTATGCCTTTGCACTCTCATAACTACGAGTACCCCTTTTGAAACTTTAAGGATACCATCAATATCAGTGAACTTGCACCCCATAGCCTCAAGTGCACCGAGAGAAATTACACTTTTCTTCATATCAGGAACGTGCCTAATATCAGTCAAGGCACGCTCTATCCCATCAAACATCTTGATGCTCACAGTACCAATAGCCACAACATTATAGGCATTGTCATTGCCCATGAAGACCTGTTCACCATTACATTTATTGTAACTGACGAACTAACTTCGATAAGGAGTCATGTGATATGATGCTCCTGTGTCAAGGATCTACTCATCTCTAAGATTATCATACAAGTGTCCGACCATAGACACAGACAGAACATCACCTTCACTTGTTTCTTCATCAGATGTGACAACATTGGCCTCCTTATAAGAAGCCTCTAAGTTTTCTTTCTTTGCTTTAAGATTTGTGCAATCCTTCTTCATGTGTCCATTCATCCCATAATTCTAGCACTTTAGTTTGCATTTGCCCTTACCCTTGGATTTGGATCTAAGTCTTGAAGATCTTGTACCTCGCTCGGTATTTCTTCCCCTTGTAAACAGTGCATCAAAAGATGTCTTCATACCGCCGTTTAGCTTGCTCATGGCCTTCCTTTGAAGGACTGAGATAACGGTGTCGACACTCATGGTTTTATTTACGGTGCATATTGTGTTCCTGAATGACTTATACGATGCCGGAAGAGAATTCAACAACATACATGCTTGTTCCTCATCTTTGATCACTTTCTCCATATCTAGCAGTTCGTAAACCAATTTATTAAAGTTGCTGATGTGGGCTTCCAGATCTCCACCCTCTGCCATCTTGAAGGTATACCATTGTAGCTTTGAGTGTAGGCGATTTTTATAGGAATTTTTCGCATAGATATCTTCTAACTTCGCCCATAAACTAGCCACAATTTTCTCATTCAAAACATTGTAGAGAACCTCATCTGTGAGACATAAACGGATGGAAGCTAAAGCATTCATGTCAAGAGTATTCCAGTCTTCGTCATTCATAGTCGATTTTCACTCTTCAAGGGCCTTAACTTCACCTTGCTTGGTTAATAGACTAATCATCTTGATCTTCCATAACTCAAAATTATTTTATGCCCATGATCCCGATGAGTCTTTCAATTTTCTTTTTGAGGTTGTAGCAGTCGCTCGTGTTATGCCCGTGATCCCGATGAAAATAACAATATTTGTTTTTGCATCTTTGATCGAGATTAGCTTGCAACTTGTTCGGCCATTGAACGAAATGCTCGTCTTTTATCTCCATCAGGACCTGTTTGTGGGATTTATTGAGTGGAGTGTAAGTAGTGAACTTACTGTCCGATCATTTATTTAACCTGCGGTTGTCTCGAGAACGATTATCCTTTCGCTTTTTACTTGCATTGATCGAATCAGACTCTTTCTTCATCTGCTCTCTAGCTAGGGGGTTCTTGCTTTGGGCAGCGTCTCGCAAGATCCAGGACTCCTCGACATTAGCATACTTTTTTGATCGGTTCAGAAACTCGGCCAAAGTAGTAGGAGGATTATTGTCCAGAGAGAAGAGAAATGGCATGTCTCTTAGCCCGGTCATGATAGCGTTCAGTGCGGTCTCATCTGAGTGTTTCTGAACCTGCAATGCTTCCAGATTGAAACGTTTCACGTAGTCCTTTAGGAGTTCGCCATCATTCTGAACTATGTTCATAAGGTGGGCTGGCGCTTCGAGCCTCTTTTTTCCTCCGATGAAATTAGTGATGAAGGCCTCATTGAGCTCGGAGAATGAGTTGATGGACCTCGATTTTAACTGTTTGAACCAGAGTCGAGCAGCGTCAGCCAGAATTAGCGAGAAGGCCTGGCACATGACTGCGTCGGAAGCGTTGTGAAGTTCCATGTAGGTTCAGAAAGACTTCATGTGCTCGGTTGGGTCGGCCTTCCCTGTGTAGGGCGTGATCTGGGGTAATTGAAACCTATCCAGCAATCGTGCCTGCATGATGTCGACTGTGAATGGGGATTCAGTCTCTTCTGTGTAGGGGTGCACATTTAACCATTGGAACAGTTTAACTGGACTGGAACGTTTGATCGGTCCGGTTTGGTCCGGTTCCAGGGTGCTAATGGTCCAGTTCTCGTTCCCAAAATTTGAAAATCATTGATTATGGATCGGTTCCGGTTTATGGTCCTGTAGAACTGAACCGAACCGTTGAACCGATCCGTGACAGGAACCATGGATCCGAACCGTCGATCCAATATATATATAAAATGATTGCTTAAGTTCACGCCCTGCCCTCTCTCGCGCCGCATTCCCTGCCCCCTGCCCTTTCTCTCGCCGCACTCCCTCTGCCCTCTCTCTCTCTCTCTCTCGCAGTCCCAGTCCTAGACACCAACACCCCCAGCCGAGAAGGTCGTGCAACACGTCTCGAGCTCTCAGCTCTCTCTCTCTCTCTCTCTCTCTCGTCGTGATGTTTTGGGGTAGCAACGTCTTTGGTCTTTTGGGGTAGCAACGTCTTTGGTCTTTTGAGGCCTGCAACTAAGATCATAAAAAAGAAAGGCGGAAAAAGGGCAGTTGTAACCAATGGTCTACATTTTACTAAATGCAAATCAGATAGGGTCCTAGATTATTCTTTTTCTTCTATTTCATCTTCCTTTTTGTTTGTTTGCTTTTTTCAAATCAACTAACTGGGCTGGATTTTTAAAAGCTCAGAACCGTGGATCTGATCCGGGACCGAACCGTTCTTCACGGTTCGGTTCGGTTCTAGGGTGCTAACGGTCCGGTTTCGGTTCCAATATTTGTAGAACCGTCAGGAATGGTTCCGGTTTCACCCCAAAATCGGACCGAACCGACCTGTGTGCACCCCTACTTCTGGGGCAGTTGTATTGCCTCGGTAGGTCTACTTCATGTTCGCGATCTGTCGCTGTAGACTTTGCAACTCAGCCCTCCAAAGTTCCTTGCTGTCGGCAATGGCTTTGACTAGGGCTCTGTCATGCCTTCTTCGATCTATTTCATGTCACAGGTCGGAGGCAGGTAATGGAACAATTCCTGAAACATGAGATGAAGTAGGTTAAGAAGGAGCATGTTGTAGGCTGGTCGTGAGGCGACTTGTGCGACAGAGGGTCGAGGAGGATTAGTGCATGGTCAAACATAGCTTGATTGTCCTTCCCTTTGATGGTCGGGCTTAAAAACACGTTGGGGCTGCATATTTTCCATCATTTGCTTCAAATAGCCTAGGTCGGCCCTAATATCTCTTATCTCCCTCTCAAGAGTGTCTCACCGACCATTTCTTCCATGTCTTTGCTGACTGCGTTGGCTCGGACCCAAGGTGGCATAATGCTGCGGATAGCCCCGACAACTCTCCTTTCGTTCGAGACACTTGACGGGTTGCGGGGCTTAAGCGGGCGTAAGCATAGTAGTGATCAGAATGGTTACAGGAGGGCATTAGGCTTTCTTCTTCCCCTTGGCCATTACTAGATTTGAGATGTTCACTAGTAGAGCTGTAACGGCTTAACTACGTCGTTCCCACAGACGACGCCAAACTATTGATGCAATTTTTCGGGAAACCCTCCGCAGCGCGCCTTCTTGAACCTGCACAAGCGAAGGTGAGAGACAAAGGAGGCCTTGGCTTGTACAGGGGACTCTTCGACGCCTAAGTCAGGCTTGAGGTCTTTAAAGTGGGGGAGGATCTCCATAAAAGAGACCAATCGAGTATTAGGGTTTTTTGTGAACATACCTCCAACGGTAGGAGATGTTGATACATTTATAGGAGGGAGAGGATCTCGTAGTATGAAGATTCTTTCCTAATATCTTGGAGATCTGATATGATCTAGGATCTTTCCAAGATTGCAGGTTCCCAAGATTGTCGGGATTTGTTCTTATCTCCCGAAGATCTTGGGAGAGATCTTTGAGTCTTGGAGGATTCTTTGAATCTGTAGCTCGGCTTTAGGTCGGATCCCAAAGCGGGTGAGTTGGGAATGAATAATACTGACCTGATCGACAGATCTGCATTCACCGTTTTCAACCGTCAGACAAGCTGAAAGGTCCGTGTTCCCTTCATCCGGGTGTTGAGTCCTTTTGACCTTGTCAGGGGTACCATCGATCTATGGCCGGTCTGTGACTGATCTATGGCCGATCTGTGATCGATCTATGATCGGTCTGTGACCGATCTATAGCCGATCTGTGACCGATCTATGGCCAATCTGTGATCGACATGTGGCTGATTTATTGGTGATCCATAACAGTCCTTTAGCCGACATATAAATTAGGTCGGTATTTCAGCCACTCATGTGAGCTTGTAAGCTCTTTGTGTGTCCTTACAATTGCATTACCTCCTTAGAGATGGCTTTGTTTCTGGACATAGTGGTCTTGTCGGACTCGAGTTTCCATAGGCTCGCGCTGGCTCAGTAGAGTTGGTCCATTCCATAAGTGGACTTACGGACTTGTAGATTTTTTCCCCAATAGCTACCAATAAGAGATTATTCATTTTTATGTTTATTTTAAAGTCTTGTTGCTGAAACATGTTGCTTGGTAAGGCTCTAATAATATTAAATTTTTTAGCATATAAAAAAAGCTCTCAAGTGATAAGTATATAAAGGATTAATTCATTTTGTATGGCCTCATTTTGCTTCTATGTTTAGAGATTTGGGAGTTTTAAATTTACCAAAATTTCAATACTACCCATTCTCTTTACAATATCTATCCACTCTCTCTTGACATCTCCTCTCGCTCTCTCGTTGCTTCTCCGCCCTCTCTCGCTCTCCCACCATTTTTCTTGCCTGTGCTTTGGTGCCATGGCCAACAGTTGCACGCTGCCGCCATGGCCATCAACTAGGCACCATAGGCGTGGGTGAAAGGCTTCTTCCACGGACCCAAAAAAATACTTTTATCTAAACACTTTACCCACCATGCTGATTTCAAATAGAAGTTTACTTTTGTTCTCAAAATATCATTCAATCAAGCTACCTGGTTGTAAAACAAGAGCTTAGGCCATTTGGCATCTCTACTAGTAAGAGCTTATTTGCTCGTTTATTTTTTAAATACTGTTTGGTAAATCTATAATTTTAGAGCTCATTCTTTTAGAAACTAGTTGAAAAGCTTTTAAAAAATAAGTGATGAGAATATCACTTTTTCCCTTGGAGTTTATTGGTCTTAAGAGGGTAGGCAATTTTTGGTTAATTTTTTTTACAAGTTTGTCCTTGGACATTTTAAGTTATTCCCATCTTACTCTCCTCTGCTATCTTTACAATCTCTCTGAGGTGGGCCCACATGATGAGCAACCCATATCGAAGGTGGGGCTCCACATGATGAATGGTCCACAATAAGGTGGGCTCACATAATGCACAGTCACATTAAAGGTGGGCCCCACATGATGGATGACTAACATCAAAGGTGGGATCGCATGATAGAAGGTTGACATCAAAGGTGGGCCCACATGATGAACGACACATATTAGGTTGGGCCCCACATGATGGATGGTCCACAACAAAGGTGGGACCTACATGATTGATGGTGAGCATCAAAGGTGGGTCCCACATGATGGATGACCCAAATCAAAATGTGGGCCTGCACAATGGGCTATCTACATTAAGCGGACCCAACATGATGGACGATTCATAGCAAATGTAGAACTCACATGATGGATGGCAGACATCAAAGGTGGCCCTGCATGATGAACAACTATCGAAGGTGCCCCCCACATGATGAATGATCCACATCAAGGTGGGCCCACGTAATGCACAATTCACACCATAGGTGGGCCTGTTTTGCATGTTTGAATTGAAAAACAGAGTTATTTCATACTCTGGTATGTATAACAACTTGATATGCGTGATTAGACATTAACGAGTGTTCATGGGCCCGTTTTGATAAATGAAAAGCAGGCTGCTTCCTTTTGAATGTTCATAGAATAAGATTTTGCAATGTGGTATGTGAGGCTTACCTTGATGTATGGCCCACATCCAATCCGGCCATAAGATGTGCCCTTTGAACTTCAACCTGGATCCCAAAAATCAGCCTGATCCAGGACAGAAGTTGGACACACCACAGGCTGTGTGTTTGATCATAATAGGACATTGCAAGGATGAATGGATGCTCCAAAATTAGGCTGGCCCTTCAAGGCATGATGATACAACCGGGACTGAGCCATGGCGCAAGAATCACATAGATATAATGATTCCAACCCTTTCAGAGGCCGATTTGTTACAACCATTTGTTGTTCATGGGCTATAAATCACATTGATTGGGAACTGGACTAGATGTTTTAAGATGGTGATTGGACCTATTTTGTTTCTCCAATTAATCTTGATTATCCATTGTCATTCTATTAATTTGAAGCTTATGATAATCTAATTGGCATGATTTTTGTACCATGGCTTGCTCTAATTGCACGAATAAATGAAATAAATGAACAGTTTCGATCGACAATGGGACACTTATATGTCATTTAAAAGGTTTTGGGTCAGCGCGAACACTTGAGTAAACGTCCTGGTTTTGAGTTAGGGCCCATTAGATCAATGCTCTATATCATAAAATGATGGACCTACCTGTACAATTCAAAACCTTGGTGGGGCCATTTTAATTAGATATGAATTGGGTACTATACCACCAAACCTCAGCTCAATGCTCAGCATAGGCTGGGGCTTGGAGGGGTCCACTGTGATGTATGAATTTTATATACACTTCTCATTCATTTTGCTATATCATTTCAGGGTATAAGCCAAAAAATGAGACAGATGCCAAGGATTGTGGACCACAGGAAACAACAATGACAATGTTGTTCATTGTGTCCTGTCCCTGCCTATATGATAATCCATCCAGGCAGCACTTTGTGGGGCCCACTATGTTGTATGGGTTTTATCTTCGCAGTCCATCTATTTTGAAAAATCATTTTAAGGTATGAACTCAAAAGTGAGGCAAATCAAAGGCTTGAGTGGATGGATGAGTGGGGATCGAATTCTCGCCATTAAAATTCTACTGGGAGCCACAGAAGTTTTAGATCAAGCTGATGTTTGTACTTTTCCCTCATCCAGGTCTATGTGACCTCATGAACAGGTTGGATGACAAATAAACAACACAGTGGGCCCTATGAAGGTTTCAACAGTAGGCATCATGGTCACTGCTGCTTCCTATGGTGTGGTCCATTTGAGCATTGAATTTATCTTATTTTTGGCCTGATATATTAAAATGATCTGGAAAAGTGGATGAACGGTGTGGATAAAATCCATACATCATGATGGGCCCCACATAGCCCTGCCTGGACTGATTTCCGTCCAACTGTAGGTAGGATGCAATCCTCTTCCGTTGAAGAGTTGGGTAAGAAATTTGGGTTGATTTTGAGAGTACCCAAACCTACCTATGAGGGATAGGATTGGATTAATCCTGATATTGTATCATCTAGAGCAGGATTCCGGATGGATTTTGAAATCCACTATATTTGTGGGTCCCATGTATAAACATGTATTTTATTTATGCAGTTCATCCATAGTTGCTCTTTACTATGGACGTTCAAGTTGCACATGTGTGCAGGTGACAGTCCAATCATATAAATGGTTTAGGTAGGTCCAGAGCATTGACCGATGCTCTAAATCAATTAACTCGGTCCACATGTTGCATATTGATCGCAAGATGTTGTCTATGTGCCACCATTGACCGGGGGAATTCCACTTTTAAAAAACATATTAAAGGGGTGATTTCATCTTTTCATTTACTCATGGCATGTTTGGTTGGTGGATTTGAATGGTATTAGATGGGATTAACATCATTATTGCACGATGATTGCATGTCTGAAATAGTATTGTGGCCATCCAATTCCGTGTTTGGGATACAAATTTTGCCATGGGAAGACACTGGAATGAGCAAAATCATGTTTGGTAGACAATGGAGTTGTAATCAACGGACCAAATTCGCAACGGATTTTGTTCACTTGTACACATGTATAACCAGAATGTCACGTGTAAACGGTGTATATAATGGATGGTACGAATAAATGGATGCATCAATGTAGGGCCCACATATGCAGTGGATATCAAAATCCATAGAAATATTTTGTGAGACCAAATGCAATTCGATGGGACAAAATGCAATTCCATCCCATCCTATCTAGATGTTGGATGGAATTGCATGGGACCCAATGCAATTCTATCCCACCTAATCCCTTCTAATACCGTGCACCAATCACTCCCTTAGAAGAGATCAAAGGCAAGCGGGTCATTTGCTTTTGCTAATGGTTGGTTTTTGTTCTTTTCATCGTACTAGCCTAACGTAACATTTGACCGTAGTTTGGAAAGGTGTGAGAATTCTTGATTTAGTTCTCCACCTCATCGACAAGAAAAGAAATTGATCAAATTCTATTGTGTTTGACTTATAGTGATCATTTACCGGAGAATGACTCTGGTTATTAAATAATTGAACAACTGAGATCAATTTACCTACAATACTTAGTTGATATTCATAAAAAGTATCCAATGAATTATTAGTTTAATAGCTCTTATTGGGCTAAAAAATGAATATTCTTTTCTCATTATTAGATAGTCAGCTTATCCACAAACCTCGGGTGGAAATAATAGTTTTGATTTCTCTCATGAAAAATCCTTTATATGTAGAAGATGACCCCCTCTTGAAATAGTGGGTTCATTGAAAAGAAGAGTAGCCACACCATGATATATGTGTTGTATCCATCGTATATTCATCCATTTAGATAGATCATTTTAATGCACAAGTTAAAGAACAAGGCAGATCCAAAGCTGAAGTTGACCCATCACAAAAAACAATGAGGACCACTATTAAAACCTTCCTAGCCAACTATGGAGTTTATTTGAGATCTAACCTGTTCATAACTTAACGTGGACATGGGCAAGGGAAAAACACAAATATAAGCTTAATCGAACACTTATGTGGCTCAAGAAAGTTTTCAATGGTAGGTGTTTAATCCCCACTGTTTTCTGTGGTGGGGTCCACTTGAGCTTTGGATCATGCCCTAAAATGATATCCCCAAATGGATGGACGGTGTGGATACAACACATACATCACGGTGGGCACACGTAACTTGGTGACGTCACTTCGGTAGCCAGTCGCTACTATTATGTCAGTAACAATCCGCGTCCGCTTTGCCCCTCTTCAAATCAAAAGGCGTTTAAACCCTCTCTCTCTCTCTCTCTCTCTCTCCGAGCAAAATCCCCGCGCTTTCCTTTTCGTTTTTTGAAAATGCTCTGCTCCCTCTCTTCCAAAGCCTAGATTTTTAGAAAACTCAATATCAAAATATAGGGTTTTTTTTTTCTCTCTTGAAGAATCCATGGAAGCGGTCGTCGTAGATGCCGGATCGAAGCTTCTCAAAGCTGGATTCGCTGTCCCCGATCAAGATCCTGCCATGGTAAACCCGATTCCCTTGTTTCTCGTCCATGAAAATTCCATCGAAATTCATATTTTTCATTTGATTTCTGAAAATCATCGAAATATACACGCGTTGATGCTCCATAAACCCTAAATAGAAGGAAATTCAGTTCGTTGATGTCTCTTTCTATATTTCTTATTGCTATCATGGTCAGAAAGTGTTATAACGGCAGTTAAAACAGTAGCGGTGACTCTAGTTTGGTAATGCAAGGAAATGACATCTGTATTTTAAACAGCCGTCATCAGATAACAAGCAGATAACAGGCATTACAACTGGTGGTGCGATACCATCTGTGCCGTGAACATGCTGCTTGTGCAGGACATCTGTATCATTAGAACGGTAGGCCCCACCATGGAGATCACCCTTATTGAAAATCAGGCCGATCCATTCACTAGGCACGCCACACCTGTATATCGTATCAGAAACTCAGTCGTCCATTGAGTGCTCTACCCAATGAGCTGACCTGTCTGATTTTTGTCCCAGGTAATCTTCATAGTGGGGCCTACTGTTTTTGTGGTAGGGATGTCCTACACAAGTGGCATGTTGGTGGGAAAGATGGTACAGCACCACAAGTTGTGGTGGCATTGCCTGTGGGTGATTGGTTCTCTGCTCTTTTTGGGGTCATTTCAAGGATCCAAGTTTTGATGTTCCTGTGTTTTGCAGGACCCATCTTTTCTGTTATTCAACAGTAACTGTGTTTGTTGTTATGCCGTCTTTGGAACATTGGTTATTTTTATAAGAAGGAATGTTTTTATTTACTCAGAATTTGAGTTGTCGGATTTCGATTTTCTTTATTCCAATTGTCGAGGATAGTTTCATGAAAAAGTGGATTAAATTCGAGCAATCCCAACTCACAAGCAGAAAGGGGATTTTGCTGGTAGTTGTGCAGTTTGGCTACATGGAAAGCCAAGACCACATTACATGGGCTATGTTTATCCATCTTTCCTTTTTTGCACCAAATCAGTGTCTGCTGGGTTTCAGGTCCTAACTGGAGTGCAGCAAATATTAGAATACGTGCTGAAGCGTCCTGCTTCCTTGCCTTGTAGGGACTTCCAAATATGCCTTAAAATTTTGTTACCTTGAATTTACCAGACTTTTTGGCATTTCTTCTGCTTATTTTATTTTATTTTTTGTGGGCTTTTGGCACATAAACCCCTGCTTTTTGTCCCATACCAAATGTCCCCTAGCTTTTAAGTATTTCTAAACAAACCCCTACCTTTTCGTCCATTCGTGAAAAACACTTTACAGTCAATGAGCCATATGTACTGTTAGTGTATTTTCACGTTGATGGTCTAGACCATTGACTGGCGTTCTGGGTCAATCAACTTGGGTGCCACGTGCTACCTATTGATCAGTGAATGTGCATCTATGTCCAATCATATGAATGGTTTTCGGTCTAGAGCATTGACCAATCAAATGATGCATGACAGGCCGCCATCCAACCACAACTACCTCATTAACCTCATGCTTGCCTCCTTGACATGCTTTGAGGCTCCACACCGGTTAGAACTTAGAAGACCCCTCTCTTTTGCTTTAAAGAACACCATTGTTCCTGAGGACGATTCGTTGAAAAAATGTGCTGCTCTGCTGAACAATCCAAGGAATGATATATAGAGAATCTGATTCAACCCTGAGAGAAGACGATCTTTAAACACAAGATAGATGCAAAGACCCATTCTTTTATGATCCAAGGAATGGTATATAGCGAATCTGATTCAACCCTGAGAGAAGATAATCTTTAAACACAAGATAGATGCGAAGATCCATTCTTTATTCAATTGCCTCATTTAATTAATGTATGCTTTTCTGCCTTTTTAATGTATTTTACACCCTTGTACTCCCTCTTCATACCTCCAAAAAGTCGTTAACATCTTTTTTTTTTGGATGGAATCCTTAGTCTTTTGCACATGTTATTTTTCAGATTTGGACAATGGTTGGCAAATCTTTTTTTTTTTCCCCCTTCAATTAATTAATCGGTGGATATGCAGTTCTAATATTTGATATGAAACAATTCAGATAATTCCTACCAAAATGAAACGCATGCCTGAAGATGGACATTTGAATGATGATTTGGCATTTGAGGACATTAGTGTGGATCCAGTTGTGAGGGGTTTTATTAAAGATTGGGATGCCATGGAAGACTTGTTGCACCATGTTCTATACACTGGTCTTGGATGGGAGATTGGAAATGAAGGGCAGATTTTATTTACAGATCCGCTTTCAACCCCCAAGGTCAGTGAACTCTGCTTTCACCTTGTTGCTTATTATTGAACTTGCTCCATTGACCCCCGTCTATACGGATGTTAATTCCCGACTCTTTCAGATTTTATTTTATTTTATTTATTTATTATTATTATTTTTTTTGGGGTTAGATTTTTTTCTTAAATCCAAAAGGATTAGAATCCTGTAAGGTAGGACACTCAGTTCGTTGAAGCATCCCCAACGGAGGCATAAAGGGCACCCTTGCCAGACAGTCCCTTAGTTGCCATTGAGCATTATGCTTATTATTCTTGACAATCATGTTAGCATGTTCTAGGATAAAGATCATGCTTATACTTTATTTTGTTTAGATTGTTAGCGACTGTTGTAGAAATGTATTTTGATTTACCATTCCTCTTCTTTGCAAGGCTGGTCCATGTAATGGTTTCTTAACCTCTAATTCAAAGGTTCCAGGAGTTGGTGCCATCGTCTTCAAAAAAGAAATGCATTTTGATTTGAAAGGGTGCTAAGATCTACCCTTGGTTTGCAATGACTTTTGAAGATGTCCTTTCTTGGACTCCCTTGAAGTGTTACATATATTGGAAAATGCTCATCCTTCCTTTCCTTGTGTCATTGCTGGCATCATTTGTGGGTACGAAATTGGGAATTTTATCTAAAAGGAGTTCTGCAATTTCTGTCACTAAATAAACAGAAAATTCTCTTTTTCAAAAGTGGCACAAGTGGATGTCCTTTATGTTTAGACCTTGTTTTGGCATTATTGAATAAAGCCTACTAGCAGGTGAAATGAATTTATGTCAGACTTCTTTTGACGGGTTATTGAGTTTAAACCAGAGCTACTATTTATGGTCTTCATTCTTGTCCCATGCTACTTGGACATGCAGACATAGAAAACACGTGACTGTAACCCGTTCCCTCTATTCCATGCCACTTGGGCATGTAGACATGGAAAACATATGGCTGTAAGCCTGTAACCCTTTTCCTTGTCATTTTATCCCGTAAATATATCTTCCCGTTTGAAATTCAATACATGATGAGAAGTGGTAGTGCGGTACTACAGTGTTTGGAATTTTCATAGATGATTCAGGTGAGATTGAGACCAGTACATTTGTGGGACTCGAGCCTGGGTTCTACCTTCTTGAAAGGGAGCATTCATTACCAGCTCAGCTAATGTGCGTGCAGGTACCACAATTGTCACTCCGTGAATGATGAAAGAAGCACACTGTAATTGGCATCACTAAACGAGCCAACTCCAGATGTCTGTTTTCAAAATGGTTCCTCATCGAGTTTATCTCTTGGCTCTTGTGTCTGTTGGTTCAACTCATATATTTGTAGATTGTGTCTACCACTCTTTGACTTGCCCTTGTACTCAAGGTTATCATTGGTTGGCTTTCTTCCTAACTATGTTGCTGTAAGGTTCTGTTGCTATCTTTTCCATATCTCCTTAAAAAAAAAAAAAAAACTTTTTAATCGGAAGCTTGGTTATGAATACCAAAATCTAATGTTTCTGATTGGGTAATTTGAACTTGACATAGGGTGGATATGGATAGTAGGAAGAGAGTAGAAAGAAGAAGAAAATAGAGAAGGAATAATACCGCACGATCCAAAGAAATTAATTTTTAGTGTTTTTCCCCCTTGAGATATCTTTTTCTAAAAAAAGAAAAAAAAAAAGGAAGAAAAAAAGAAAAAAGAAAAGAAAAGAAATATTCGATATTCCAAGCCACTTGTTAGTTGCAAAACCATATGCACACACATCATCATGATTGTCATCATAGCTTACTCCTAATCATCTATTTGGGTTTAGCTTATGAATGTTGTTTTGCCAATGAATCCTATTTGAGGTTTTATACTCGGTTAGTGAACAAGCCTTCGTACCCTTTCCACACCTCAATCCAAGTCCTCGTCCATCCCTCATTTGCTTTGTAGATCCTTCAACCCTAATTACTGTTCCCCTCATTACAGGAAGTCTCTTATCTTTGTTGCATATGAATGCACCATCTAAATCGCTATCCATCGTTTTATCTATTATTGGGACTACTCCGTAAGTTTCTTAAGATGACGCCATTCTTAATTCTATCCTTCCTAATCTTCTTACACATCCATGTGAAAATATCCTCATCTCTACAACAATCAATCTTTTCTCATGGTGCGTTTTAGTTGTACAACTGTTTGCCAGATATAGCATAGCCAGTCAAATAACTTTCTTATAAAAAATTCCTTTAATTTTTCATAGTCATGCGATGATCACACCACATGCCAGAGGTACATCTCCATTTCATCTACCTAGCTTTAATCTTGTTGGTAACGCCTCATCAATCTCCTATTCCTTTTTGAATAATAGATCCAAGGTAACATGAACCTATCTATTTAGTGCTGTACCTAGTTGGTATGGAGTTTGGAATCCTGTTTTGCCAATTTCCAAAATAGGAATCGGTGTCATTCTAGCTTGGCAAAAGTTTGAAGACTGGCTGCTTGACACCAACCCTCACCAACCCTCTTTCACTTGGGCTATGGACCAAAGTGTGCCAATGCTTATATACACAAATCACCATCACCATCACCATCACCATCACCATCATCTAAGATTTGCCCTAACTAAAAGGGTTCAACTACACGAATCCTGTTCCACCATTCCACTCTATCAAGGACTATATCCTTAGTTAAATCATAGGTCATCAAGTCTTTGTTACTACCTCCGACATGTCCTTTTGGGCCATCTCCTAGCCCTCGTAGACCCTTCAACTTGAACCCACTCCTAAGTCCTATCTGTTGCGGTTTTGGGTCTTTGACTCTTTGTTGCACATGGCCGAGTTATAAAGTCTACTTAACATCATTGTATTACCTATTGGTGCTAATTCTAAGTTCCCTTGAATGCATTCATTTCTAACTCTATTCTTGTCTTGCCACTCATCCATCTTAACATCCTCATTTCAACTCAGTATTTTAAAGTGAGTATTGTTTAGCACAGTGTTCACTCTAAAGTGTGAGGCATAAGCTATATGCTACTTCTAGAATTTTAATGAAGGTTGTGCTTGGTTGCATCAAATATCAGGAAATTTCATGATATTTTGCACCAATTTAAATTGACTAATAATGAAATTTCATGATATTTGGTGCAACCAAACACAACAAAAAATAATAGGAAAAATAGGATATTAACTGTAAAGATAAAGAAAGAGCAACAAAACTAGTCTAGTACTGCTACTTTTATTATTTTACCAAAATTGCTGAAACGATTAACTAATTTTTATTGAAAAATAGAAAGATGTAAGAAATCATTGAAAACAATAATTGATTTTCCTTTTAGTGAAAAATAACTTGCAATGTAAGCTATGTAGTGTGTAGTGTAGGCAATGTTATCAAAATCGTACGATTCATGTCGTATCATATGGGTAAATCCTAAATAATCGTATGATTATCGTACAAATCGTATAATAATCTTATCGAATCGTAAATGGACTGTGTAAATGGGCCCGAAAAAATCTTTACAAATCAAAATATTATTATTTTTTATTCAATTTTTTCTTTTTCTTTGCACCATTTTGCTCATAAAATATGAAAATGGTTCTCCCATATTAAAATATCGTCATCTTTTTTTTTTTTTTTTTTTTTTTTTTTTTTTGAGAGAGAGAGAGAGAGAGAGAGAGAGAGAGAGAGAGATCTGGGGATTTTGATATTCAAAAACCCAAAACAAAGAAATCAAGATATCCTTTTATTCATAATGGAATTGAACGTCATTTTTTTCTAACATGATTTTACACAAGAAAGGTACAAAAGAATAATTTTTTTAAATGATACTTGTATGTCTTTTAAGGTAAATTTTTCGAAAGACAACAAAAGAAAACAAAGGAAAAAGATGAGAATCCTTTACTATCATGATATGTATACCATATACAATTATACATTTTCTCAATTGATAATATCATGATATGTATTACTTTTTTGGTACATGTTGATGGTAAATGGATGATTGATGAGTTTTATATATATATATATATATATATATATATAATGTATGTATGTATGTATGTATGTATGTATGTATGTATTTGTAAATCAGAAAAAATCTTACGATTTATGATACGATTTGCGATTCGATATGATTCAACCCCTATTATGATTTACGATATGATAACGATCTTGACAACATTGAGTGTAGGCTATGTAGCTTAGAGTGAATGTAAATTAGCAGGTAGCATAGCAACATGTAACTCAAGCCTATTGTCATGAGCTACATAACATTAAGGCTAAGCTAAACTATGTAACATATGCTACTTGCTAAATAGCGTTAGCTATTTAAAACACTGTTTCAGCTAAGCTCATCCCACAAACATGTTATTCCTTGATTGCCCAACATTTTGTCTCATAAAACATGGCCGGTTTTATAACTATAGGATAGAATTTCTCCTTCAGTTTCATTGGCATATGGCGATCACATAAAACTCTAGAGGCACTTCTCCACCTCACTCATGCAGCTTGAATTCTATGGGAAACATCAATCTCTCCAGTCTCTTGAATTATCAACTCAAGATATCGAAAATGATAATTTTTGGTACTTCTCTAGCAGTCTTAACTACTGTTAAACTAAAACTGCATTACACGTACTTTTTTTTCCCCCCTTCAGTTTGACTAGTTTTAAAACTTTTAGATTCTAAAGCATCCCTTCATAGTCCTAGCCCATGTTTACCCTCTCCCTCATCTCGTCAATCAAAACCATGTCATTGCAAGCAACACACACCACAAGACCTCTCCCTATAAATGCCTCATTAACTTGTTCATAACCAAAACAAAAAAGATACGGGCTCCATGTGACCCCTGGTGTAAGCCTAGAGTTATTAGAAACTCATTTCTCTCCTTTAGTGGTCCTCGCATTTGTTACAGCTCCATCACACATATCCTTATTCATGTCGATATATCCTCTTGAGACTCCTTTGTTTCCCAACACCTACTATATCATCTCTTTAGGGACCCATCGTATGCTTTCTCATACACACACTTGTATTAATGTCTGTATGTGGGTGTAAATGTATGTAATTCTCATCATCAACAGCAACACTACATCGCCACCATTTTAACAGGAATTCTCATGGTAATTTGGCGAAATTTCTTGGACTTGGTGCCCACCTGGCAACAGCCCCCTTTAACCCATCTAGGGATCGACAGGTGCAATTGCTTCCAGGTGGAGTTCATCTATTTTATATTTTTCTATAATAAACAGTAAATAAATAGTTCTTTCTGACCCACCTTATCAATTTGCCAAGTCGTGGTATGACCCAACCCAGTGACTGACTGAGTCCATTCCTAGTATGGTTTTTGCACTATGAGTTGAGGTAACCTAGTTAATAGCCAGATAAAGTTGCATGGATCAGGATAAGTGACACAAAGAGAATGACTAGTATCATTGCTTGGTCTTTTGTATCCACAACTCTGGGCTGAAAGTGTTTCCCTCAGTGAGACCTGTGAGCGTCATTATCTTCCTTTTTTTTTTTTTTTTTTTGAATTTCTCCCTCTTTCTATATTGCCAGCTTCAAGGAAGGTCTGTGTATATGACGGTATTAATATAAGAAAAAGAGATGTTATTTTATTAATAAAATAAGTAAAGAACCCTTAACTAAAAATCTCACACATGTGAATGCATGTGCACGTCACATGCGCACATAAGAAACCTTTGCGTAAACTTATATTGGATTCACGATCACTAAATTGTGTTAAATTTCGCCCTTGATTATCCCCCAATACCCAAAATTCTGTAGCTTATTGTAGCAGTAACACTTGGTAGCATTACCGTTGTACCTTACTGCAGCACTTACTGTACCACTCCCCTTTTATAGAAGGGCTATTAAATGGCTACTGAAAAACTGAATATCAGCCCCTTTTGGTGGGCTCAAGAGCTTGATTACTACATGTGGGGCCTACCAGATGGGTTATACTGCCCATAATTTGCGTCCCTGGGACCCACACATTCATCAATATGCTTCCTGCATTCGTCCCAACTTCTATTAGAACTACTGAGTGTAGGTGAAATTCCTGTCTATGTTGACATCAGTGTTTTAAATAGCGGTAGCGTATTGCGTAGCGTTCAACCCTCCGTAGCGTGTAGCGAAATAGCGTAGCGTGTAGCGTAAGCTACACAATACTTATATTTTTTAATTAAAAAAAATATTATATATATATATGTATATAATATATACATATATATATATAATAAATATTAAATAGTAAGAAAAAATAAAATATTTTGGCATTTTGAGTTAGCAATTACAGTCCATAATTTAATTGGTAAATTTTAAGTTAATATATGTCTCGTGTACAATTTTTTAAGGGCCCGAATTAGGTAGGACTCATATTGTGAAGTGTAGCACACGAGTGTCAAAGTTTTTTAGACCCCACTCGTGATGAACGTGTTATATCCACACCGTCCATCCATTTTGCCAAATAATTTTAGGGCATGAGCCCAAAAATGAGGCAGATCCAAAGCCCAGGTGGACCGCACCATAGGAAACAATAATAATTAAACGACTATCATTAAAAATTTATCGGGTCTACAATAGTTTTAGATCAAGCTGACATGTGTGTTTTCCTTCATCCATGTTAGTGTGACCCTATTAACAGGTTAGATGGAAAATAAACATTACAAAGTGGACCCTAAGAAATTTTTAATGGTGAGCATTTTATAACCACTGTTTCCTATGTTGTGGTCCACCTGAGATTTGGATCTTATTAATTTTTTGAATCATAAGCATGGATAAAATACATACAGTATGGTGGGGCCCATGTGGCACGTATACATTTTATTAAAATTTTGCAACGTTTGCGTAACGCCTACCAGTACATTTATTTGACGCACAAAAGTCCTGTGGGTCTGATCATGAGGTATGTGTTATATCTAAACCGTCTATTCATTTGAAGAGCTCGTCTTAAGGCTTGACACGAAAAATAATACAGATCTAATTATCAAGTGGACCACACTGCAAAAAGCAGTGGGGGATTGAACGTCTACCATTGAAACCCTTTTTGGGATTACAGAACTCGGATCAATATGAAATTTGTTTTGACTCTCATTCATTGAGTCTTTTTGACCTTTTGAACAGATTGGATGGAAAATAAACGTTATGGTGGGCCTACGAATTTTTTAACGGTGAAAAATCATCATCTCGCTGCTATTTTTGGTGTGGTCCAGACGATCTTTGGATACGATTCATTTTTTGGCTAATGCTCTAAAATGATATTTAAAAATAGATGAACGGTGTAGATATAATAAATACATCGCTGTGGAGCCCATGTAACTTTGATCTCCTTTGGACCGTTCGTACAACTCGGAGCTCGAGGAGTGTCAGCGCTCGTCTTAGCTTGACACGTACCTACAGCAGCTATACCTACAGCAGCTATTCAAAGCGCTCCGATTTTCAAAGCGCTCCGATTTCAAAAGAAAAAAAACGGGAGAGGGAAACTGAAAAGAAAAAGAGGGAAAGAAGAGGGAGGGAGAGAGGGAGAGAGAGGGAGGGAGAGAGAAGAAGAAGGAGGAGGAGGAGGAGGCCCGGGCCGCACAAGAATCAAGCAACCGCAGAAATAAGACATTAGCAGCCGCAACCGTTGCAAATAGGTGTGAAGAAGAAGAAGAAGAAGAAGAAGAAGAAGAAGAAAAGAAAAGAAAAACAGGTACGTTTTTTTTTTTTTTTTTACTATTTTTTTTTTTTTTTTTTTAACGCTATTTTATACGCTACGTAGCGTTTTTTGTACGCTACGCTACGTAGCGTACGCTACACGCTACGCTACCACGCTATTTAATACACTGGTTGACATATAGGACTGGCTATTCCACCTCTACAACTTAGCTACAGCGAGCTTTCAATGGAGTGAAAAATTTGCACCAACAAATCTTTGATTGTCCTAGAGACTAATTTGATATAATCCAGCTCTAATGCTTGCATTAACTTGCACTGAATCTGATGGAATTTCTCATTGTTGTTGGCCTATGCTTAGATAGGAGATCATCAAAACAAGTGTGAGTGATACATACTGTAATGTTTTGCATTTCGTATGAGTGGTCTCTTTTTCTACCATATACTTGGAAATGGTTTTATTGAATCAAATTAGTCCCTTGCCATCAGATCGTTGGCCTCCTTGAAGCAAACTTCCTTGAGTATTAGTTTGAGAGGGCAATGATTGCCAGTAGGCACATGCATGTCTATGCACACACACCGATAAAAATGATGAAAGTTCAAAAGAAAACAAGATAATGTGATAACCCCGCGAAGAGATGAATTCAAGTTCTCTTGCTTCTTGTGTTGACATATTCCTCCCCCACTGCTAAATATTTTGAAGATATATTCCTGCCAAAAATTAGAATTTCTGATTGTCACCAAGTAATTGGGCATAGAATTTTACTCTATGACTGGCCTTATCTAAAATCGTAACGACGTGTATAATTAATTTTTCATTCATCATGTTTTTGAATTGTCTTTACAGGCTGTTAGAGAGCGACTGGTGCAACTTATGTTTGAAACATTTAACATCTCAGGCTTTTACGCATCTGAACAAGCAGTACTATCACTTTATGCTGTAGGGCGCATCTCGGGCTGCACTGTTGACATTGGGCATGGAAAGATAGGTAGTTATTCTGACACATAGGTGTCTGTTTACTTAACAGCATATAAGCTCAATGGGATGGTGTTGACAAGGTTATTTTGGTAGAATAGCTTTTTGATGATCAATGAATGAATATTGCAAATCCTTATGAAAAAGAAAAAGAAAAAGAAAATGAATAGTATAAGAACTCAAATGAACTACATGTAGTTGCCAATTCCATCTGAAATACGATGGAAGTCGATTTCATCAATGAGGAAGAAATCAAATCTAAGATTCTAAATACACCTGTAATTATTTGCAATGTGAACGTGCTTCAGGCTTACCCATTACCAGTTACCAGTCATGTGGTTAAGGCTACCCGCTTTGGTGGATCTAACCTAACTTTCCACTGACCGCGAGAAAAAAGGGAACCACAATGCAAACTTAAATTTGGTATGAAGTATGACCCTGGAAGCAATTCGCTGTTGGTGAATTTTGGAACTAATCTACCACTGGAATACATAAAAAAAACTGTTGGAACGAGTGAGAGGAGATTTTATTAACTGTATATTGCTTCTTGTATTTTAGTTTTTTCTTTTAATAAAATTCACACTCTGTTTATAAAAAAGTAAAAGAGGAGATTCAACTATGTGATCAGACTTTGTCCATTGGTTAGGGCATGGTTACTTAGCCACTTGGCTTTTACAATCTCAAGGCACAAAGCACGGCAGAGATGACTAGCCTGCCTGAGGTCACCTCGGTAATTTGAAGAGGAAGACTTTTGATTTATAGGCTAATACTAATGCATTATGATGGTTTGATCTGCTGCATGAAATTCATGGTGTCGATGGCTGAATGGTTCACGTTCTATCCATTGAGAGATTGACTGTGTTCCTGAGGCACTAGTTTCAGGTTCTGACTGCCTTAATGGGCAGAAGCAGCACAATGATTAAACTGGCAAACTCCCTTAAACAGGGCTGAAGGGTGCATCACAGCATCTGTTCTCTTATATAACATTGAAAATACTAGTAATGGATTTATAGTTTATAGACATGATTGAGCTAGCTTAAAGATTAGGATAGGCCTAAATGCTTCTAAACCAGGCTAATGACAACCGTGGTTTTTTATTTTATTTTATTTTATAGAAGCAACATAAGCATTATTGGAGAAAATCAGTCATGTTTCGCAGACTATGCTTTTAAACAGGTGGTACTATTCTGAATCTCTGATACTATTATTTCCTGGAAAGTGACTTGGCATAGAAAGTTATGGGAGGCAGAAGGGCAATTTATTTGTTAGAGTATGTTATTACAATCTTATCAAAGCATTCTATTTTTTTTTTTTTAATTGCTTATTATGGTGTTATGTGCTTGTGAAGTATCTTGATTTATTTTCCAATCAGTTACATGCATAGGCAACTAGTCTGGGAACACAACGTAAAAAACACCTTTGTTTCATGCAAGTCTTACTTTTATTTCTGAAATTCAAACCCTGCTTGTCTTTTTTATTGATTGACAATGATATATGATTCCTGCCTTATTCTATAAACTTTGTTGTGTGCTCTATAGAAGATTATTCTTTGAATAAAAGCCACAGCTAACCAAATTCTCTTATATGTTGATGCAACCAACCACATTTTTTTTTTTGTTTTAAAATTGAAACTTCTGCATTTCTGTAGTTTACTCTCAAAAGTATTAATGGATGTGTAACTAAATCACATACTCAACATTTAAAGGAAAACCTCAGCTATTGCATGAATTGATATTTTACACCACCTGATCTTTATAACATTACCAGATATTGCGCCAGTTTGTGAAGGTGCTGTTCAGCACATTGCCTCAAAAAGATTTGAGATTGGAGGTATCGATTTGACAAAGTTGCTCGCTCAGGAGCTTCGTAAGTCAAATCCACTGGTGAATATTGACATTTCAGATGTTGAGAAATTGAAAGAACAATATGCTTGCTGTGCGGAAGATCAAGTCGCTTACCAGAACACACAAAAGTCATGCCTGGCAGAGAAGCACACTCTTCCAGATGGACAGGTTTGCTGCTGTCCAAATCATGAATATTCTAGCTGTAAAATTTACGTGTTTTGTAAATTTCTTTCATGCATATATTCTTTGTAACAGATTTAGAGATATTCAAGTCCAGAAACTTCTACCTAACTTTTTCTTGTCCAGATTGTTATTTGCTTGCATGCGTGGCCCAATACTTGCTTATGATTTTTTAATAGCTTATTGGAAGTTTGAATCTTTGATGACTGGTTAAACTTTATTGTGAAACAACATTTACAAGTGCATGCGCGCGCGTGTGCACATTTGGTGAGGTTACATGTAAGTGCACCTGTCACCGATGTGTGTGTTGGTTGTGTCCAGATGCTTTGTTGACAACAAATAGCTCTTATAGATTTTGATTTAGGGATGATGGACTGGAACTAATATAAAATTGCCCAATGGTTTTTTGGCCCCACCCACGATACTCCAAAGAGGTTTAAAAAGTTTTCCCATGTTTGCCGCAAAGATGCAGTGAATAAATAAGTGAACCACTGTTTCCTCATCGTGCACGTGCACGAGACAAACATTTGGGAGAACCATCTTTCTTTTACGAAGATTATCCACCGTGAGCACCTTGCTACATCCCACAAGCCCTTCTAAAGCGGCCCACCTTTGGAGGTGCACCATACCGCCACACAAAAGCAGATGGACTATTCTCCTCATTGGAGCCCCTTCCAATAAGCAACTTAAAAAACAATTTTACGGAGAATTTTCCCTTTCTCTTTTAACCACACCATCGAGGCCGGATCTAATAGCACCGGCTTTACCTTGGATAAGAGCTTTAGCAAATTTACCAACTCAAACTCTTCATCATCTAGATTCCTTCAATATGGTGGGGCCCAAATTATAACAAAAATTTATTAGAGCAAGCCTTATAGAAACTTAGGCAGATTATAACAAAGATGTCCAGTATAAAGGGCAAAGATTACACTTTTCAAAGGATTTTAGACATGATGCCCGCCCACCGACATCCAACTTAGCCCTTTTAAACACCTCCGACACCAACCCACAAGGATTCTAGGAAATGGTGCGGGAAACCTTGTTGACTCACAGCAACTAGGTGCAATTGCAGCGTGTCGCTTTTGGGGGGATACCCTAGCCACCCCTTGCTCATTTCTCACTGCACTGGGGTTCCGATGCAGCATGTCACTTGTCGGGAACACCCTAACATGAGTTTGGAATGTTATATTTTTTGGATTCTGTTGGAAGTTTTGGCATAAGTTTGATGCTGGCTGACAACCCGATGCACCCCTCTATTGGGCTGGTGACCAACAATGAGAGCTTAAGACTCCCATAGGAGCAGTGTAATAGACTATTACATAGTTGATTACAATCAAGCACTATCTGATAGTCTATTATGTAGGTTGATTACTATCAACGAGTTAGATACAATCTTGTTTTACGGTTATGAAATTTAATCATTTCCTAGAGAGGCAAATTATTTTGCTAATATGCTTACAAAAGAAGGGGTGCTTAGGCCTTGACTTTGTACAGGGACTCTTACCCATTTCTTTAACGGTTTTGTATAGCTTTCTCCTTAATAAATTCATCATCACCAACAAAAAAACGCATTAACAGTTGAAAATTTGTTGCTAGGTGATAACAATTGAAAGGGAAAAGTATATTGTTGGTGAGGCTTTGTTTCAACCATCCATATTGGGTTTAGAGGAGCATGGAATTGTCGAGCAGCTTGTCCGTAGTATCTCAACTGTGTCAACTGAGAATCACAGGCAACTGCTAGAAAACACCGTACTTTGTGGTGGTACTGCATCTATGATTGGTATGTGTTTCTTTTCATGTCGGCTTATATTTTGTTGGGGAAATTTAATATAATAGAATTATCACTTGGATTGGAATGCCGTTTCATGTGTAGTTCTATCAGAGCTTCAGAATACTGTCCTGTTTTCACATTTATAAGGTATACATTCTGTTTTGAGCTCTGCTAAGTGCACATGCCTGTGCAATAAAGCTCATGTACATGTCACACGTGACAGTATGTCACATAGGTGTGAGATCCAATCCATCCATCAAGTTGGTCCAACCATCTACATGTTTTTCCCTAAAAAATCTGGTCTACCCAGCATGTGGGTGTCAATACTAGAATCAGATGGATGGGTTAGAAATCTTCAGCTATGTTTTTCATAGCTGTTTGTTTTGAAAACTGTGGCCCACCTGACCATTGGATCAACCTGATTCTTGGGCTAGGACCATTGTTGTCATGTGCGATCGCATATGCGCATATGCGATCCATATGCAGATCGCATATGCGATCATGGCATATGCGATCTGGCACATATGCCATCGCATATATTGCATATGCGAAAATATGCGATCGCATATGCGATGTATGCGATCGCATATTGGCCATGGCACATTGAATTTTTTTTTTTTTTTGCAAAAAAATAACATTTTGTCTATAAAAAAGCTTCCGAATCTCCTCCATTTGCAACATTCTCACCCCAAAACTCTCTTACTCTATTTTTCTCTTACATTTCTTAATTACAAGTGGTCTTAATCTCCCTCTCTTGTATTTCCTACTTCAAGTGATCTTAATCTCTCTCTCTCTCTCTCTCTCTCTCTCTCTCTTGGAAGTTGGAAGATCAAGATTCAAGCACTTTTAAGTTTCAAGGAAGAAAGCTTGTTGATTTTCTACCATAATAAATAAATAGCTTGTTGATTTTGTTGTTACTTCTTGTCAACTATATTGTTAAATGTGGATGACTTGATGTTTAATTGATTTTATCTTTTTCAAATGTATTTTAAATATGTAAAATTAGTTATCTATTAACTTAGAAAAGTTCTCCTCAGTTTCTTATAATTTTTTTACAATTTTCGAATTTTTCCCTAATACATATATATTTTTAAATTTTTCAAAAAAAAATAAAATAAAAATATGCGATCGCATATGCGCATAGGCATATGCGATCGCACATGATCGCATATGCAATTTGACAACATTGGCTAGGACTTAAGTATAGTGGTGCCTTTTTGATGCATGGATTGGATCTTGGACCTTTCGTGCCATACTGGCATGTGTGGCGTGTACATGGGCTTTATTGCACATGCGTGTGCACTTAGCAAAGGTCATGCATTTTTCTTGTAATTGCTATAGGGAGCCACTTTTTACCGTCTTTTTTTATTCTACTTTTTTGTGATATAATACTACAACTTTTTACTGTTGTATTGCCAAAAGTAGAAAAAAGCTGCATGGGTAAGAAAGGTTGTAAAATTTCAATTCACTTAATATCGTATGTAATTTATCAGTTCTCATCCTTCTAGATGAGTTTTATATGAAAATACTAAGTAATGGTGCATTGATGCTGAAATTGGAAGAAATAGCCTAAACTGTTTGTGGTGTTTATTATTCAAGGGGAATATTCCCTGAAGCAGGAAGTAAACACAGATAAAATGACCTGGTCATGGACGCATTGTCTTAGGTCAATCTTGTTGTCAACTGTAATTTGTAATGAAAATATTCTATGCTCATTCATTCATGTCAGAACTGAGATGTCTGGTAGGACATACTAGACAGTTTCTACATTTTTATTTTCAAATTTGTAGTTAATCAGACGAGTATTAGAAAAATAAAAACACTCACTCTCTTCTTCCTCAAACAGAAACACCAAAAACTTATCTAGACTGCTGTTCCAATGAGCTGACACTTGGATGGGTCATAGCTCAGAGATTGCAGCATCGGATGATCTTAGCCAACTCCATACTGCTGGGAGAAAGGCTAGGATGATGATGATGATTGAGATGGTCTTAGCCATCTGATCAGTTGTTCAAGAATGGATTGCTAAAAATGGTAAACAAAGAATGAGCAATATTCCACATAAAAAGAATGGTTACAGTGTTAAGGGTTTTATTTTTTCGAACTTTCGGGCACATAGAATTCGAAAATGTTAAAAAAATGTAGGTGGCTTTTGGCCATTCTCCCCTAGTACTTCCATCCACTCAAATTTTGGGACTTGTAACTCGATCAGCTCTTTTCTTTTGATTTGGAAGTGGAGGAAGAGCAACAAATGGAACTGCTATTAAAATAAGAGGTCTTCAAAACCCACAAGCACTTCTGCATGTAGTTGCAAATGACAGCCTGGCAGAGATTAGTCCATGCATCAAGTGGGGTCCACTGTGTAGATGATTTGTCCCAATCAGGTGGTCTACCCGTCAGAGGCATGCTACATCAGTGTGTTGAATGTGGACCATTGGAATTTTTTTGAGTCCTTTGTTTTCTTGGTACTTGACTTGACTGCCCTAATTTTTGAGCCAGCTCATTGACATGCGGGACCACCTGATGGTACACCTCTGGTGTCCCACAGGCATGCCATGTAAGCATGCGAGATCACTAGTAGAGGTGCATGTTGGGTTTACCAGAACGCTTGACATGACATTGTTGTCAACATATTCCAGATTTCCGGAATGGTCTGCAGGGAAATTGATTTGAAGGCTCCTCAATCGTCACCCCTTTGTATATTAGGCTTTAACTTCCAACATTCCTCTCCTACACTATTAAACTACTGTAAATAGTATCCCTCTCTTGAGTTGAGAATTTTAAATGAGTTTTGATTGCGGTACTCTTCAATGATACCTTTTTTAGGTGATAATTATGTTATTGTTCAACTAAAAACGGGAGAAAGAATTCCCAGTACAAAGAGGATTGGCCCACACTGACTTTGATGATACTTTTGATGACAAGAATAATGCTGGTGCATCCAACCATAGAAAGAAGCATTTATACAATGATTAATCTGAAGAGCATGTAGAGTTTGCTTGGTTTCTCTGTTTGTACAACTAGAAGTACATGGTCCAATTATCCGAACCATTGATCTGAGTGGCCCACCATGGATATGACACATGAATGTAGAAGAAACTCACTGATTGGAAGATAAGAACCAATAGTTCCAAAACTCTGTGACTCATGAAACTTGGCCAAGTCATCTCAAGCTGGGGAGATTTTGAGCAGAGTCACTAGGAAACTTGGTACTTTAACTGACTTGTGTCGACTCTGGAAGACTTGTTGAGTTGCCTCGATGACTCAGTTGAGCCGATGCGACACAACATGACTTGAAACGAGTCACTCACATTGTGAGACTGGTTTTCCAAAAAGTTCTTAGATGAGAGGACTAAGATTTGAACCCCAGACCTCATACAACATAAGCAACGGGCACATGTTGTGTTCTGCTTAGGTTGCTGCTTTTTTTGTTTTTTTTTTTTTTTTTTGTTTTTTGTTTGTTTGTTTTAATTACCTATGCCATGCAGAATTATTTGAAATATTTATTACACTTCCAAATATTTTTATTTTGCAAAAATTAAATATTGAGTCGATTCAAGTTGAGTCCTCATGTCAACTTGACCTGGTTGAATATTGAATCAAGTTTTCAGGTTTTTAATCTATGATCTTGACCGTTTTGTTGAATGTGGACTGTTGATGTAATTCTCTTCTCAACCGTCTATTGGGTGTGCTGCTGACCAATTGAAAGGGTAAGGCTTTCCCATCAAGGAGATTTTTGGTGCATGGGACATCCACAGCTGGGCACATCATATCGGTGGTTGGGTCAGTGAACCACATCCCCCACTTCCACAAACTGAAAACCTGTGCAAACCAGTAATTCTCTGTCGAGCAATGTATGATGCCACCTCTCATCTAAGACCATTAGTCATAAAACAATACTGACCCCACTTTATTTTTGCCTTGAGGAAGGTTTTGAAGAACGGTTCCAGAGAGAAGCTAATTTGTGCTCATCATCTATTCGTCCTGCTCTCGTAAAGGTATCTTCTTACTTGAGTGGAAATGCTAATTGTACGCAACTGTGTGATTGCAACTGATTAATGAGTTCCCATCAAGGTTTTAGGACTTGATTCGGTCGGATTCGATCTGGTTCGGCACCACGAATCAGCATTGAAAATAGGAAGTGACTGGGCCTGACTTAGCCAAGTCACCTCCTACACAGGACCGAACTAGTTGGCCCAAATTGCTGAGTCTTAAAAGTATGGTTCCTATTGGAACACATGGCAAATGCATGCTGCTCACCTGCCTGCTTTACTGCAATGGGCAATGGCCTGAGAGTCAGGCTGGTTGGATGGTCGAAACCCATATAAAGAACCTGTCAGCCACTCATTTGTGGGCACTGGTTCTATTGAGCAACTAGGATTGTTGAACCATCTTCATTTTTAAGTGCATATATGCTGGGGGTTGGGAGATGAGTGGTTCTAGGTTGTTTACACCCTTGTCACTTGTTCCTGGTGGGAACTCATGTGCAATAACATGCTCTGCAATTAGCTTTCCTTTTACTTATTTCACTATGTTCTGTTTGAATACATCACGATGTATTGTAATACATCACATTGGGACTTTAGCCTCTGAATCTGCATTATCTTCCAATGATCCAAACTGTTTATATGACTGTCTCACTTCGTATGGTGGAAAGTCAACAAATAAAAGCTCTCAATTGGATTGTTCCAACGCTTTGATAATTTGGCTCTTTTTCTTTGAACATGAATGATCACCATAACCTTTGTATAATTGAAGGGTTGAAATGATGGGCATCTCCAATCTAAGGGGAGCCCTATCAAATAAATGATTGAGAAAAACCCAAATCCAACGGCTAGTGTCCCAGCGTATCTTATTGCAATACGTCAGGATGTATTCGTGCAAAACCTCTATTTTATTATCTTCATTTTATGTTTTTGGAAAAATTACTTACTGTTGCCTTCCTAATATAGGACTTTTGAATGATTTACTGTTATGATTTTTTCAGCCTCCAGAATACATGCCTGAGAATCTGCCAAGGAATTCTGCTTGGATGGGAGGTGCCATATTGGCCAAGGTTGTCTTCCCTCAGAACCAGCATGTTACCAAGGCCGAGTACGATGAGAGCGGGCCTGCCGTTGTTCACAAGAAATGCTTCTAGAACCCCTCCTGACTAGATTTTGAGTGGATAACTGGACTATGCCTCAATTTTTATTTTTCCTTTTTAATGTTGTGAAAGTAACTGTCTTCTGCCGGTACCGTGCATGTATATACATTCCCTAGTGGAAACTAGGTACTGTAATCTGAAGAGTTGTCTCCACTTGAAATGGAAAAGAGAATTTTCTTTTCCTTCTGTTTTTGTAATCTAACATTTATTTGGTGTTTGTAAGACTAGAAGATTTGTTGATCAATGCCATTGGTGGCGACAGTCCTTGACCATTACCTTGTACACATGGTGCGCACATTTTTGGCCCACCAATTGATGGCTCACTGTGGATGAACAATTACTTGAAACTTGGATGATACTGACTAATGATCTTTGGCCTGGTAATTGGTGATTAGAATAAAATGAACAATTTTTGATGATTGAATCTGTTAATTGGGATTGCATGAAATCCCCGGTGGTAGACTCCCTGGAGTTTCAACACTGGGTCAAGGGTTCGAGTACCCATGGTGGTGAAATCCCCGGTGGTAGACTCCCTGGAGTTTCAACACCGGGTCAAGGGTTCGAGTACCCATGGTGGTGAAATCCCACGGTGTGCATGTGGCGTGAGTGTGTGGGGGTGTGTGTGCGTGTAAAAAATAAAAAAAAAAAGGTTATGGCACACCCATTTGCCAAGCAAGGGCAAAATAGAATTGAAACTGATGATTTGCATGAATGAGATATGCTGTCATGACCATAGTTTGAAAACCAGAAAACTCGACTTGACTTGATGTCCAACTCGGTCTGGTTGGCTTGATTGACTTCTTTTCTTGACTCGGCTCTATATGTTAATAATTAAATAATGATGATTAATATTAAGTTTTTCAGATGTGAAAAATATATAAAAAACCCTAGATTGAATGCGACCATAATTGGTGGGCACGTTCATAGCAGGTCTGTGGATGCCAGATTGAGGTTGCAAGTTTGATTTCTGAGCTCGAAATGTTGTCAAGCTGAGTTCTGGGTTGAGCCACTGAGTTTTGGAACTATGATTAAGCCGAGTTTTGGGTTGAGCCACTGAGTTTTGGAACTATGATTAAGCTGAGTTTTGGAACTATGATTAAGCTGAGTTTTGGGTTGAGCCACTGAGTTTTGGAACTATGATTATGGCAGGACGGTTCATGGGAAATTTTGAGGTGTTATCCCCAATGTATATTGGACATGTATTTTGCGGCCAAGACATTGATTTGGTGGGGTCCAATGTTGATGGGCCATGGTCTGAATACGTGGTCTTCGTTGGAAGATCACGACTGTTTGGTTGTTACGAGTTTTGCTTGTCGGGTGTGGACCGTTGCCTGGTTTATGCTTTTGTTTCCCGTCCATTTTCAAGCTACTGAATAGGATGATTATCAGAGTCGGATTACATGATTTTTGTTGGCTATTACCTTATCCGTATGCAGCCTGCTATTCATCATGTTAAGTATCAAGCTGCACCCGACGCATTGGGGGTTCGTTTGGATTTACGGATAGGTGTTTGCAGGGGGGAATCCATGTCCAACAACAGACACGAACAGACGCTTCGAGTGTTTGGATGTGTGGAAATGGGTGTCCTATTTAGATCACACCTCTTAAAAGTCCTGAACAGTGTGCCACAATAGCATAGCAGTGAACATGCTATCTTTTGAAATTAAGGGAGCGTTTGGATCTCAAGTTACTTAAGATAAGCTACTTATGCCTTAAGTAGCTTATCTTGATTTTTACTTATTAAACTGAAGTAATTCCGTAATTTATAATTAATCATAAACCAAACTTACTTTTCTCAAATAAATTACTTGTCTACTGCTGTAAGTAGAAAAAAGTAACTTATTTGGTGGTATCCAAACATGCCCTAAGAGATTCAATAGAGGATCTACTGCATGAGTTAGTACATTTTTAAGTTCATTGAAAGCACGTGTAATGAATGAAATGTTGTATTTTAAATTATTTAAAAATAAATTAGTGTTTTAAAATATTCGTTGAGCCGTGGCCATAGGTGCGAGTGTGCCTTATGGATGTCTTTTTACGCTAGTTCGAAGTTCGAAGGGTTACTCACACCCTTTCGTATTTTGTTTTGAAAAGTTGTATTTTCTCAGCTTAAGAGTTGCACCAATTGAGTTTAAATCAAATAGTCAAACCTATTTTTGAAAAGGCATTTCTATACCTTTAAGGGTGTCCACACAAAGCTCATAAATAGACTTCTTCTCATATGATTTTAAGGGTAAGAAAAGTTTAATTTTACGTTCAAAATATGGTTTAAGTATTTCTAGGTTCGGGTTAAGCTTGCAAGTGGTTTGAGCTCCCATACAATAAGTGCACCATTAGGATTGAGTTATAGTCGTTGTATCCAAGAGGTCGATTACTCTAGAAATTTGTTGCACTTGGGACACTGTCTAAAGAAAGTAAATTCGATTTCAAGTCGAGTGACTCACATCGCGCCTCGATTTCTACCAACCAACAAAATTTCTAACTTTCTTATTTTAACTTTATATAATTTAAGTAGTTTTCGAAAATCTAATCTCCAACATGAACAGAGTTTTGATCGAAAGGTGAAGCACGAATACATCTTAAAACATGTATGTATTTATGTTTATAAAAACGAAATTGTTATGCTCGTCTCGCCATTCCTCCAAACTCTTCCAAGAGATGCTCGATCGTCTTCCTTGACATTATCTTGTTATCGATCTCAAATGCTCTCAACTCTTCCCGAAGACCTGCGTAATATATGACCGTGTGATTGCAAGCATTTGAAGCATGAGCATGAATGCAAGAATGAGCAAAGGATTCTGAATCCTGGACTTTTGTGGACATGCATGTGATGGAGTTGATTCCAAACAGGTTTTTTTTTTTTTCTAAAGACTCGGACGAGTCTGATGTGACTCATCCGAGTCGGAGAGGTTAGATACATGGGTCTCCCCTCTTGAGTCACACCTGACTTGGGTCGATTCAGCCCAGATTCGGGTGAGTTGTGACTCGACTCAGGGTCCATGTATGCCATCCAATCCATCTAATAGATGCATTTCAATGTGAAGATGGGACGTTACAAAATATCAGGCTGATCCAATCATCAGGTGGGCTGCACCATAGAAAATGGAAAACCAGCCAAATTATCTTGAATTGCAAGTCAGGGGTTATTGATCGTTGGATCAGCCTGATTTTTGGGGCATTTCATTGTGGGTGACTCTGTTGAATGGGTTGGATGTCGCATGTACACATTCCAAGGTGGTCCCACATTGATAAAGGCTTTATGGTGGTTGTCTATTGTTTTCTATGGTGTGGCCGACTTAAGGGTTGATTGCACTGACCTGCTTTTGAGCCATACACAGCTGATGGTTGAATTTACCTGATGGGTATGGGTTGGATGCCCATGTGATCACTCCCAATACATATATACACGTGTGCATGCCCATGCACGTGTACATGACATCTGGCTACAGACAGCCGTCTATATGTTCATCTAGGGCCTGAAAATCATATCGATCCAAAACTCCGGTGGGCCACATCAAAGGGAACAATGTACCCCACATGAGTTGCAGAACATCCTGATTTTTTTCCCCTACCCTTCAGTTAGGATCTGGACGGCCTGGATACCGTATACACAATATGGTAGGCTCTTCACTCAAATCAATGGTGAGCATTCCTTCTGGACTTGTCCTCTGTTCTGTGGCCCACCTGACTTTCCTTTTGAGCTGATTTTTTGGTCGTAACGGTAAAGTGAGGTGATGCATCTGATGGACGGGTTGGATGTAGTAAATACATCACATGAGTCCCACTTTTGCGCGGTTTCAGTGTCAAATCTTTCATCATTCACAAACCAGCCTTAAAAAATCAATGTTCAACTGCTTCTTAGCAAATCATATGCCATGAGCGTGCAACACAATCATGGTTTTAAGACTCGGTTGACTCAGTGCAACTCGACTGGGTTGACTCACTGCAACACGAATGTGTTGACTCAGTGCAACTCACTGGGTTGACTCAGATCCCATAGCACCCAATCCGGTCCGACACCACGAGTCAAACCCCCTCAAGTGAGTCAGGCCGATTGAGCTCCTACTCAGGCAAGTCCCAGCTCGACTCGGACCAAACGAGCTGGTCCAAGTGACCCGGTCTTTCGACTATAGCTACAATAGTAAATATAACTCACCTGGTTGACTCAGAACTTTGAGTGGTAATTGCGATGCATTCGAGTTGAAGAAATGCAATAGATTCCTCATATGTTCAGCTGTTTCGGCCGACACAAGGATCTCCCGCTGAAAAAACGTTGCACTTGGTTAGCCACATTGGAATAATTCGACGACATTGTACTAGAAGATTGTATGAAGATGTATATGTCGTACCCTGAAGATTTTTTGGTTGTCGTAGTACCCCGAAACAACCATTAGTAGCCGAAGTTTCTCCGACTCTGGCATTTTTATGGAGATAAAATAAGAACAAAAGCAATCACGAGAAAAGAAAACATTTTCTAATAAATTTTGAGAGTAATTTACTTACTCTGGAAAAGAATGACTTCTTCTGCACCACAAGCCTCACGAGCGAGAAGCTGCCCGATCGAAATTCCGATAGAGCTCATACCAACATTTGAGACGGTCAATCTAGATGTGGTGCTATCGGGCTTGCCTGGTTTGTGACGTTTATAGTTTTAGTGAGAGATATACCAAAGACGTTTGTAAGACCTAATGAAAAAAAATATCCATCATGGTTGTAGCCCTTATCAGGGCTATCTAGGGTTAGCTTTTTGTGTTGTTTGTCAAAAGTTCAACGACTGTTATTTTATATTGTTTGGAAAAAGTTCAATGACTATTCATTCATCTGACATCAACCCTTGTCTTTTATTTGAGCTGGAGATTGGTTGGTGCAATTACTACAAGATATATAGTATTCACATGTAATTCTAAAGCCTTGTGTAATTGTTTTGCAAATAAAAAAAAGACATCGATTGTAAAAATAACTTGTTGGGGGATGATCATATTGTTGGGATTTTTGGCCTGCGGAATCACACAGATCTAGATCTAGGATAGTAATCCAATAGCATCAAGCACACAAGAGAACACACATATTTAACGTGGAAAACCCTTGTGGGAAAAAACCACGGCACAAAGCGACAGACCACCACTATGAAAGCATCAATTACAAAGAGAAATGACTTACCCGATTCAAACAACCTCGAATCTCACCCTTGCTACACCCTTTAGAAACCCTAGAACCCCTTTAGGAAGCCTTAGCATACATTATCATACCCTAAGAAAATCCTAGGAACACCTATTTATAGTTTAGGAAACTTCCCTTTCGCATCCCAGTTGCAAAAGGACTTAAATTCGCAGTTTTGCGCAAAATCGCAAAAAAACTACGTAACTACGACTAGTTGAGCCGAGTCTTCGACTAGTCGTAGGATCCCTTTGACCAGTTGAGCCATCCCTTCGACCAGTCGTAGCTACAGTAAAAAATAACAAAAACTCGCTGGACTTTGAGTCGTGCCAGGGCTCGAACCTATGACCGGTCGAGCGTCTCCCATGACCAATCGAAGCTTCCTAGACCGGTCGAACGACCTCAAAACCTTCCGATTTAAGACTTTTCTCAACAATCTCCACCAAGTCTTCAATCTTCAACCGTGTAGCTCCTTGACCTCTTTTCCTATCTCTGCTTTACATCATAGCTCAAGATCACACTCCGTCCTTCTTTTTCGCCATTGCCGAGCCCAGAGAAGATTCACAGAACTTGAACTTCTCTACAGGAATTTCTTGTTGATCATGTCTGCCGGATCTAAATCCACATGCCCAACCACCTTTGCTCCTGTCTTTACAAAAGAATAACGTAGTCTTCTTATCATCTCACCGCTACCCAATATTGCTTGCCGGGGTACTTGCTCACAACAATGATAGCCTGTGAAATAACCGGTCTAAACCAGACCATGACATACACTGCCAACCGCATGCGAATAAGGCTCATGAGATATCCTGCTTTTCCTCATTTGTTTTGGGACATCTCCTGAGGAAAACTTGAGGAGAGACATGTAGGGAACACTCTACGGCTTTACTTGGCCCATTACATCCTGGATCAATACCTACACATAAGGTATTCCTCCTATGATTACCAAAGCCTACTCCTCTTTCAGTCTCAACGCCGAGAACCATCTTTACAGCTCTCGATCCTTCATCCTACATGTCCTACCATGAAGGAATCAAACCACTGCCTAGGCGATAAGTCGAACCATGACCTCCTGCAAAGTCTTTTCTCAACCCCTTTAACTTTGAACCGCTCTGGTTGCTTCATGTAGATCTGCTCTTCACTTTCCCTTACAGAAGTACAGACTCCACATCCATCCTTCCAGCTCAAGATCACGTTGGCCAACCAGCGCCAAACACGGATCTAATAGACACCTGCTATACCGTCGGCGTGAATATCTCTGAGAAGCCGATCCCTTCTTTCTGAGCATAACCCTTCAATACCAACATCGCCCTGTATCTATGCTGTATCCTCCTGAAGATCCACCTACATCCAACCACTCTCTAGCCCACTTGAAGCTCCACCCGCTTCCATATGTCGGTCCGGTACAACGAATCCATCACATCACCCATAGTCACCTTTCTCTTTTTAGCACCAGGCTCACCTAGAGCCATCTGAATAAAAGATGAATCTCCTGCGATATTGGAGTCGTCCATGTATCTCGCCGATATCCTACGATCATGCTGTGTGATTCTTCTCACAGGTGGCTGCTCCACCTGCTCTGTATCCCTGTCCGCATGTCTCAGCCTTTCTGCCCTGCTCGCTCATGTGGCCATGCCCAACATACCACACACATGCAGAGGTAGAATCCGCTACATCTACTGTAGCTTCACCGTTTGAAGTACTCCCGATCAACCTGTACAAGTTACTGAGTCGTTGCGTTTTCATGATTACCCGTGCCCCCTTAGATACTTTAAGAGCACCATCAATACCTGTGAACTTGCATCCTTTGCCTCAAGCACACCAAGAGAAATCAGATTCTGCTTCAAATCAGGAACGTGCCTGACATCAGTCAAGGTACGCTCCACCCCATCAAACATCCTGATGCGCACCGTATCAACAGTCACAACATTACAGGTAAAGCCATTACCCATAAACACCTGTCCACCATCGCACTCACTATAGCTGGCGAACCAACTCTGATGAGGAGTCATGTGAAAAGATGTCCCTGTGTCTAGCATCCACTCATCCTTACGATCATCGTATGATCGTCTGAGTGTAGACACAGATAAAACATCACCATCACATCCATCTGACGTGGCAGCGTTGGCCTCCCTACATGAAGCCTCAGAATCTTCCCTTTTCGATTTAGGATTTTCACAATCCCTCTTCACATGTCCTTCCTTCCCACAATTCCAGCACTTTACCTTCCCTTTGCCCTTGCCCTTGGATTTGGATCTAGAACCTGAAGAACCTGTACCTTGTTCAGAATTCCTACCCACTGTAAACAGTGCATCAGAAGACGTCCCCATATTGCTGTCTAGCTGTCTTATAGCCTTCCCTTGAAGGGCATAGATAACAGTGTCGACACTCAGGATTTTGTTCTTGCTGCACATAGTGTTCTTGAATGCCTCAAAAGACGCCGGGAGAGAATTCAGCAACATACATTACATGCCCGTTCTTCATCTTTCATCACTTCCTCCATATCCAGTAATTTGCAAACCAATTTATTAAAGTTGCTGATGTGAGCCTCCAGATCTCTACCCTCTGCCATCTTGAAGTTATACCACTGCTGCTTCAAGTGCAGGCGATTTTCAGAGGATTTCTTCACATAAACATCCTCTAACTTCGCCCATAACTTACCCGTAGTTTTCTCCCTTATGACGTTGTAGAGAACCTCATCCGTGAGACATAAACGGATCGATGATAAAACCTTCTTATCAAGAGTATTCCAATCACCATCAGTCATAGGGGACTTTCGCTCCTCAAGAGCACCATCTTTGCCTTGCTTGATTAAGGAACTCATCATCTTGATCTTCCATAACTCAAAATTATTTTTCCTTGAGTACTTCTCAATATCATACCTAGCGCTTGCCATTATTACTAATCCCTCAGATTCAGATCTGTGCCCCAACCGATTGCTCTGAAACCACTTGTTGGGGATTTTTGGCCTGCGGAATCACACAGATCTAGATTCAGGATAGCAATCCAATAGCACCAAGCACACAAGAGAACACACAGATTTAACGTGGAAAACCCTTGCGGGAAAAAAACACGGCACAAAGCGACAGATCACCATTATGAAAGCATCAATTATAAAGAGAAAGGACTTACCCGATTCGAACAACCTCGAATCTCACCCTTGCTACACCCTTTAGAAACCCTAGAACCCCTTTAGGAAGCCTTAACATACATTGCCATACCCTAGTAAAACCCTAGGAACACCTATTTATAGTTTAAGAAACTTCCCTTTCGCATCCCAGTTGCGAAAGGACTCAAATCCGCAGTTTCGTACAAAATCGCGGAATAAATTGCGTAACCTACGACTAGTTGAGCCGAGTCTTCGACTGGTTGTAGGACCCCTTCGACCAGTCGAGCCATCCCTTCGACCAGTCGTAGCTATAGTAAAAAACAGCAAAAACTCGCTGGACTTTGAGTCGTGCCAGGGCTCGAACCTATGACCGGTCGAGCGTCTCCTACGACCAGCCGAAGCTTCCCACGACTGGTCGAACGACCTCAAAACCGTCTGATTTAAGACTTTTCTCAACACATATGTGTGCTATTTTTTAGCTATGTGGGGCCTACTGTGATGTGTGAGTGTTATCCCCTCAAATCTAGCCTAATTCATAACTTAGGTTGGCTATAATAAATGAATAAGGAGAGACATTAGGGAGGGGACACCCACCATAGAAACTTTTAGATGGAATGTAGGGTCCACCATGTTGTGAAAATGTTATGTAGCCCATTGATCAGGTGGGGTGCACTAAGATGAAGGGGGCGTCGAAATTCATGTCATTCCAAAATTTAGGTGTAGGGCCATATTGAAGGAGCAAGTGGGGACATGAGGGAGGGAGACGCCGGCTATAGAATCTTCTAGGTGGAATGCGGGGTCCACCATGTTGTGAATATGTTATCTAACCCATTAATCAAGTGGGCCCTACAAGTCATTCCAAAGTTTAAATGAAGGGACACATTGAAGGAATAAGTGAGGACATGTGGGAGGGGGACACCCACTATAGAATCTTCTAGGTGGAATGTGGGGTCCACCATATTGTAAATATGTTATCTAACCCATTAATCAAGTGAGCCCTACAAAGGTGAAGGGACATCGAAACTCTAGTCATTCCAAAGTTTTGATGAAGGGCCACATTGAAGGAACAAGTGGGGACATTAGGGAGGGGGACACCAACCATTAAATCTTCCAGATGGAATGTGGGTCCACCATGTTATGAATATGTTATCTAACCCTTTAATCAAGTGAGGTCTATCAGAGTAAAGGGACACTAAAACTCAAGTCATTCTAAAGTTTAGGTGAAGGGCCTCACTGAAGGAATAAGGGTAGACATTGTGGGGGACGCTCCCCATAAAAACTTCTAGATAGGATGTGGGGTCCATCATGTTCTGAATATGTTATCCAATCCGTTACTCAGGTGAGTCCCACTAGGATGAAGGGACATCGAAACCCAAGTCATTTCAAAGTTATGTGAAGGGCCATACTAAAGGAACAAGTGGGGACACGAGGTGGGGGGGCACCTACATAGAATCTTCTAGATGGAATGTGAGGTCCACCATGTTGTGAATATGTTATCTAATCTATTAATCAAGCGAGTCCTACTAAGGTGAAGGGACATCGAAACTCAAGTCATTTCAAAGTTTAGGTCAAGGGCCACCCTCGAAGAACAAGGGCCGACATTAGAGAGAAGGATGCACACTATAGAAACTTTAAGATGGAAAATGGGGTCCACCATATTATGAATATGTTATTTAACCCATTAATCAAGTGAGCCCTACTAAGGTGGCGGGACATCGAAACTCAAGTCATTCTAAAGATAAGGTGAAGGGTGACATTGAAGGGACGGGTAGACATTAAGGAGGTTTTTACAGGGAGGGGATGCCCACTATAGAAACTTCTAGAAGGAATGTGGGGTCCACCATGTTATGAATATGTTATCTAACCCATTATTCAAGTGAGCCCTACTAAGGTGATAGGACATTGAAACTCAGGTCATTCCAAAGATAAGGGCCACATTGAAGGGAGGGGTAGAGACATTAAAGAGGTTTCTATAGGAAGGGGATGCCCATTATAGAAACTTCTAGATGGAATGTGGGGTCCACCATGTTATGAATATGTTATCTAACCCGTTGATCAAGTGAGCCCCACTAGGGTGAAGGGACAACAAAACTCAACATTCCAAAGATGAGGTGAAGGGTGGCCACATTGAAGGGACAAGGGTAGACATTATGGAGGGGAGGCCCACCATAGAAACTTCCAGATGGAATGTAGGGTCCACCTTGTTGTGAATATGTCATCCATCCCATTAATCAGGTGAGCCTCATTAGAGTGAGTGGACAACGAAACTCAAATCATTTCAAAGTTTAGGTGGAGGGCCACACTAAAAGAACAACCCTAGACACTAGGGAGAGGGATACCCACCATAGAAACTTCCATATGGAATGTGGGGTCCACTTCATTGCGAATATATTATCCAACCCATTAATTAGGTTTGGCCACAACAAGTGAATATATAGGTTTGGTTTACCCAGTATAGAAACTTCCATAGGGATACCATGCTGAAGGGACTGAAAACTCAAAAATCATTCCAAAATTTAAGTTTGGCCACAACAAGTGAATATATAGGTTTTAGGTGTGATTTCTAGAGTGCTTTCGTGGGAAGTTTTTGATAGGAATGATTCTTCGGATGTGCAATGCCCATGAAGAGGCCCACAAGATGTATGGTTTGGATTCCACTTACACATCATGGTGCGTCCCACATTGAATGTATAGTACTATACATTTGTTCCGTGACCATTAATAGAGAAGAGTCTTCTTCTCTATTAATGATAAGTAGGGTAAAGATGAAAGGTTAGGATTATGGTTTTAAGACCCGTCTGAGTCGACTCACCTGATCCAGTTCGATACAATGAGTCACTTGGACGAGTTCTTAGAGTTGCTTAGTCTTTTAACCATGGTTAAGATGTTTTTGTAACACTCGGTCTTTTTTAAAACGGTGGGTTCCATTGTTCCCTATGATGTAGCCCACTTGAGCATTGGATTGCCCTCATTTTTGGGCCCTTGTCTTAACTTGACCCGACAAGACTGATGAACGGTGTGGATTTATCACATCATTCATGTGGGGCTCATTCTCTAAAAAAAAAATAACAACAACAAGTTACGTGTCGACGCACGTCACTCCTCTCACTGTAACCAACCCTAACTCCCGCTCCTCTCCCCCTTCTTCTTCGGCCAGCACTCGTACGACCCGACCCAATCTTGCATGTTGTCTATCATATGGGTCCCCTTGTCCAATCGGAACTGTCCAATGGATATAGACCTTCAAGTAACCCTAGCCTTTTAAAACATTTGCCCAAAAACCTTTGATGCGGTCTACCTTGAAGCTGATTATCCATATTTTGTGCTTCCAACCAAACTCAATACTCTGAAACAAGCAAATGGCCTTGATTTCTCTTTCAATCATCATAATGGACCCCATGCTCTCTTGCATTTAGAAGCACTCACCAAAGAGAGATTCTTTCCGTTTTTCTCTCCAACATGCAATAGTTGAAAACTCAAAAACTTCCAAACCATTAACAAAACTCTATGGGAACATTAATTTTTCAACTCTTTGAGCTCCCTTGCATCCAGTTTCCCAAATCAGAAGCATCAAAACTCCCTAATCTCTCTTGGATAGAAATCTACCATTGGAGGTAGTTTTCTTCTCCATCGGAAGTTGAATCCACTACACCGCCTAGCATTATGTTTATAACCAATTCTCGCACCAGGAATGCTTTATGAGACATGTTGAAACTCGTATCTAGGTGTAGGAATCAGATTTGTAGCGATGTAGAATGATCCACAGGCAGTATCGATTTTCACGGACATAGTTTCGGTGCGTGCAAGTTTAGAACGATGTTATTCAGCAACACTTTGCTGACCTTGGTTAATCCTCTACCACGCTAAGTGATCCGCAACGTTACAGTGTTGATATTCGCTGAGAATACCCAAACTGAGTTTGAGTTTGAGTCAACAAACGAAGTTAGCCAATGTTGCTTGGTGCATAGAGAAGCCATGTTGGAGGATCAAATCTTTTTGGGTTATCTGATATCTCACAGGTAAGCGATCTTCCCTATTGAAAATTTTAGATTAATATATATATTGATTTAATTATTTATTATATATTAAATTTATTTGATCATTGTCATTAGTTGCATATTATTTTATTTGATTTCTTGGTTGCATTTTGTAGAGACAATTTATTTGAGTTATTAATTGACATCATTTTATTACCATGGTGTGCTTAAATTACAATTATTTCCTTATTATTACATTATGAAGAATGTATTTCAATTTACGGGTGCTCTGCCCCTAAAAGGATCACCATGTTATTTGTTTATGGGTGCTCTGCCCAGGGTCATTCCCGAAAGGATCGGCACGGTACGGGTGTTCTGCCCAGGGTCATACCCGAAAAGATCGGCACGGATGCTCTGCCCTGGGCGATTCCTTAAAAGGATCAACACACACCGGTGCTCTGCTTTTGATATTTACCATAAAAGTTTATTCACCAGGTGCTCTGCCGAGGGTCATTCCCTAAAAGGATCAACACCAATGCTCTGCCGAGGGTCATTTCCTAAAAGAATCAACACACATGGGTGCTTTGTCTTGGATTGAACCAGAAAGGATTTTAGATGACTGTATTATCTTATTTTGTTATTATCAAAAACAATTTGTTATTGTTGTCACGTAAAATGCCGATTCAATACTCGTAATTAATCCTATTTATTTTATTAAGTTGTATTGGTGTTAAAGTAAAATTTTTAATTTTGGAAATGACTTGACCCTACGAGCTGTCACGCTCACACCCATATAGACTATTTTGAAGGGTTTGTATATGAAGAACCGGTTGAGCAAGATTGAAGATTTTTATATTTGTTTATTTAGAAATTAATTAAAATTCAATGTATATTGTTATTATTTATTTTTAAATGTTAAAGTAATTAAAGATTTAAGGATTGATTAGTGGACAATATTTAATGACAATGATTAGTATCCTTTTAGTTGCTCTGATTGTCTTGAAAATGTATGAAATAATGTGGGTTGTGATATATATTTTATTTAAATGCAACTCATAGTCTTGAAATTTGGGTTTGGGCCTGGCCAACTCGAGCTCCGATTTTCTAGGCATGACACTTCTAACCTGGGAGATCTTTTGCCCGTTACAACCCATCCATGGTAGACCACTAGATCAACAATCTGAGCCATCCAGATGTGGGCCCCACATTTATGGAGTATAGACTAGTGTGCCTTAGCAAACACAGTTTTGAATTTGCAAACCTGCAAGTCGGGACCACTTCTTGAAATCTTTACGTAGGATTTCCCTTACTTTGAGGTCTGATACATCGAATTTCTTGTATTTCACTGCAAAATATTTAGATTAGGATGCATTTCATGGCTGAGGGCAAAAAAAAAAAGGAAAATTGTAAACAATCCCCTCCATTATATTGTAAATGCCTCCCATTGTTAGATCTGACATTAGAGTAATCTAAATCAAATGAAAGAAATACCCTCGATTAAGAAGTTCATTTTGCAGGTGTGTGGGGCCCACTGTTTTGTATAAATGGCACCCATTCTGCTAACAAGGTATCTCCACCATAAAAATTGAATGCAAAAAAATCACGAGCGTCTAATCATCAAGTGGGCCACACCATAGGAAACAATCGGCCACCACCCCAAAACCTTCAAGTTCATATAGTGGGCCACGTGATGGATGGATCAAATTGACATTTGGGGAGCAGATTGCCAGTGGCTGTGTGGGGTCCACAGAGATGTCTGTCACAATCCACTCCGTCCATCTGTTTTGAAAGATCACAATAGGACATGATTCTAAAAATTAGACAGATCCAAAACTCTGGTGGGGCACAACAACAAAACAGTAGGAATGACAACATTCACCATAGAAACCTTCCTGGAGCTGACCATGATGTTTATATGCCACTCAGATAAATTGTAGTAACAAATATCATACTGACACCGCCGAGTGTTCAATCTCCACCATTTCGTACGTGTGGTATGGCCCACATGAGTTTTGGATCGGATCTGCCTGATTTTTGGAATCCTATCCTATCGTGGTCTTTCAAAACAGATGAATGGAGTGGATTTCTCACAGACATCTCTATAGACCGCACGCAGCTCCGGGCACGGAGATAAAAGGAGGCATATATAATAAGTTAAAGGTAGAGGGAGGTGTTTATAATTACCCCAAGAAAAATAAAAACATAGGTTGAGGAGTATGGTAGTACCATGCGCCTCTTTGCAGTTTGCACGCCTCAACATGGAGTTACACGTGTTAGCCTAGCAAGCGTGTGTTACATCAGAGCCGTCCATCAAGTCCACCTTTGTCAATGTTGAATATGGATAATCGACTAGCCTGTTTTGGGGCCAAGGTTATCTATGTGGTCTGTGTGGTGAGGCCCACTTGATGAATGGATCCAATGTTCCACACACCTCCCAGTTTGACATGTGTGACAGATGAAGGATATCCAAACCGTTAGATTTGGACAGATTACAAGAACATACATATCTGATAAAGGCCATTGCATCCGAATCGACCAGCACCGTTGATCAGTAGTGTGGCCATGTACTTATCTTTGGATGTACGGTCGACACTGTTCAGATTTCCAGTGTCTAAGAGTATACCTGCTAGCTGCACAAAATCAAGAACCATCCAACTGATGTTGAAAATCTGACATGGAATGAACTCACCGAGTCGACTCGCTTGGGGTCTATCAACGACCCGGCACCGTTGATCACAGCGTCCTCTGTGGGCCTGCCATGATGTGTGCATGCCATGTTCTTTCCATCACGTGGGCCACCTCTATTTCACTTTTGAAGTCCAAAAATCCAGCCGATCAGACATGCAGGTGGGCCACACCTGAAGGAACAGTGAAAATCATGCCTATAGCTCTAAATTCACTTGGTGTGGTCCACATTATTTTTAGAATGGGCTAATTTATGGTGTGTCCCTTCTTCCTAGTGAGATGCGTCTGATGAACGGATGGGATTTTATATACAAATCTTCGCTGAGTGGAAAAGGGTCACCGATTTATTTATGTTCTTACCCGTTGATTCCAGGGCCACCAATCTAAGTGTTAGGATTTGTTCCATCGAGGATATTCTTGGTGGATGGCCCATCTACTACAAGGACCATAGGATCAACGGTCCAGATCACGAAACAACGAACCCAATTGAACAGACTATGGTTACGAGTCAACTCGGCCGAGTCACTGGTTGACTCGAATCAAGAGAGTGCAAGCAATATAAATACCAGAAGTCGACTGAAGGCTTTTCCAGCTAAAATCTCTGGCGAAGATAGTGTGAATTTTTCAGCAACAAGCGTACAACATGAGCAGTCCTGAAAATAAGGGCCAGATCAGAAACGTTGGTTAGGTGGGGTCCACCATGAATATGCCTCATCACCAAAGAACAGACCTGTCCACTTAAAAGATGAGCAACACATGAAAATTGGATATGGACTGTTGTTTTTCATCCTGGCCGTTCATTTTTTATCATTAGGTAAGCCATATCATACATGACATATGACAAAAATGTCCTTGGAACCCTAAAAGGTCTGGGCCAAGATGGGTTGATGGCTCTTAGACATCCCCAAGCATGGCCCAATTAATCAACGGTCTTAGATTTTAGGCCAATCTTTATCCTTCTAGTCCAGTGTGCCCATGGGCCGAGCCCACCTGAGATGGGCTGGGCCCAAAAGAGGATAGACCGGCCTGGTCCATTAACTCCCACCCATTGAATATCTAACCCTAATATCAACCGCAGCGACAACAGCAGCAGCAGTAACAACAACAATAGCAAAGTAGTTTACCTAACGGGAGCTTTATTCCCGTGAGGTTGAGCTCACTGGACCAACCGTGATCTTTGAACATCCACCCATCCGATGCACTCTTCCATTGGAGCCATGGGTTTAAAAATCAGGCTAATTCATGACTTAGTTGGGCTGACATCATAAATAATAGTTGAGAGTGGATGCCCACACATCGGAACCTTCGATGATTGTTTATAAGGCCCGTCGAAATAGGTTTAAAAATTCAAATAGTTCATTTTGTGTCCTTGGATGAGAGGCTATACCAAATCGAAGGCTATTTCAAAACTCAAGTGGGATCCATCGAGTGCTTTTAAATGTTTTAGGCATGATTTCACGGTGGGGCCCACACAACTCGATCTCATGGGAAGTTCCCATGAGCTCGACCGCATAGAACCTTTTCCCATATATGCCTTTTCCCATGAGCTCGACCGCATATATATATATATATATATAGGTTTAGAGAGTCATGCTCCCCTACACACCTACGCATGTGCGCACCTTTGCACACGTGCCATGGGTGTCTAATCTGAACGGTCCATGTGATGCGGAATCCCATGAAACCTTATGTGACAAATTTTCACCCTGATCTAAAATTTTGGTGGGCCATAGCAAAGAGGAATGCAAATCAAGGGAGGAAACTATTTTCATTTTTCATGGCCTATCAAAGTTTTAGATCAAAGTAACTTGCGCCCGAGGGGTTTCACGAGGTGCTGCTTCACATGAACGGTTCAGATTTTGGATCCACATCACGTATGATGGGTTCTCAAAAAAGTTCGTACTTAGTACGTATGAACTGGTTCACAGGTGAGCGTTTTCGTGTGTATATATATATATATATATATATATATATATATAGAGAGAGAGAGAGAGAGAGAGAGAGAGAGAGAGAGAGAGAGAGAGAGAGAGAGAGAGAGAGATGAGCACCTACGCACGTGCCCACCTTTGCACACGTGCCATGGGTGTCTAATCTGAACGGTCCATGTGTTCAAAATCCCATGAAACCCTATGTGACATAGTTTCACCCCGATCTAAAATTCTGTTGGGCTATAGTAAAGAGAAATGAAAATCAAGAGAGGAAACTGTTTTCATTTTTCTTTTCCCATTAAAGTTTTATATCAAAGTAAAACTTGGGCCTCAGGGGTTTCACGAGGTGCTGCTTCACATGAATGGTTTAGATTTTGGATCCCCATCACGTATGATGGGTTCTCAAAAAAGTTCGTACGTAGTACGTACGAATTGGTTCGTAGGTGAGCGTTTTCCTATATATATAGGGAAAAGGTACTATACGCTCGAGCGTAAAGCGGTCGTCCGTGAGGTCGAGCTGTGTGGGCCCCACCGTGATGCCGTTCGAAAATCCACACCGTCCACTAGATGAGCGAGCCTAGGGTGGGTCCACACGGCCCAAAATCAGCCGTCCATGTAACTTAGGTGGGCCATACCATCGGCAAACATAAGTATACACGTAAAAACATGTAAATGCACTTGGTGGGCCTCACATGAGTTTTGGATACCACCTGAAACTTGGTCTAAAATTACATTTAAGTGGGACACACATGATGGACGGTGTTGATCATCACAAAACGTCTCGACAGGTCCCCAAAAATAGTTTTGAATGTTTCAATGGTGCACAGTCCCTCTCAACTTTTGTACGTGGTGTGGCCCACAAAAGTCATGTATTGACTTGATTTTCAGCCGTGTGGGCCCCCTTTGGAATGGTGCATCTGGTGGACGGTGTGGATTTTCGAACGGCATCACGGTGGGGCCCACACCAGCTCGACCTCACGGACTACCGCTTACGCTCGAGCGCATAGTACCTTTTCCCATATATATATATATATATATATATATATATATATATATATATATATATATATATATATAAGGTTCCATGCGGTCGAGCTCATGGGAAGTTCCCATGAGATCGAGTTGTGTGGGCCCCATTGTGATGCGTGTCAAACATTTACCTAGTCAGTTAGATGCACCATTCCATGGTGGGCCTAGGGCTTAAAAATCAAGTCAATCCATGACTCGTGTGGGCCACACCACCTACAAAAGTTGAGAGGGGTTACCCTCTATTAAAACATTCATAATCATTTGTTGAGCCCACCGAGATGTGGTTCACAAATCCAGCCCATCCATTATGTGTGTCCCGCTTGGATGAGGGGTTAGACCAAGTTTCAGATGCATCCAAATTTCAAGTGAGCCCCACCAAGTGCTTTTATATGTTTTAGGCATGTCTTCACATGATTTTAGATGGTATGGCCCACCTAAGTTCCATATATAGATGATTTTGGCATATCCCATAATTTAAAGGGGACCCATCAAATCCACGGTGTTGATGTTCAGTTCACACACACACACACACACACACATATGGGAAAAGGTTCTATGTGGTCGAGCTCAAGGGAAGTTCCCTTGAGGTCGAGCTGTGTGGGCCCCACTGTGATGCATATCGAACATCAACACTATGGATTTGATGGGTCCCCTTTAAATGATGGGATATCCCAAACATCAGCCTTATATCAGGTGAGCCATACTATCTAAAATCATGTGAAGACATACCTAAAACATATAAAAGCACTTGGTGGGGCCTACTTAAAATTTGGATGCATCTAAAACTTGGTCTGACCCCTCATCTAAGTGGGACATACATAATGGGTGGGCTGGATTTGTGAACCAACCCTTGGTGGACCCAACAAATGATTATAAATGTTTTAATGGGAGGATAACCCCTCTCAACTTTTGTACGTGTCGTGGCTCACAAAAGTCATCAATTGACTTGATTTTTAAGCCCGAGGCCCACCATGGAATGGTGCATCTAACTAATGGGGTAGATGTTTGACATGCATCACGCTGGGGCCACACAGCTCGACCTCATGGGAAGTGTCTATGAGCTTGACCGCATAGAACCATTTCCACACACACACACACACACACACACACACACACACACATATATATATATATATATATATATATATATATATATATATATATATATATATACACTCGAAACTCGTGCAAACTTTTTTGAGAACTCATCATACGTGATGTGATTCTAAAATCTGAACGGTCTATGTGAAGAAGCACATCATAAAACCCCCCGGTCCAATTTTTACTTCAATTCAAAACTTTGGTGGGCCATGAAAATTGAAAATAGTTTCCTCCATTGATTTGCATTTCTCTTTGCTATGGCCCACCAAAATTTTAGATCAGGGAAAAAATTTGTACTTTAGGATTTCATGGGATTCCGCATCGCATGGACTGCTCGAATTAGACGCCCATGACATGTGTGCAAAGGTGCGCATGTGCGTAGGTGCACAAGTGAGCATGACTCTCTCTCTCTTTCTATATATATATATAGGTGCGCAAGTGAGCATGATTCTCTCTCTCTCTCTCTCTCTCATATATATATATATATATATATATATATATATATATATATATATATATGCGTAGGTGCGTAAGTGACCATGACTACGCATGCGCAAGTGAGCATGACTCTCTCTCTCTATATATATAGTAGTAAATAAATAAAACTAAAATAAACCATACCTGTCCCAATGTAACAGTATTCACCCAAGGATAGAGAGAATTGGCCTACCAAAAAAGAAGAGATAAGAAGTTAAGGTGCATCCACCCATGGTAAAGGTCTACTATGGTAGACAAAAATAAAACTAATGTAGTCAACTACATTGGATCGATAAAGAGTACCTGTTTGCAGTTGAAGATTTCTACCAAGGCTTCCTTAAATATCTGTATCATGAATACTTAAAGAATCATATAAGATTTAAGCAAGGATTAGTGAAATAAACTATAGTAAGTAATTATTGTAGTTGAGAGTGTGTATACACCTCTTGCTTGGATGGGAGCTTGTGGCCATTGAGGAGCACTAGTTTAAGACTCCCAAATAGATCATAGTAGGAAAGGTCAATCTGCTCTGCCATTATCACATGTAATCACAGCCCTTGATCAGAAAAAATTGGGTACCATTCAAAAGAAAAAGAACGGTTACAATTCAAACTGAAATTCAAATCCATCCATCCATCCATCCATCCATCCATTCATCCATCCACCTCTCTTTCCATCTATCCATGAGAAAAATCTCACACACATGTTCCATATTGGCACGTGTACTTGCATGTGGATGGACAGGGTTCCACGCGTGTCGAATAAGCAAACTTCCTATAAGTAATGATACTTACAGTCATCTATACCCCAAATGAGATAACGTCGAATACAAGTGCAATATCTGACCTTTCATCAAGTGGGCCCCACTGCTGATTTTCCCCAGCCAGAAATTAGGGCGATTCACCAATCAGGTGGACATGAATGTATGAAGAACATCCAAATCAACATCGGACATTCAACATACAAGCGTGGTCCACCCAATGAGCATACATGCCCTAATTTGATGTGGAGGGCACTTTGATAGTGGAACAGCCTGATGAACGGTCTAGATCTCACATACATAAAACACGTTGGCACGTTTGGAGCGCAAGTACGATGACTGCATTGAGGCAACTGAAAGTAGCGCATCCATCCATCTATGACGAACGTTGATGAGAGTTCACCACATTTTTTAAATGGTGGTGGGTCATCATACTCATCTCGATCTGTAGCATCATGTAGCATCCAGACTATTTACTTATCAAGCAATCCAAACCGTCCATTTATCAATATCAAATGGATGGGTAAACGTAAATCAGTGGGTGATTCAAATTCCAAGTGATCAATCATATGGTCCACATCATACATTTGGGTCATGAAAAAAAAATGGTCCACATCACCTTCTAGTTTAACTTTTGAGTGTCCTCTATCCACACTCGGGTCAGTGATTTGCACGGTCTGGATTGCGTACAGTTGAAGAGTCACCACCAATGAAATGGTAGTGAACTATCACCAGAATTTAGTCTTCTATGCACATCAGCGCATGCACGCATGAATAATCCCATAAGTTCGAAGGTATGCAATTACCATACGGTCGAGCTTTTTTGGGAACACTCATAATGTAAATGTGGAATCCAAACCGTGAATCTGGTGTACCTCCTCATTATCACCATACATCCCAAAAAGCATCCAGATCCATAACATAGGTCGGACACACGACAGGGATCAATGTACAGTTACATATATAACCTACATATGCACATTATGTGGCTCATCTGAGTTTGAGTGTGTCCCGTCATCCTAGTAGCTGTAGATCCAGATTAATGGTTTGGATGGCATATAAACCACAATGAGACTACACATTCCATCTGAAAGATTTTACGGTCAGCATCCTTCTCCCAGCATTCCCCATTGTTCCCCCTTTTGATGTGGTCCACCTGAGTCATGAATAAGGTTGGATTTTGGGTCTAGGCCTAACATTTGGGCACATGTAGTGGACCTCTCTCTGGGCCCCACACAGCTTCTCTACACTCGGAGCTCTCTCTCTCTCTCTCTCTCAATATATATATATATATATATATATATATATATATATATATATATATATATATAATGGTACTATGAGGTTGACCTCATGGGAGCTCCCATGAGGTCTAGCTGTGTGGCCATGGCAAAGAGAAATGCAAATTAAGGGAAGAAAATATTTCCTTTTGTCATGGCCCACCAGAGTTTTGAATCGGGCTGAAAGTTGGACATATGAGATTTCAAGGAGTGCCGCATCACATGGACCGTTCAGATTCTGTGACCATAACACGTGTGCAAACATACTCACAGGTGTGAGTGTATGTATATATATAGGCATGTATTTATGTATGTAGGCATGTATGGATGGAACACATACCTCGTCTATGAAAACTAACGATGATGGATCAATCTGACATGCATCAAACAACCATTTGACCTCAGCATGCATGTTGAGATCTTCACGCTTCATGTTGATAATGGGAAGAGTGCATAACTGGCTGCTGTTCAATGTCTCATGCAAGTAGAAGGCATACATGATGGTGGAAGCAATGGACCCCAAATCTATCAAGAGATGAATACTTAATATGAAGATACATGATTATCATAATCTAAATATATAAACCCTTGATTTGGTGGGCCATCATGGAAACAAAATGAAAGATTTCCAACCAATTAATTGGACTAAACTGACGGATAGGATCAAATCTCTCTCTCTCTCTCTCTCTCTCTCTCTCTCTCTCTCTCTCTTTCAAGTAATTCATATATAAATTATTAATGATTCCCTATTAAAAAAATAATTCATCTTGTACTTGATTTTTATTAAAAGTTGGCAAAGATTAACTTATAAATCCTTATGAAAAGATTTTTTTATTTTTATTTTCGAATAAAATGAGAAGAAATACTCACACGTATTAGTTGGTGTGGGGTCCACCATGGTGTTTGTATGACATCTTGACTATCTAGCAAGGTTATCCCACTATTAAAATGAGATGCCCCAAAGTTCAATTCAAGCCAACCATTGGGTACATTCCACATGAATGTGGAGTATTTTGGGTATTTATTATTTTCTATGGTGTGCCCCACCTTATAGTTAGATACACGTGACTTTTGGAGTGTCCTATTTTTATGGTGGGACAACCTTACTTGATTGGTAAGATGTCATAGGTATGCTAGTTGGATTCATCTGACTCTTCAGGTGTCTTATTTTCATGGTGGGACAACCTTGCTTGATTGGTGAGATGTCACACGCTACACTTTGGTAGCCCTAGGCAAACAAACTAGACGTGCAGCTAGTTGTGTAAATGAGTGCACTATTATAAGGTTTTGTAAATGACATTTTTTCCTCACACATGCACATCACATGGGTACTCAATTTCATGATTTCAATATTAAAATAGAGTCTGTCTACCACTGAGCTATGATTAAAGTCAATCATAGGCTACCTTGGATGAGTCCCGTGCAACTCGTACAAGGCAACACAAAATCAATCTGACCTAATTCGGCACTTTGACTCACTCATGAGTTTGGGAGAGTTGGGCCGAGTCCTATAAGTAGGGCTGTCGGCTGGAAGTCGCGGGTCAACTTTAGGAGTAGATCTAAACTCACAAGTCAACTCAATGACGCTAGGTGGTAACTCAAACCTGGTCATTCACTCGGTAATCTTTTTCTTTTTATACAAAAAAAGTCTAGGGTTTTAGAAACATAGTTTAAAAACATGTAAAAATTCAGCTCAACTTGTCTCGACTCAATCAGATTTCATCAGCACCGAAGAAAAACACGACTTGTCTTGAAATAACCTGACATAAACTTAAAAAATATAGGGTAAAATAGGCACGAATCCAAAGCTATTTACATATTATTTATTCTTTTTAAGTATTAAATAATACTAAAAATACTAAGAAAAACTGGCCGAGTTTTCGACTCAACTCGACTCGACTAGGTTTCTTTCGAGTTGAGTTGAGCTTTCATATTTTCAAATTCAACAAGAAGAGATTGTTGCGAAGAATTACCTGAAACCTCTTGCCCGATCACAGCATGCAAGAACCGTCCCGGCACTCCTGCTTTCAAATCGGCTTTTCTCTCGTTCAAATACCGAGCTAGTCGATCGATGCTTTCGCATGCTTCAACAACTTCCAATTCATGCAAACTCGACTCGTAGAACGTCGCGGCCGAATTAGGAAGTGGGAGTTTAGAAAAATCTAATTTCTTTTTCCTGAGGCTATATGTTTTTCGCATTTCTGTTTTATGGACCGGTTCTTCAAAGGTTGGATGGTCCACAATTTCGAAGACATTGGACCATTCATTTGGGTCATGAACACATGAAATGGTCTCATCATGGCCCGATTTCGCTGCAAGACTTGGACCAATGGCCGCCATTTCGGCCGACGGAAACATGAACGATTCCAAAGAACCGAATTCGGACATTCGCCCCGATAGCGATCGGGTATATGTCTCAAGAACAAGATCTGAAGCTGATTTCTTAGTAGATTTTGATATGTTTTTTCCTGTAGAATTCAAAGTTACAGTTTCTCTGATCAGTTCTAACTCGTCTATACTGGAGGAGGAAAAAGTTCCAAGTGGACCCAGTGTAGGATCATGGGCCATCGCATTGGCTATCATAGTCAGATCCAAGGAGTCTCTGTATCCTGGCTTTTGAATGTGTGGTTCCTGTGAAGCAAGAAATCAGTGTCTTTAAAGATCAGATAATATCAATAGGTGGCCCAATAAATGGAGGGTTAAAATTGAAAACAGTGGTTAAGATCATCCGGCCAATGTTATTTGGACATGGTATCTAGGGCTGTTGATGGATGGGTGGGCCCATCATGCTTTTTGGTGTGGCCCACTTTGATCTGGACTTGGCCTAAAATGTTAGGCCCAGGGGCAAACTCGATCCTAAAATTTAAGCCCATATATTAATTGGGCTGGGCTTTGCCCGACTAGGTATCGAGGGCATTTTTGTCATTGTCAAGGGGGCACACACCATGAACGTGGGCCCACTGTGTTGTATGTTCATTACATCTACATCGTCTATCTGTTTTGGCAGCTCATTTTTTTAAAGGCAGATCCCAATAATAAAGCAAATTCAAATTTCAGCATATCACATAAAATAGTGGTGATTGACCATTAAAAATGTCTTATGGGCCACAAAAGTTTCGAACTGGGTTTATATTTATGTGGTCATCTAGGTCTTAGCTAGGTCTTTGTGACCTTATCAATAGGTTGGATGGCAAATAAACATTCCCATATCCCTTAAGAAGTTTTTAAGGGTGGATATTCAGTCAATATAATTTCCTTTGATGTGGCTCATGAGAGATTTGGATTTGCTTCAATTTTGGGATTGTTTTAAAATGAGCAGCCTAAATGGAAGAACGATGTGGTTGCGAGACAGATACATTAGAGTGGGCTTAAAGAGGGATCCATTGTAGCTAGGGCTGAAAGTTGGGCAGGTTGGGTCGGTTGGTGGTCAACCCTAGCTCAACCCAAGGTTCCTATACCTCAACCCAAACCCAACTTGGTCAGTTGATACATGCTAATATTTTTGTTTTTATATTAGTTTATTATGTTTTCGATACATGGCTTATTTTTTGTATATATGATTTCATTATATAGTTATTTATCATAAATAACTTCATTTTTTATAAATAAACAAGCTAAATTATAAAACAATTGCTCCTTTAAAAGTCACATTGTATAGCACACAGTATATGTAGGAGAGAGAAATCCGACATATCTTGTTAGCTTCAGTCATTGGAAATGACATGTACCAATGAAACCCAGCACTGGAATTTCATGTGCCTTCAACACAACGATATGCACTCAATTATAATTTATAAGTAACTTATACATCGATCAAGTTTGGGTTGAGTTGGGCAACTAAATACCTCAACGAGCCCGATCCAAGTTTTATTAGGTTAGTGTTTATATGGCCCAAGCTTGAGACCAAACCCAATACATCATGCTGGAGCCTGGGTCGGTCCTAGTTCGATCAGGTTGAACCTGGTTCGACTTTAAGCCCTAGTTATAGCCATGTCATATAAGTTAAAGATAAAATCATTAGCTAATTAAGTATATGTTTTACTTAATTATCTATTATAATTATGGACTTAAATAAGTACATCATTATACCATTAGTCATTTAGAATAATTTGTATATAACGCGCATCATCCATCCCATTGTAGGAGAGTATTATCAAAGTTCTTTGCACGGCCATATATACTACTTTCGGAGTTTCAGTCTCCATTACCAAAATACCTATTGCTACCTATATACTAGGTACAATATGCTAAGGAAATGGGCTGGTGGACCGGACTATTAATCATCAGCCCTAGTGTAAACAACCAGTCTAGATTTCTAGCTTTAGCTCAGCCTTCCAGTTAGAGTTTAGTAGCCTAAGCCCTAGTCCTTCAGGGCTGAGCAGCATGGAAGGACCCAAATCGCCGACAACACTTGTTTTATGCAGCCTGTAAAACACCCAATCTCTTGCGACCCAACATATTGTAAATGTAAATCCACACCGTCCATCCTGATAAAAGACCCTCAATGGTCTACATCAATGGATCAATGCAAAATTGCCTCCAACTCCTTGAAGGTCACATAGTGTCACTTCATCCCAATGATTTTACATCTGATTAACGGATTTGATGAAAGATACAAACCATGTGACCCCACACAAACCTATGGTTGACATCCTATCCCTATTGTTCCCTACGTGTGTGGCCCACCTGAGTTCAGTGTCTGGCTGATATTTTTTTACCCATTTCAGATAATCGAAGATAGAACCTGATGAACGGAGTAGATGTTACGTATAAAACATGCTGGTCCCCACAGAGCTTGGGTGTTTTACCCGCGTAAAACAGGTGTTGTACGTAAACTAACGTCCATCTCATGAAAGCGAGTACACCCAGCATCGTGTCAGAATCTAACGTGCCGTTTGCCAGAAGCGGCAGAAGTCAGAAGGTGGAGAGCATCACGTGGGTCCGGATCCGAGTCCGGTGCAACACCCGATTACTGGAAGATCGTACAACACCCGAGATATATAGGCCCATGGTAAAACTTGTGTGGAATCCACTCCGTCCATCATTTTATAAACCATATTTTAATACCAGATACAGAATAAAACTCAAGTGGGCCACACTAGATGGAAAAGTGGGGATGAGGATGATCACCACAGAAATCTTGTGGTCACCGTATTGTTTATATGCAATCCAATCCGTTCATTAAGTGAAACCCACTAGGATAAATATATAACCCACCAGGTGGGCCACAGAGACTGAACTTCGAGGTTGCAAATGTGACCTTACGTTATCGTTCGGCCTGGTCAGATTTTGGGTCGAACTGATTTTTATTATGTACGGTGGAAATAACGTGGATCAAATGATGGACGGTGTTGATTCTACACTTACGATCATGTAGTCGGATATTGAACGATTCTTACAGAAGCTAGTGTTGAGGATTCCAGCCCCCCTGCTGCACCCCCGGCTCACGTTAGTGATAGTGGTGGGCACGAACTCCTGAGCTGAGTTACCTGGATCTGGTTTTCCGGGTAAGAAATGCGACTCATCCTGCTTTCAACACGTCAGAAAGAGAGAGAAACCTTCGATGATTTTGCTTTGCAGGTGAGAGAGAGAGAGAGAGAGAGAGAGAGAGAGATGGCGTGAGAACTGAGAAGACACGACGCTACACGATTTTCGAGGGTGGTTTCCTTGTTAGTCGGGCATTTCTCTGTCTCTAGCAATGTTAATATCGCCGTTGGATATTTTCATGAAAACAAGACTAAACGATATTCCATATGTAAATATCAATATATTTTCAAAATATACGTTTTTAATCAATTTATATTATAATGCTGATAACGTGGACGTTTTAACTTATGTAATTAGTTTTAAGGGTAAGAAATACATTTTAAATAAAGTTAAAGAGTATTTTAAAAATAAGTTGCATGCTTGAGTGCTAGGGGATTAGGTGTTACCCTAGTAACGTGTTGGTGGGTGTTTTCCTATTCCTGATGTATGTGTTGTATATCCATGTGGTTCATTAATTTTTTCAACTCATTTTAGGGCAGCCCAGTAAATAAAACATATACAAATCTCAGGTGGACCATAGAATATAGATTGAATTCCCACTATTAAAAAACTTTTTAGGGGCTACAAAAGTTTTGGATCAAATTGATATTTGTGCTTTCTTTGCCACTTTATCAACAGCTTGGATACCAAATAAACATTATTGTAAGCGTTGGGAAGTTCTATTGGTGGGTTTCAATGACCACTGTTTTCTATAGTGTGGTGCTTTATTTTTGGGAACATGAACTAAAATGAGTTAGAATAAGTACCCATCCTAGTGAAATCACACTATGGTGTGTGCCTGTGAGTGTGTGTGGGTGTGAGTGCGTGTGTAAAAAAAATAAAATTACTTCTCCTCTTCTCCGCTGTATCTCGCATGAAGGGGAGATCATGCAATAATATATGTAGTTTTCCGTGTTGTATATGCAAAATCTACTTTGTCCATTGGGTGAAAACCATTATTCAATCTCTATGTAAAAAATATGGTTTGATGAAAGATACACCACTCGGTGGCCTACACAAAAACCTATGGATGACATCCATTCTTAGTGTTCAATACGAGTGGAGTGAATTATACGCTTAGAACATAGTGGGACTCATGGACTTACGAGCTTTAGGCATTGTGTAAAATAGATGTTGTAAAGGACTCGAGTCTCCCTCCACCTTTCTCTCACATTTTCTCTCCCCTGTGATTTTCTCTCCGGTTTCTCTTTTTATCCCCTCCTCACTATGAGTACATAACACTAGTGTAAAAATTATTCAAAATTTTAACTATGGGTTATTGAGATATTTCATCATTAATTATGAAATATCATGACATTTAGTGCCACCAAACACACCTTAAATCATCATCATCGTCGTTATATAATGTAGATGGCTTTGGGCATTTTCTTGGTAGCCTCGGCCGGAGGATTCTACTTCCAAGGGATTGATATAAGGAGGACGAGAGGGCTCGAAGAACAATCATTTTCCTAATGAGAATATGTCTCTACGCAACATTGGCTAAGATGGTATATTTGTCATAAAAGTGTAGCTAATTAGCAAGGAACAGTTGAAAGTTTACCATACGGGGACTACTTAGATTCAACCCGCTACATTCATTTCATTCAATGTAGGGAGTTGGCACCAACTTCAACTCTCCTCTATATGTAGCCTGAATGATGAGGTGATACCGGGCCCACCATGTTGTAAATGTAAAATTCACTTAGCCCAGCAGGTGAAAACCATTTTTTCAACCATACAAAAGATAAGCCCGATTAACAACTCACATGGGCTACTCCAATGAACACCATGCAAAATTACTCCCAAAATGTCTAAGATTACACGTCGTGTCTTGATGTATAACGTGGCACAAATATATTCCTTGCATGGTTGTACCAAAAGAAGGTAAATTGTCAATTGGGCACCCTTTTGATCCGGGTATCGTTACGAGGCACACAACCTATCAATCTTTACTGTAACGGGTCATCCGAGGTGAATTGACCTACAAAGTGGGTTGTGTTAGTCTGTTTCTCAAGAAAATGCGCACTGCCAATTCAAATATTAGATTTTAGAAAAAAATTACTTTTTTAATAATTTTGATTTTTGTCATGTTTCCTCATTTTTAGAGTTTTAGGATTTTTTTTTTTTTTTTAATATAGAAATTGCTCCTAATCATGCTAGTACTCCTTTAGTAAGGTTTATCTAAATTTTCTATTTTGACCAAATTTACAATTTTTAGTAAAATTTATTTTAATTAAATTAGGACACTTAATTAGGGTTAGGAATTTGTTATTTTTGATAATTATGAATTAAGGTTTATTTTTTCTTATTTATTAGTGATGTAATGGAGTAATCTTAGACAATTACACATTATTTGAATAAAAAATTATTTAAGTTTTATCTCTTTTTTCTTGTGGATTCAAGAAAATACCCTTGTGGATTCAAGGTTTTTATTACTTAAAGAAGACGGTGATCCTCCTCATCATGTACTTCCCTACATCATGACCCACTTGATTTTTGTATCTTCTCTTCATCCTAGACCTGATTAATGGGTTTGATGAAAGACACACCAAATGGTGACCCACACGTAAACCTGACATTCCATTGTTTCATGTGATATGCCCCATCTAAGTTGTGGATCTAGATGATTAAAAAAAAAAAAAAAAAAACTTTAGAACCTAACAATATCATGCGTAAAATTTGACAAACAAAGTGAATTTTACATTTAAAACATGGTTGGCCAGACAAACTTGTGCATTTTATGTTATGCATGAAACATGTGGTGGGTTCCATCTCTCTGCCTCTCTCCCCCTCTTTTCCCCAACTGTTTTTAATCATTTTCCTTTTTTTTTGTATCCCCTCCTTGCCTTAAGTCTATTGCACGCATGTATAATTATATATTTAAAGAGAAAGTTTTTAAGTTTTGTTGTAACATAATTCATGCAATTCTAAGAAAACCAATAGGAGAATGACATGTGGTATTGTATGAGGGATAATAAGTGGATAAAAAAGATCTTTAAAGATTTGGAATACTTTTTGCAGGATTATAGCTGGCATAAATTTACTTTTATACATTAGAGGATGGTTGACAGAATGTTATGGTCAATGTACAAGAAGTGCAGTCAAGTTGTTTAAGGATATGAAGGGTGATCGAGAACAACCAAAACAAAACCATAGTTCACGAGAAGTGTTTGAAAGAGAAAATGTTGCAAAAGAGAAACGTAACAGAAGAAAGATCTAGAGAGATGACTTTTGATTGTTGTAACCATTGCAACAATAGAAGAATGATATAAGGATATAAGTTACAACAAAACTCTATAAACAATAGAGGAATTCAATAGAGAAATACCACCAATTATATCTTAAAATCCTAACAATCAACAATCAAACTTATATATTAATTTTCTTTATCTCAGTTTATTCTAAAAGTAGCGATAATCCAGTGACAGTAATTCTTAGTTATAATATTTAGTTGTAATCCAAGTTTACGCTCATATACTGGATTTGTTCTTTATCCAATATCAAGAAATTCTTTTAAAAAATGTATTCTTGCAATTGCTCTCAGTGATTAATTAAAATTTTTTCCTTTTATTTGATTTGCACTGGTATTCTGAACGTTATTTTTTTGTAGAAGGCACAAAGTAAGTTATCTTTAGAGGAAGAACTACTCCACCCTCTGTTTATCGCCTGATTGTTATAAACTTCTGCGAGTGTTTGAGTAAGCAACCAATCTCTCATAATCTAGTTATATGTTTATATTAGACGTATCTGCTTATTTCGGTGCTTGGGGTTAAAGTTAATTGATTTGAATCGAGCTGCTATCGATTTTGGCATGCCCGCATAATTAAAAACAAACAGAACATCCAACAAGTTTAATGGTTGGACCATAATTTATGATACACCTACTTTATAGCCTCCAACCCTGAACAAAAATATAAGCGCAGTCCACTCAATGCTTGAATGTGGCTGATTTTAACACAAAATGATTCTCCGTGACATACACAACGTATTGGACGATTTAGATGCCCATGAAAATGAAATGTTTAAAGTTATCTATTGGGTGGGCAGTAGCTTATGGTTCAACCGCTTGGGTTTGTGGCTTTTTTCGTATCTAAACTTTTAAATTATTTATTAATTTATAAAGTAGAATGTCTTAAGTCCACCCGGTTGGACTATAAGTTGTAATCCATCCAACCTGTCCAATAGGTGGGCCCTATCTGAAGGATCACCTTATGAAAAATTCAGCCATATCCACTGAACCAGTGGACCACACTAATATATTATATATTGATATTTATCAGCGGCTACACATTGTTTTCTATTATGTGGTCCACATGATGCGTATATACGATATTATGAAAATCTCGCGATAATTTGTTGAAAAAAACATTAAACGTTATTATCGTCAGACCATGTGGGACCCATATGCGACACACGATGGATCCTGAATCGCGACAGAGGCAAAACGAACTCCTTTGGGAACATCATTGCATGTCGCATCCAGCGTTCTTACCTTTGCTTAGAAACAAGTGCCTCGGAGAAGAATATCTTCTCACCATAGATTCTGGTACATCCCAAGTACGGTGATTTTGAGTTTAACCAATGCACTTAGACTCTTTATTTTAAGATCTGAACGGTTAATTAGGTCTAGAAGATACTTCATGGGCCACCCTTTAAAAATCATACCGATCCGAGGATTCTAATTTCCGATCAGGATCTTACAATTTGGACGTTCAAGGTTATTCATACGAAAAATTAGGTATAACCACCGTTGAGAGGAAAGAGCGGGGAGTGTGTGACCACCGTTGAAAGATTTGTATGGCCACCATTTTTTTATTTTTTATTTATCAAGCTAAGGTTTTTTTTTTTTTTTTTTTTTTTTCCTTTCAGCTCATGAAATGGGAATGACCTTATAAATGGTTTTGATGGCATATAAGGTTTCAACGGTAGTTATTTCTTTTCTCAATTTTCCGGCTGGCTTGAGTTTTGGATCTGCTTAATTTTTAGTCTCATATTTTAAAATGTGATTACAAAATGAATAGATAGGATGAATTTCTAACAAACATCATGATGGTCCCACCTAACTTCTCAGTACACGAAATTCACGTCCCACCCATTGCATGTATAAGTGGGACCCACGTTGAAAAGGGCAAAATAATAATTTTATATAAGAAATATTTTACCTGTTGTATCCGATGCCTGTACACATGCACATGGCGCTGGACACGAATCTACGTTGATGACGGTAAAATATTTATTTCACATAGAAAACATTTTTACATTCTGACCGTAAGTTCCACAACTATGTATGTACTATGTATGTACTATGTATGTACATGTGTTTTTCATTGGCATTAAGGGACCATGTGTTTTCTGTTGGAGTGGATTAGGTGTTACCCCAACCGTGTGGGGCCCACTTCGATGAATTAGTTGTATATCCATGCAATCCATCCATTTTTCCAGCTTATTTTAGGATATGACCTGAAAAAATAAGCAAATCCAAATCTCAAGTAGACCACACCATTGGAAATAGTGATGATTAAAAACTTTTTGCAGTTGACGAAAGTTTTAGATCAAGCTGATCTTTGTATTTTCCCTTCATCCATGTTTTCTTGACCTTATCAATAGAATGGATGACAAATAAACATCATCCATATTTTCTTAACCTTATCAATAGAATGGATGGCAAATAAACATCACGAAAACATTATGGTAGGCCCTAAGAAGTTTTTAATGGTAGGGCGTTCAATCACCACTATTCCTTTAGTGTGGTTCATATGAGATTTGGATTTGCTTAAATTTTGGGACCACGTCCTAAAATGAGCTGTATAAACAGATGGATGGGATAGATATACAACACATCATTAAATTAACAACTCTATTAATCAGATCTATGGCCATTACAATGAAGGTGGATAGCAAAAAACTTATTCAATATGCAATAGAATAAAGTGTAGAGAAGGTAATGGATCGTATGGTGCCCGCTAGGGCTGTACACAAACCAGTTAGCTCGATTAGCTCACTCGACTCGACTCGGTTTGAAACTGAGTTCGAGCCGAGTTGATATGATTTTTTGAGGTAGAAAAAATTTTGAACTGAGTTCGAGCTTGCTTGAGCTCGACTCAACTTGGATCGAACCCCAACTCGAATCGAACCAGTTTGGTGACTCGGTTACTCTTCTTCCCTTTTTTTATTTTTTATTTTTTTTTAAAGGTGGGCCCATGCCACTGATCTATTAATCACCAAGTGTTTAATAGATGATGCTCACCAAGTGTTTGATAAAATGACTCTACGAAGTGTCGGTTGGTGGTAAGGAATGTATGTATATGAAACAAATATCATTTTTTCTTGATTTTGATGTTGCCTACAAGGTGTTTGATAAAATACCTATAAACAATTGCTGCTGTTTTACATACGGTAAGAAATTGAAAGTGTACTCCGTGTGTTTGTGAAAATGCCGCACAGGCTCGATTTTGGCTCGAACTCGCTCAAACTAGTCCGAGCTGCTGACCGAACCGAGCCGAAGTGGCCAGTCAAGCTCGAGGACCGAGCCGAGCCGAGTTCGAGTTGGGGTCAGCTAGTGGCCGAGTCAAATCGAGCTGTGCCAAGCTTGAGTCAGTTCGACTCATGTACACCTTACCAATATAACAAATATATAAACATGCCACCTATCTCATGGATGGACGGTTCTAAATATATGACAGGGTAGATTATACTTGTTAAAAAAAATGGACAGTTAAAAAAAGGAGCTAATAGTCCAAATTCAACACATATATGTGGCCCACTTGGGAGTGTACTGTATAATTTCTGGTGTACGACATGTTTGCAGTGTGCACTACCTGATGATCAGTCGCTATTAATGCATCAGCTGATCAGTCGCTATTAATACATCAGCTGCTACTTGCATCAACGCAGCGGGAGTCTGTGTCCATGAATCTCTAAATTTTGAACGTGGAGCTGACATGGACGTTGAGCTATGTGGGCCATGACAAGTCCTCTTTATACTTGAAAGATGGTTCGTCCATTTTCACAAGGCTACTGATGTCATAGTACAAGATCATTTGTAAGCGTAACAATTCGACTCGATTAGTCTCCAGCCATGTTAGATTGACTCGAAGACTCAGATTCGGAGCTTGTAAATGAAAGTAAATGGAAAATGAATTAGTAGTAAATGATTTACTTAATTGTGTTTGGATGAGAGTAAATGAAATGCATTTGAAATCTAAATATTTTGTTTGGACGGGAGTAAATGGGAATGATTAAAATACATTGAAATTTTTTAATATATTCACAGGAAAATATGTGATATTTCGAACAAATTAGTGTATATATGTGACATTGAACAAAATGATTGTAATAAGCCTGTTGGAATATATACTTAACAAAAAGTGAGGAAATTTTAAGCGGCAGGTGGCCAAAAAATGTAAGGATCACAATCAAACAACTTGCCAACACTTTTTAACCATTCATTTAAATGGCTAACCTTTGGACAATTTGGATCGTTCTATTAGTGTGATTTTAATGATGTATCCGATAATTGAATTGTTTTAGAGTATCATTAGCATGCCATGTGTATAGTGGACATGTGCTCAATGCCACTTTCATTTACTTGTGCGACTCTTCAAGGAAGCTTGAAAAGGCATTTCATCCCATATGCTCTCAAATCCTCTATTGTAGAGAGGATTCCATTTATTTACTCATTTACTTTTATTTCATTTTATTTGCATGCATTTACTTCCATCCAAACACACTTCAAATACCATTACCTCCATTTACTTTTATTTACTCTCAATTGTCCTCATTTACTTCCATTGACTTCCATAAAATAGTTACAAAAAGTTAAATTTTCATCATCATCGTCTAAGCATTATCTCAATTAATTAGGATTAGCTGCGTGAATCATGTTCTATCATTTCATTCTATTAAGGATCATATACTTACTCACACTGTCGGATTTGAAGTCTTTTCCTAATACTTCCACCTATGTCTTTTAGGCCTTTACATTGCCTTTTAAAACTATAACTCGAACATACTTATTCATTATAATCAGTGCAGTTCTTAGCCGCCATTGGAAATGGAGCATGAACCATATTAAATTCATCTGACCAGCAGAACTTTGACCTCATGGGCAATCCATTATGGGCTCGCTTGATGAATAGTTCCGATCATTTCAAGTTGGTTTTGCCAAAGGCGCGGTGATGTAGAGCGGGTTGCGGACAGTTTCATGGCCAAGATGGATCAGAAAAGGCCCGGTCGACGACAGAAGTGATTCAGACTGTCAGACCTTAGATCGGACATATCTTGTAATCTGGAATGAGTTATCTAACGTAAAATATATGATTTTGGGGTAGAACGAGCTACTTTAGCCAACCAACCCTGCTATGCCAGGTCGCATAGCCTGGAATTGCGAAAAACCCCTGGATCGACGGTCGTTTCCCTGTTTTAATTTTGTTTTTATTATAAATAGTAAGTTTTAGGTTGATGATAACTCTTCATCTGTCGAGCTTTAGGAGTTGCGCCCAACGTGAAAAGAGCTTAGAATAATTAGGAGAACGGTTTGGTGAAGCCAAATAGGACACTTACTATTTTTGGTTGAAAACCTTGCGCACTAGTAGACATCACGACCGTCTATAAATAGTAAGTTTACTATTTATAGTAAGTCACGATTTCTAGGAGTTTTAGTTGTAGTTTGATTCTGATTTCTTTCCCATTGCTTGGTACCACTATTTAAAGGGTTGTGAACTCATTTTTAGTAATTAATTAATCAAGTTTGAATTTATTAGAATTTATTTCTATTTCCTACTTTCTTTCCTCATAGATTCGAGAAGTCTCTGTGAGGAGTCCAGAGAAGCTCCGTGGATTCGGAGTAATTATCCTCATCATGTTCATCCCTGCGTCAATTGGTATCAGAGCGAGGATTCCCTTCGGGCCGATGGCAAACAATGAAGGTATGAATCAAAATCCTGTAGATGGTGATCCAAGGATTCGTTATCTTTCGAAAATAATGGAAGCTTTCCACCGGGAGAGTCAGTTGACCATGCAAGGGTTGCAGGCAACCCTCGACCGTCTTAGGGATGCGCTACTTCTGCCCTGAGCCCTATGCGGTGCTTCACACCTATGGTTGCTCCACCACCCATGGTTGCTGTACGATGCAACTCGGATTTCCGTAGAGCACTACCAGTGGCAAACCGTAAGGCTATACCGGATGATTCAAGTTCTAGCGATAAGGACCTTAATGAGGGTTTTGTTCGATGACCAATCCATGGAGGTGATCATTTAGATCGTGCTGAAAGAGACTATCGAGGTAAGGTTGAACTTCCTAGTTTTAACGGTTTATTACGTATAGAAGATTTTCTCAATTGGTTAGCCGAAGTAGAGAGATATTTTGATTATATAGACGTGCTAGATCATAAAAGGGTAAAATTGGTAGCGTTTAAATTAAAATCTGATGCTTCTACATAGTGGGAACAATTACAACTCTCACGAGCCGGCCAGAACAAGGCGCCCATTTCATCATGGCCACGGATGAGACGTCTTCTTCGATCACGATTTCTCTCCAGTGATTATGAGCAAATATTATTCCAGCAATATCAAAATTGCCGACGAGGAAATCGAATCGTCACAGATTATACTGAAGAAGTCTAGCGGTTGGCTACACGAAATGATTTATCAGAATCTGAGTCACAGAAGGTGGCATGATTTATAGGTGGGTTGTAGCCGATAATTCAGGACTAAGTTCAGATGTACCCAGTCGGGATCGTAGATGAAGCAGTTCAATTGGCGGGTAGGGCAGAAACACAACTTGTAAGAGCTCTTGCTCATCCATATCCTTTAACTCGACCCCCCATGATGGGTCCCATGCAGGATCTAGTGCTGGCACGAGAAAAAGATCTAGTAGGAGAACGTCCTCAACCTCCTACAACTGCAAATCGTGATACAGGGAGTAACTTATCCAGACCTCAACGTGCAACACCCACAACAGCGGGCCTAAGTAGGATTCCAAATCTTTATGCTTAGCTAAGGTCGAACAATTGTTACCGCTGTGGCCAGCCAGGTCACTTATCAAACACTTGTCCTCAACGTCCCGCAGCACACTTGACTATAAACGAAGGGGGCACTGAAGATGAGGCCGCAGAAGAAGACCATGACTTTGATGAATATGAACAAACCACTAAAGAAATAACAGGTGGTGATGAAGTGACGGGCGATGATTGTGGCGAATTTCTAGTTGTGAGGCGATTACCGTATACCCCACGAAAGGAATTACATCCACAGCGACACAATATATTTCATACTCGGTGTGCTGTCAATGGAAATGTCTGTGATGTGATCATAGACAGTAGTAGTAGCGAGAATATCATCTCAAGAGTGATGGTGGACAAGTTGTAGATACTGACGACGAAACATCCTTCCCCGTACTCAATTGGATGGATAAAAAAGGTGAATGAGACCAAGGTAACTGAATAATGCACTATCTCGTTTTCAATTGACAAAAATTATAAGGATCAAATACTTTGTGATGTGGTCGACATGGAAGCTTGTCATATGCTACTCGGTCGACCCTGGTAGTCGGACCGTGATGTGACCCATCAGGGATGAGATAATGTTTACATATTCGTCAAGGATAGTCGAAAAATAATCCTTGCCCCTATGGCACCATGGAACCACCCTGAAGCCTCTAAAGTGGAGGGGAGCTCCCTCTTAACCATTAGGGATTTTATGGAGGAATCGAAGGAAATCGGTGAGGTATACGTCGTAGTGGTGAAGGGCGAGGAAGAGAAACCCTTAAGCATCTCTCCAAATTTAAGACTGTTGCTTAACGAATTCAAAGAAGTCTAGCTTGAGGATTTACTTGATGGATTGCCCCCCATGAGGGACATCCAACATCACATAGACCTCATCCTTGGGGATAGCCTGCCTAACCGCTCTCATTATCGGATGAGTCCGGAGGAGTGCGAGATACTTCAGGGGCAAGTGGAAGAATTGATCCGTAAGGGTCTCTTGAGAGAGAGCCTGAGCCCATGTGCCGTACCAACATTATTAACGTAAAAAAAAGATGGAAGTTGGCGTATGTGTGTTGACAGCCAGGTAATCAACAAAATTACCATCAAATATCGGTTCCCAATACCACAGTTGGACGACATGCTCGATATGCTAGAAGGGGCCAAGGTGTTCTCTAAACTAGATCTAAGGAGTGGGTACCATCAGATTCGTTTCTGACCCGGTGATGAGTGGAAAACGACATTCAAGACCAAGGAAGGGTTGTATGAGTAGCTGGTCATGCCCTTCGGTCTATCAAATGTACTAAGTATTTTTATGCGTTTGATGAATCAAGTTCTAAAACCATTCACTGGCCGATTTGTGGTAGTATATTTTGATGACATATTGATATATAGCCAGGATGAGGTGGAGCATAGGAAACATCTCAGGCAGGTACTACAGGTCCTACAAATTAACAAGTTGTACCTCAACTTGAAGAAGTGTAGTTTTTTAACTGACAATCTATTGTTTCTAGGATTTGTTGTAACGTCCACAGGCATTCGTGTGGACGATGAAAAGGTGCGAGCTATTAGGGAATGACCGATCCCGATAAACATTCATGAGGTGAGGAGTTTTCCCGGGTTGACGACTTTCTATCGTCAATTTGTGCGAGATTTTAACACTATAGTTGCGCCTATAACAGATTGCATGAAAAAAGGACCGTTCCAGTGGATCGATAAAGCTGACAAGAGCTTTCATGAGATCAAGCATCGTTTGTCTACAACACCGGTCTTGGTGCTTCCTAATTTCGACAAATTGTTTGAGGTTGAGTGTGACGCTTCATACGCCGGAATTGGGGGAGTATTATCACAGGAAGACAAGCCGGTAGCCTTCTACAGCGAGAAGCTCAGCGAAGCCTAAAAGAAGTGGTCGACTTATGAGCTTGAGTTATACGCAGTTGTTCAGGCGCTGCAACATTGGCGGCACTATTTGATTCAAAGAGAGTTTGTTTTGTACACTGACCATCAAGCATTAAAGTTTATTAATAGTCAGACTAACGTGAATCATGTGCATGCTAGATGAGTTACGTTTTTACAAGAATTTACGTTCGTTCTGAAGCACAAGTCAGGGCAGCAGAACAAGGTGGCTGATGCATTTAGCCGTCGTGTATCACTACTTGTTACGATGAGCAATGAGGTGGTCGGCTTCGACTGTCTCAAGGAGCTGTATGCCGAGGATGAGGACTTCAAAGATTCTTGGATGAAGTGCCAAGAAGGTCACCCCAGTGACCTTCATATACAGGACAATTTTTTCTTCAAAGGGAATCAATTGTTCATCCCTCAAAGTTCTCTGAGGGAGCAGATTATTCATGAGCTGTATGGAGGTGGCCTCAGTGGACACCTTGGGCGAGATAAGCGCGAGCTCTTGTAGAAGAGCGGTATTACTGGCCACAATTAGTACGTGATGTGGGAAAAGCCATACAACGTTGTCATGTTTGTCAGACCTCTAAGGGACAATCTTAGAATACGGACCTCTACACCTCGTTACCTGTGCCTGACGGTCCTTGGGAGGATTTATCAATGGACTTCATGCTTGGTCTCCCACGAACACAACGCAGTATGGATTAGGTGTTCATGGTGGTAGATCGTTTCTCCAAGATGACACACTTTATCCCATGCAAGAAGACCCTCGATGCAACACACGTGGCGAATCTATTCTTCAGGGAGGTCGTAAGGCTACACGGGGTCCCCAAGACTATTACTTCTATCGTGACACGAAGTTTATTAGCCACTTTTGGCGGACTTTGTGAACTCGATTTGATACACGACTTCAATTCAGCAGTGCTTACCACCCACAGACTGATGGGCAGACCGAAGTTGTGAATCGCACGTTGGAAAACCTCCTTCGCTGTATTTCAGGAGAAAAATCGAAGTAGTGAGATTTGACATTGTCTCAAGCAAAGTTTGTATTCAACAACATGGGGGAACCGCTCGACATAGAAATCACCATTCCAGATTATCTATGGACGAGTGCCTCGCCACACGCTTGACTTAATCCCTCTGCCCAAGTACCAAGGCACGAGCATTGCAGCAGAACATATGGCAGACAAGATCATAGGCATCCATGCGGAAGTGCAAACCAAGCTACATGCCTCGAATGAGAAGTATAAGGAACAAATAAACAAGCACCAGCGATAAAAAGTGTTCGAGATGGGCGACTGTCTTATGGTCCATCTGTGCAAAGAGAGATTTTCGACCGGGATGTACAACAAGTTGAAAAATAAGAAGATTGGACCCGTCCTAATCATTCGAAAGATTAATAACAATGCTTATGTTGTTGATCTTCCAGATGACATGACGATCTCACGGACTTTCAACGTTGCGGACCTGACCGAGTATCATGAACCATCGTAGGATGAGAACTCAAGGATGAGTTCTTTTGAAGTGGAGGGGACTGATGTAGAGCGGGTCGCGGACAGTTTCATGGCCAAGATGGATCAGAAAAGGCCCGGTTGACGACAGAAGTGATCCGGATCATCAGACCTTAGATCGGGCGTATCTCGCAATCCGGAATGAGTTACCTGATGTAAAATGTATGATTTTGAGGGTAGAACGAGCTACTTTAGCCAACCAACCCTGCTATGCTGGGTTGTGCAACCCAGAATTGCGAAAAACCCTTGGATCGACGGTCGTTTCCCTGTTTTAATTTTGTTTTTACTATAAACAGTAAGCTTTAATCTGATTATAACTCTTCATCCGTCGGGCTTTAGGAGTTGCGCCCAACATGAAAAGAGCTTAGAATAATTAGGGGAACGGTTTGGTGAAGCTAAATAGGACACTTACTATTTTTGGCCGAAAACCTTGGGCACTAGTAGACATCATGACCGTCTATAAATAGTAAGTTTACTATTTATAGTAAGTCACGATTTCTAGGAGTTTTAGTTGTAGTTTGATTCTAATTTCTTTCCCATTGCTTGATACCCCTATTTAAAGGGTTGTGAACTCGTTTTTAGTAATTAATTAATCAAGTTCGAATTTATTAAAATTTATTTCTATTTCCTGCTTTCTTTCCTCGTGGATTCGAGAAGTCTCTGTGAGGAGTCCAGAGAAGCTCCGTGGATTCGGAGTAGTTATCCTCATCACGTTCATCCCTGCGTCACGCGGCTTAAGATCCAGCTTGTGTTGCTAGCTAGCCATTGGGGCCCACATGCTAAGATATTCTAATGGTTTGAACCATATTATGATTATCATTATTGATAAGTTATTATCTGATAATCAAGCTCAAGTGATGACTTTTAGCCTTTCATTTTTATTGTTGGATGTGAGCCAATGAGAAATTTCTGATTCTTTCACAGACAGTGATGGTCACAATCATCCTTTCATCTTAAGTGGCCTGTATAGCATGTGTTCCAAAACATAGACGGTTCAGATGATTGAAAAACTCAGACATCGTGTTAGGTTTGAAAGCATTTGTGGGGTCCACTTTTTTGTATATATAAAATCCACTATTCCGACAAATGATAACCATTAATTGAACCATATATACATTAGAGTAGCCTAATTGAAAACTCATGTGGGCCACACTAATAGAAAATAATATAAAATAGTTATGAAAAACTACTCATTGCATACTTTGGGCTGCTTGAGTTTTGTATCACGCTAGTTTTTGTATTTTCTCTTCATCCTGATCTCGATGAGTTACACTTGATTAATAGGTTTGATGAAAGATACATACTATAGTGGCCCTACACACAAACCTATGGTTAGGGATGGGCATCGGTCCGAGTCAGATCGGATTGGGCCCAACCCAGACCAATCCGAAATACCATTGGCCTGACCCGAACCGATCCGATCCGGTACCGAGTCCGGGTCGCCTGACTTGGACCGAACCGAAAACTCACTGGACTGATCCGAGTCCGAGTCGGTCAGGAAAACCGAGTCGGATCGGATTGGGCACAATCCGGATCGGTAAAAAATTAAAAAAAGTTTAAATTTTTTTAAAAATAGTAAAAAATACTTACAAAAAATAAATATTACTTAATATTTCCGGATCGGATCGGATCGGTCCAAATTGGATCCAATCGGATCGGATTCCAGATCGAGTCGGGTCGAGTCAGGCCCAACTTGAACTTGACCAAAAAAAAATTGGATTTCTATGGGTCTACCCGATCCGCACCGATCCAGCTCGTCGGATCGGTTCGAATCGGGCCGGATCAGGTCGGATCGGGTTGGATCCACCGAATCGGACCCAATTTGCCCAGCTCTACATATGGTTGGTATTCCATTTCCATTATTCCATGTTGTGTGGGCCATCTAAGTTGCAGATCTAGTTGATTTTTAGCCTCAACGCCTAACATGGATGATTCTACAGTCTTAGGTGTTCCAAGCACTGTATAAAGCAGGTGTTGTAGAGTATTCCAGTCTGTATGGCTGACTCAGATTGACTCGTTTGGCCCTGAGTCGAGTCAGGACATGCCCAAGTCAGGGCTGAATTGTGGTTGGGACTGACTTAGACCTGATTAGGTAGTAGTGAATTTGAGTCAACTCGAACCTGATTGGGTACTACTCGCATGTACAGGGAAATTCCTGCATAAGGATGCTGGGTGGGGCCACTAAAATGTATGTGAGAAATCCATTCCGTCCATCCGTTTTGTGAGATCATTTTAGGATGTGCAACTGGAAATAAGGTGGATACAAAACTCAAGTGGGTCACAGAAGAGGGAAAATTGGGGAAAGAAATTCCTACCGTTGAAACCTTCCTGGGAACCACCTTGATGTTTATATGGTATCCAAACCTTTTTTAAGGTCATTTCCAATGGGATGAAGTGAAAAAATAAAAAATATCACCTGATACAAAACTTTTATGGCCATAAGAATGCTTGAACAATGCTCACTGAATTCTTACTTTTTTCCTCTAATGTGGCCACTTGAGTGTTGGATATACCCAATTTTTTGTCTCACTTCCTAAAATGAGCATGAAATCGGATGGACGGGCGGATTTCTCAAAAATATCTAGGTGAGGCCCACCCAGCATCCTTGTGCAGGAACTTCTTGCTAAAGGCTTTCGCAGAAAATCTGCGTCCTCACATTTTGGAGCACGGCGGACAAAAACAGTATCCAAGCCGTCCATCAGGCGAGTCTGATTGTTTAGATGTTGAATCCCATAAATAAGTCCGGTCCACGCAGCGGGTGGGACGCAATGTTAGTAACAGTTGGACCCCTTGATTTTTGTGTGATGTCCCACACACTTGCCAGATTGGCACGTGTGCTCCCAGTGGAGAGGGTTGTATTTAGGAAAAATACAGGTTTGATAGGTTTAAATAAAATTGCCAATGGTCTGGATTCAACTTTTATGTGTGGCCCACCTAAATTAATAGTCTCAGGAGATTTGAAGATGGAGACTTGTGGAATTAGTGAGCATGGAGGGACCACTTCAGCTGAGGACCATAGGATGCATGGGAAGTCTTGCAGGGGATGCCGTATTCTGACAGCCTCACCAGCCTGCAGTGCCCATGACCTATGCACTCAAGGTTGGAAGAGGATTGGCTGGTGTACCACACACCACTGACCGGACCACCGACCGGCTGGTGTGGGTACGTGTCGTGCCAAGATGATCGCTGACGCTCTTTGATATTCTAAGTTGCACAAACGGTTCAAAGGAGATTTATATAGGCTTCAAAATGATGTATTTATTATATTCAAACTGTTTATCCATTTTTAGAGATCATTTTAGATCATGACCACACCACAAATAGCAATTGTGACAATGATTCTCACTGTTAAAACATTCGTATAGTCTACCATATATAAAGCTTATTTTCCATTATCTAATTTATTCACAAGGTCATACAGAATGGATGAAAAGGAATGACAAATATCATATTAATCCAAAACTTCCATAACCCCAGAAGAGTTCTAATGGTAGACAACCAACCCCTACATCCTTTTGCATTATGGTTTATTTTATCTTTGAATTTGCCTTATTTTTTAGCTCACGCTTTACAATGAACTCACCAGATGGGCAAACGCTTTGGATATAATACATACCTCATAATGGGACCTGCAGAACTTGGTGACATGTCGACACTCCTGTCAAGTCGGTGGTGTGTGGTGCACCAGCCAATTTGCTTCCCTCAAGGTTTTTCGATGTGGATTAGCCGGTGTACCACACACAGAGCTGTACATGAACTGAGCTAGCTCAGTTAGCTCGCTTGAATTGACTCGGAAAAGCTTAACTTGACTCGGATTGAAACTGTGTTTGAGTCGAGTCAAGCTAGTTTTATTGAACTTGAAAAATTTCTAGTCGAGTTCGAGCTAGACCAAGCTCGACTCGATCTTGAGCTCAAACCCGACTCGGTTTAGCTCGACTCAATTTTTTGACCGGGTATATATATTTTAAAACATTAAAAAAAAACCCTAACTCACCCGAGTCTCGGCCGTTTTTCAGCACCCGACCCTAAAAACCCTAACCACTCCAGCCGTCCAGCGGCAGCGCCCGACCTAGACCCTATCAATCTCTCTCCTCTCATCTCTCCCTCTCGCTGTTCTCCGGCGCTCGAACGACGACTGACGACTACTCTCCTATACTCTCTCTCTCTCTCTCTCTCTCTATTCTCCAGCATCTGCCTGGACAACCGACAACTGAAAGGTACTCTCCCTTACTCCTCTCCTCATCTTTTCATTCTCTATCATCCGTTCGATTAACGGACCCCACCTGACTACTAGCCTGGTGGCTATGGCCCAATCAGACGGTCAGACCCCACTCAAAAACTTGAACTCGAACTTGGCTCGAGTTGCTCACCGAGTTGAGCTGAGCTGCAAGTCCGGGCTTGCTGACCGAGTCGAGCTGAGCTACAAGTCCGGGCTTGATGACCAAGTCAAGCTGAGGTATCTTGTTGGCTGAGTCGAGCCGAGCTGGGCAAAGCTCGACTCGGATCAACCCGTGTACACCGCTAACCACACACTACCAATCTAGCTGGTGTGGGCAGGTGTTGTGCGAAGACGAGCACTCACGCTCCTTGAGCTCTGAGTTGTATGAACGGTTCAGAGGAGATCAAAGTTACATGGGCCCAACAATGATGTATTTATCGTATCTACACTGTTCATCCATTTGGAGAGATCATTCTAGACCTTGATCCAAAAAATGAGTAATTTTCCAGACTCAAGTGGACCACACCACAAATAGCAGTGGAGACAATGATTTCATAAGGTCACAAAAGACATGGATGAAGAGTAAAAACAAAAAAATCATATTAATCCAAAATTTCTATGACCCACAAAAGGGTTTCAATGGTAGGCGTTCAAACCCCCACTGCTTTTTACAGTGTGGTCCACTTGATTTTTGGATAGATGATTTGGATATAACGCATACCTCGGATTGGGCTTCACCCAACCCTAATCCTACATGAACCCATCGTTGCCATTCTTAGCACATATATATTAATCAATAAGCCATCCAGATAATGGGACTCACTTTAGACATGATAACTTGGGACCATGATCTTTAACTTGGCGACTCAGACCAACTTGCTTGGTCTTGAGTCCAATTGAAATTCCCTCGAGTCTGGAGGTGACTCATCCAAGTTGGGAGATCAGACCAATGTAAGAGGCAACAGACATGGAGGTAGCTATTGATTGTGCTTTGTGTGTGATGTACATATCCATGCTATTCATCCATTTTTCTAAACCATTTTATTACATGAGCCCAAAAATGAAGCAGATCCAAATCTCATATGGACCACACCATAAGAAAGAATGGTGATTGAACACTCATCATTGAAAACTTTTTAGGGGCCACAAAAGTTTTAGATTAAGCTGATATTTGAGTTTTCTCTTCATCCATACATGTGTGACCTAATCAACAAGTTGGATGACAAATAAACATTACAGTGAGCCCTAGGAAGTTTTTAATGGTGGGGTGGGCATTCAATCGCCACTATTTTCTCATGGGGTGGTCCATTAGAGATTTGAATCTCCCTTAATTTTTAGCTCATGCTCTATAATGATATAATGATTTGAAAAAATTGATGGATAACTTGGATAAAACACACACATATATATATACCATGTAGGCCCCGCCGAGTATTATCAGTAGCCACCTTACTCCTATTGACACTGTTAGTATGCAATATGTAGTTACGAAATATACTAGATCCGATGTGGCACGATTTCATTGGCCCACTAGACACTTGTCGTAGTGAAGTCCACACAGTCATGTACCCAACAGCCTTTTGAGAAGTCGGTGGATCCTCTCCCATGAGCATTTAGGGAACCAATAAAATGACACACGTCACAGCCTGACCGTATCAATTTCCATCCAGATTAAACCTATTTGCACTAATTAACTGATTAGGTGAATGAGATTAAGTTGAATTGAGAGTCATCAATCCATCCATACTTCAAACATAACCAATTAAACAATCCTAACTTTTGATCAATGAGCATATGATCATTGAATAAGACCATTCACTATCATCACCCCAACCATCCAATAGATATCCACCCATAGCAGGCCCATCATCTGAACGGCTCTGATTTAAGTTGGATGCATGCATATGAATCATCACAGTCCACCAGAGTATCAAAAGTCCCTGCCATCCTTCCTCCACGTCACCATAATCCGACATCAGCAGACTGCATGGGAATAATCGGTCATGCAAATGTAACTCTCACATCACTTTCAGGAATCAAAACCAAATGATTATACTTTGTACGGTCAAAGTCAAACGCGGGACCTTTCCCAGCTGTAAACTCACACCTGAAAATAAAATAGAATAAAATGAGGAATTTGGGTGTACTTCACGCTCCCTGCGCGCGTGCGCCTCGTAAACTAAAATGCGCATGCCTTTTTTGCCCTTTACAAAAAGAAAATGCATTTTTTAATTTTTCCACTATTGTTTTTTTTTATTTTCTATTTCTAGCTTTTTAAACTTTGCTAACCTCACACGCGTGTGCAGTAAATCTTGTATACACGCCACACACGTGTCATCATAGATAGATAGATCCAAGATCCTGTCCGTCCATCAGAGAATCCTCAATATATTGACACTCTATTTTAAATATAAATTTGATCCACTGGTCAAGTTGGCCACAATTTCCAAAAATATATGGAATCTGAAAAATTGCCTAAAGTTTTCTACCATTCATCTGTTTCCAATATTGAGGTCCACATAATAATTTAATTGAAATTTTAGTTTTATAAAAATATTATAAAGTTAGGATAAACGTGATGGAAGGATTAGATCTTTTACCCATCTATCAATATGGCACGTGCGTGGAGTTTTCTGGAGATCTTTTACACGCGCGTTTGCGTTTAGGAGATTTGATTCTTTTTCAAACTTTTGTATTTTCTCGCTGGAGATTTGATGGATCGGCTTTTTTGCTTTTCCAAAACACATGCTTTTTTTTCCGGCATTAGTTTCACTGATAATTACGATTTCTGCCACTGCCTGGGTTAAGCTAACCATGGTTAAGTTAAACCATGGTTAAGTTAACCTTGGTTGTGATGAAAGGTGCCCCAACATAAATGATGGGATTTAGCAATTTAGTGGGGTATTAGGAATGATTAATTAGTGTGGAGTGGGTTGTTGGGATATGACCGTTGGATGGATGGGACATCACGTTGACGGTTATAATTTCATCTCAGCGAGAATTTGGGGATGGTCAAAGTTGCTGGTTGACTCAGATGGAGGCGGATTGCCGGTGACCGGGCACACAGGTATAACTGTGGCCGAGGCTGTGTGGAGCCCACAGAAATGTCTTGGGATAAATCCATTCCGTCCATCTATTTTGAAAGACTACAATAGTACAAGAGTCTAAAAACCAGGTTGATACAGAACTAAGGTAGAACACACCAAACGAAATAGTGGGGAACGGAAATGTACACATGCATCAAACCGTTGATAGAGTTATAACCACTCAGATAAACTTTGGGCACAAATATCATCCTTATTCACAACTTCTGTCCTCACTGTTTCATGTGGTATGACTCACATGAGTTTTGGATCTCACTGATTTTTGGAATCCTGTCTTATTGTTGTCTTGATATATACTGATGGACGGAGTGGATTTGACATGGACTTCTTTGTGGACCCCACAAAGCACCAAACATTGGAGCATATCGATGAATGGCTTAATCATCCAATGTTGGAATGTCTGGCTCAAGTAGGTATCCTTAACAGAGATGTCTTTGGACAAATCCATTCTGTCCATTTGTTTTGAAAGACTATAATAAGACAAGATTATGAAAACCAGGTAGAGAAAAGTCACAAAACTAAGACAGGTCGCGCCAAACGAAATAGTGGGAACGGAAATGTACACATGCATACAAACTGTTCATAGGGTTATTACTAGAGCTAGACATGTCTGACCCGATCCAATGGATCCGACCCAATCCGATCAAATCTGACCTGATTCGAATCGAACCGACGGCCTGGATCGGTGCGGATCGAGTATGACCATTTAGATCCGACCGTTTTTCGGATCGAGTTAGGATCATGGTCAATCCGGACCGATCCGAATCGAAATCCGAACCGAATGGATCCGATCCAATCCGGAGTATAAATCAAAACTTCTATTTTTTTCCTGTGGTATGGTCCACTTGAGCTTTGGAAATGCATCAATTTTAGGTTCAACTACTAAAATGATCTGGAAAAACGAATGGATGGCGTGGATAAACCATATGCATTCACGGTGGGCCCCAACAGAGTTTACTCAGTACGATAAGGGCCACTAAGTTACGTGCACAGCACGTCAACACAGTTACACAGGCAACAGCTGTAGCTACTGTACCCACCGAGTTACGTGCACAACACGTCAACACGAGTAGGCGAGTAGCTACTGACAGGTTGAGTAGCAAGAGTCCCTACTAAAGTGACGTCACCAAGTTTCACGGGCCCCACCATGATGTATGTTTTTTATCCACACCTTCCATCAATTTGGAGAGATCATTTCAGGGCAATATCCAAAGAATGAATTAAATCCAAAGCTCCAGTGGACCCCAACACAGAAAGCAGTGGGGACAGTGATGCCCACTATTAAAAACTTCTAAAGGCCACGAAAGTTTTAGATCAACCTGATATTTGTGTTTTCCCTTATTTCTGTCTTTTTAAACTTTTGAACAAGTTGGATTTCAAATAAACATTACGATGGGCCTTAGGATAATTTCAACGCTCCCCACTATTTTCTATGGTGGGGTCCACTACAACCTTTTATCTGCATCATTCTTTGGCTCATGCCCTAAAATGATATCTCAAAATGGATGGATAGTGTGGATACAACACATACATCGTAGTGGGGCCCACAGAACTTGGTGACGTCACTTCAGTAGCCCCTCTCAACCTGTCATTATCTAATCCAACGGGACACAGGCAATAGCTGGTAGCTAAGCTGCCAGCTGGTGTAGATACGTGTCGTCCAAAGACAAGTGGAGACACCCCTCAAGATCTGAGTTGTACGAACGACTCATATGAGATCAAAATTACATGGGCCCCACGATGATGTATTTATTATATCCATACCATTTATCCATTTTTCGTGATCATTTTAGAGCATTTGAAAAAAAAAAAAAAGAATCATATCTAAAGCTCAAATGGACCACACCGAAAATAGCAGCGAGGATAATGATTTTCACTGTTAAAAAATTAGATTCGAATCATAAACAACCCGATCCCACTCGGTTTCCCTGATCGAGTCGGACTCAGTTCAGGTCAGGCCAACTGTGCATTGAATCGATTCGAGTCAGATGTCCCGGACTCGGTCCCGGATTGGATCGAGTTCGGGTCAGCCCATGTAGATTTCGGACCGAATTAAGTTGGACCCAATCCGATCTGACTCTGTCTGATGCCCAGCTCTAGTTATTACCACTCAGATTAACTTTATGCACAAATATCATACTGATTCACAACTTCTATCACCCCTACGTGTTTAATCCTCACTATTTCATGTGGTATGACTCACATGAGTTTTGGATTGGCTTGATTTTTGGAATCCCGTCTTATTATATTCTTGAAAAACAGATGGACGAAGTAAATTTGTCATCTTTGTGGGCCCCACACAGCGCCGAGCATCGGAGCATATCGATGGATGGCTTGATAATATCGATGGATGGCTTGATAATCCTACGTTCGTTTGGAATGTCTAGTTCAAGTGGCTGGCTTAGTCCACTTATCAAGTAGGACACTATTATATAAAAAAATTGACAGTATAAAGACACTTGTTAGAGGTTCTCATTTAGTCCATTTATAAAATGGTTTGAACCATAGTTCTAAGACTAGTTGAATCGTTTTGAAAATTGATTGAGTCAACTTGGCTGGGTGAACTCTTACTTGGCATGACTCATGGACTAGGCTGACTTGATAGGCAACACCAACCAACAATCTATGGTTTAATAAATGTTTTATACTAATCCAAGATAGTTTTAAATATTTATTAGAGTAGAATTTTAATAATTAAATACTAGGTCAACTAACACTTTATCGAGTTCGGGAATCAACCCGACCCGGCTAGACGTCCAGCCAAGTTTTTAGGTTTTCGACTAGTGATTTGGAAACAAGTACTTAACAGATAGACACCCTGATCCATAGCTCAAGTGGCAGACTGAGTGAAAGATACCTCGTTTCAAAACTAAGGTCTTGGTTTTGATTCCCTAGTGGGGGTGGCTAACAGTGATGTGTGAATTGACAGTGGGGTGTACTAACTAGCTAATTAATAATAATAAATAAATAAAAAGTACTTAACAAATAGTTAATTGATACTGCTACTTGGATGTACTAGTTTCGTTTCCAGCTGAGTTGCAACTCACTAGAGTTGGGGTGAATCAAGGTGTCGATTGGATTGGATTTGGTTGAGTCCAACTTAACTCGGACGAATTGCATGGACCCGTTCGGTCTTAAAACCATGCTCCTTAGATTCAAGTTTATATTTAATGATCACAACCATCTATACATTGAAAATCTTAGACTATTTTATAACATTGATCATTTAACTTTCACCTTTGAAGGTGGCTGTAGGGGCTGTGGTCTTTTCAACTCAATTAGGGTTAGGGCGTAGGAGATCAGGGCTAGGTTAATGTGGCTAATTTTTAATTGTCATTCCTATAGTGGGATCTATATTATCGGTTTGATTAAATAATTGGATCTGACCTTGGCCCACAAATTTAAATTCCATAAGAAATCATACGAGTTCGATCTGAATTGGATATATGGATATATGATTTATATGTATATAGTAAATTATAGAGCTCTTAGTTGTACTGGTTTACTTGAAAAGTTCAATTCATCAATCTGAATTATCTAAGTATAGAATACATTTCACTGGTTGCCATGCAAAAATCACATTTTTTGGATAACCTAACTCATCTTTGTGGCCATCCTTTTTCCAAGTCATGGATGAGATAGTTATGATTAACAAATGTCATTCTTTAGAAACATAAGCAATCCATGATGGCCCTCCAATTGTTGATTAGACCTTAAAAAAAATGATCATGACCGTCCATGTTTAAGGCCATTGATCAAATGGTTAATACTTTTTACATTAGTGTGGTGCTTTCATGGTATCCATGAAATGTGCATTAGGAACATTCTAGATTAATGGATTTGACTGTCTCTGTATCCAATGCAAGTAGGTATGACATTTGCCTTCCACAAGCTTCATCTCTCTCTCTCTCTCTCTCTCTCTCTCTCTCTCTCTGTCTCTCTCTCTCTCTCTCACTTTTGATAGCCCCAAGCCCTCCTAGAAAACCTTTATGAAACCTTAGAATACCCCAGAATACACCCCAATCCGGCATACACCCCTTTATATAAGAATAGAAAGAGGTAGAATCAAAATAGGAAATAAATTTCGCAGAATCTACGTTTTCGCAATCGCATCTGCGTAACTCTTCGATGATATCGAAGGTCTCTCGATGACAGCCTTCGATATTATCGACGGTCCTTCGATAATATCAAAATAGGACCAAAACTGTCTAGCGACTAGGGGTGAAAATTTTGACAATTATCGATGTCATTGAAGGTCTCTCGATGACAGTCTTCGATATCAACTAAAGTCCATCGATGATATCGAAACAGGATAAAAACTGTCCAGCGATCAGCAGTGAAAAATCCGATAATTATCGATGATATCGAAACTGGTTCGATTTCATCGAAACCAGTAATGAGGAAAAAATCCCCATCAAATCTCTCCCTTTTCGACTCAGGAGGAATCTACCTTCTTCAAGCTAGCCCGGTTTCTACAAACCTTAAACTTGCCATTAAGCAAAGCCTTGGTCATCATGTTTGACCCATAATCATCCGTGTGAACCTTCTCAAGCTATAACACCTCCTGTTCCAAAGTATCTCTGATTAAGTGATACCGAATTTCTATGTGCTTCGACTTAGAATGCTGACTTGAATTCTTGCTCAAGTGTATAGTACTTTGGCTATCACAATAGACCACGTGTTGCTCCTGCTTCAGGCTAAGTTCCAGCAGAAACCTCTTTATTCAAAACATCTCTTTATATGCCTCTGTGACTGCAATATACTCGGCCTCTGTCGTTGCCAATGCTACGACCTTCTGTAGCTTGCTCTGCCAAGAAACCGATCTTCCTTTAAATGTGAACATAAACCCCAATGTAGACTTCCTGGAGTCTATGTCACCTGCCATATCTGCATCTGTGTAACCCTCTAACACAGGTTTTTCATCACCATAGCATAGGCTTAACCTGGATGAGCCTCTTAGATACCGCAGTATCTATTTCACCGCCACCCAATGCTCTTTGCCAGGATTGACAAGATACCGGCTAATAACACTAACCGCATATGCTATATTTGGGCGTGTACATACCATAACATACATCAAACTTTCTACTGCTGACGCAGAGGGTATCTTTTGCATCTCTTTCACCTCTGCCTTCGTCTTGGGACACTGCTTGTCGCTTAATCTAAAGTGACCATCCAGTGGAGTATTGATCGGCTTCGCTGTATTCATATTGAACCGCTGTAACACCCCGGATTTTCACTGTTTTGGATTTTCAAAAAAAAAAATCATTGATTATTTTTTTTATTAATTAACATATAATATCACTTAATGACCATTAACACTCAATGCTAACTTATACACGAGTGGTTCTGTCTGGTCACGATCAGACCATGTGCGGGCCATCAAGCGCAGACGAGCGATTACACTTAGTGACAACCCGTGTGGGCCGCCAGCGACCGAGGAAGGTCAGAAAAATCTAAAAATTTAGGAAATCTTAGATCTCACTGGGCTTGTGGTCCATCGCGGACACGGACCTAATGGACACCCAGTACCAAGGGCGCTTGCCCAATGCGCCCCACCAATGCAGTTATTAACTAGCATACCGACAAAAGATTCCGAGACTCGGGACTTCCATGTCGGATTTCTTCCAAATTTACGGTGGTGATTTAATATATTTTTCTACACCCGTCCACCAAATCTGGGACCCGATCGTGGCACGGTGACCGTTGATCGCAAATTGGACCCGTCACCAAACCCCGCATCCGTTCGTTCCCAAATTTTGTAAGGCCCCTCATCGGGCCATAGACCACTTATTCTATAAATTTCATGGCAGAGGGCCATCGAAATGCTCCAATCACCAAAATGGGCCTCAGGGCCACTTAAAGGTCGGAAACGCTTGCTCGGATCATATATCCGTTCATCCGTTCGCCTTCAATTTTTGCATGGGCCCTAATCGGGCCATAGGGCACCTACACACCGAATTTGGTGGCCAGAGGGGTGATAGGGCCCTAGATCCTAGAAAGACCCTCCCATAAGTCTAGCATAGTAAAAACCTAGCCCTTGGGGCCATTTACACCAAACCTGGTATTATAAAAAGGCCCCATTTGGACACCCCCTCTCCCCATACGATTTTGCCCTAGAGAAGGGAAGAGAGAAGAGAGAAGAGGGAGAAGAGAAAGAAGAGAAAGGAGAAGAAAGAGAGAAGGAAGAAGGGTAAGGTGGACCTTAAATCGTGGTGGGGCCCAAGGGAATCAATCTCTCCTCTCCCTACACCTTCTCCAAGGGGAAACCCATCCGAAAATCGGCCTCTTCATCTCATGGATCGTTTAGGTAAGACCCAACCCTCTTTTTCTTTAAAAACCCTTGTAAGGAGGGGGGTTTTGCTTGTAAATCTAACATGTGAAGTTGTTTTAGGGATTCCGGCCGATCTACCGCAAAGCCCTCTTTCCTAAGATGTTTTTCCCAAGCCTCCAACGATCCTAGGTGCGGACTATTGTTCTTAGGTGGCCTAGCACCAATTTTAATATGTGTTTAATGATTTTGGTTGCTTGAATGTTATGTTTGGAGAATCTAGAGAGACCCTAGGACTTGTATGTTTGTTAGATTTGTATGTTGGGCTTCCACATGATGTTGTTCTTACCTTCCACATGATGTTGTTCTTGTCTTCCACATGATTTGGTGTATGGACGATTAGATGCTCATGCCTTGTTGATCTTCTCATATGATGTGCCTCATAATACGTGTGATTCCTAAATTTTTGTGTATTTTGATCCGAAGGGAGGTAGGAAGGTCTTAACTTCCTCACCAACTTACACCACACACACACTTCTTGTTTATAATATTAGTAGCTTTACATGTTGGTGGAAATTTAGAATTGTTTGTTGAGAAGCATGAGAACATGATGTCGTTTATGTTAGATGATGCATTGATACTTGGTATGTTATGGATCCCCTTCACACCTTTGGGTTGGTCGGGAACATGATGAGGATAAGTAGTCCCACCGGTAGGACTATGTTAGGGCTATATCCATGGGTTTGGGCGGGTGTGTTCGAGTGGTCGTAGTTCGACTACATGGGTCCCTTGTGCCCGAGGTCACTCGTCTCATGCTAAACCTTCACGGCCGTGCGGTCTAATCCCTCTTGTCGACCAACCTTGTTTGTCAACCCTGTTTGTTCATTTATGTATGGAACACGAACCACCCCGCAAGCCGTTGTAGCCCAACGATAACCCACACACGGGAAATTGGTCCACGGACCTCGTGAGCCGGGCATGGTGGAATGGGACACTATGTCGAGCTTTCGTTCCTCGGCCGGGTACCGCGCCCCCCGTAGTGACCGCGAGCGATCCCTTCCTTCGGCACTCCTCATGTGCTTGGTGTCGGGGATGAGGAACTGACGGGATCACGGACCGTGAGGTCTCGGCCTCACGCATTGATGGGGTCTTGGCCTGCAACCGGATTTAGGGCATTGATACGTAGGGTGAATGAAGAATCCCCAATCAATTTGGATGAATGAACTTAATTAATAACTCGGCTAACACGATCGCATTGCACGCATTAGTTAGGGTGGCGACTCGGAAATCGAGGTCGCTCTGAGGGAGTGTTGTCATATGCGATCGTTAGATGGAGTCGCTTAAGGGAGTGTTGTGGCGAGGGCATGCATCATATCATCCCGCATGCATGCATTTTAAATAAGAGTTATTAGGTGTTGATGATTGTCTGCTTTTTCATTAAGTTCATATTACAATTGATGCTGTTGTAACTTGAGACCAATAGTTCACACCGAGTTGATCACTCACTCCCACTCGGGACGGTGTTTTAAAACACCAACCGGACCCATTCATAGATGCAGTGACCCGGTGCATGAGGAACTGGCGAGGTAAGCTTGGACGAGGAGGATGGACTCTCCTACTTGCGGTGATGGGCGGCTCTCCATCGTGCTTGATCAGGCCAAATTTGGATTTGCTGAGCCGTGGGCTCAGTTTTACTCTCTTTTGACATAGCCTTCTTTTGTTGTTTTGTTGGGCAACGCTTTGGGCGACCCTTTTATTATTTTGGACTGTATATTTGTGAGATTTCCTTCACTTCGGTAGAGTTATGGGCAAAGTGCGATTGTGCTTCATGTAACGGGGAAGGGTAATTCCAATTTTTAAGCATTAAATTTGATTAATCATAAAAACCATAAATGCATGATAAGTGACATTATTCGGGAACTTGGGAGTCAGTCACAACACGATAAGATTTTCCGGGGACGTTACGAGATGGTATCAAAGCAATAGTTTGGAATCCCTTGGGCCATGGGTCATGAACTCACCAACGAGTCCGCTGACTTGTGAGGAAACACAATAACGATACAGAAACGATAGGAAACGCAACGAAGACTTAGAATGGTAGGAACCATCCTTGAACCGGAACTGGCGACATTAGACGAACGGTAAGACTTCCCAGGGATTAGGATTGGGTAGCGAGAGATAGTAGAGACGCTAGGAATGGTCGAGAAACTTACAATACCTTAGCCCGATGATAGGAACAAACCAGAATCGAATGATTAGAGGGTGGGAGGCCAGTCCAAGTCCAAACGAGCTAACACCAAACTAAATTTAATAGTTTCGACCCATTGGGGGGTAAGGACTTAAGGAGAACGAAATTTCAATGAAAATAGTGGAAATATAGAAAAATCTAATTTTGACCTCTAACTAGGAAGAATCTCATGGAATGGATAGGCCCATTGCGTGATCAGCTCGTTCTACCCCAAAATCATATATGGCATGTAGATGAAAGGGGCCTTTACGGGAAATGAGGAAAAAACACTAGGAACAAGTTGCCCTCCAATCGGAGGGGTCACCCCGCCGACCAAGCGTGGCCGCCCGCCGAGGCTCCAGCAGCCAGCGTGGCCCCGCCGTGGCCCCGAAAATGGCTCACCCGCCGCCGGCGTTGTCATGAGGTTGTGAAATTTTTACAATTTTAGGTCAACTTCAAAAATCCATATCTCCTTCGTTACAACTCCAATTTAGGTGATTCAAAAGCCAGATTAAAGATGAATGAGTCTAGTTTTATATAAAAATGAGAAAAAAATAAAATAAAAATTATAATATAGCTAAAATTAAGCTGTTCTATCAACTATCCAAAAAAATTTTCTGATTTCGGACAGCTGTTGCTCCTAGAATTTTAATAATTTATTTACAACTCCAAATGAGATGAAATTTTGTGAGATGTCTTTAAACTCAATGATAAAATATTATAAAAATTTTAAAAATAATTCAGTTATCGAAAGTACAAAAAACCTTACAAGAAATAGAGTCCCTTCCCACTACTCCCACTCCATCATCTTCACTCTCCCATACCCAAACCCATCTCTTCAAAATTCATCTTCTCCTCCTACAAACTCCCCATCTCCTCTTCCTCACCTTCAAACCACCTTCCCAAACCCTTTCTAAACCATTTTATTTTTCTCAACCCTGTTCTCAAGTCCATCCACGAGAATCTCATTCATAAAGCCAACATCAAACCTACTCTCTCTAACTAACTCCCATTATTTTTTTTTCTCATACTCAACCCAAATCCATTTCCAACATACATTCCCCAAGACCCAACCTCAGACTTCATTCTCAAACCCCACTCCATTCACTCATTCACTCTCAAACCCATTATAAAAAAAAAAAAAAATCCCTTCTCCATTTCTTTAACTTTTCTCAAATCTCACTACCCACTCTCTCAAATTTGCATCTTCTCAAACTCCATTCTCCCAACCCATCTCCAAACTTCATTTCTAAGATCCACCAAGCCCAACCCATACTTATTCTAAAACCCAATCCTCCAAACCATCTTCTTTTCTTTTTCAAAACCCATTTCTTTTGTTTATTCCCACCTATAAACTCTCAACTCATTTTCCAAATCTCTCTCATCACCCATATTTCCTTCTAGACCCATTCACTAAAACCCCACTCCTTTCACTCTCTTCTACCCATTTTCAAATTTCACTTCCCACAACCTACCTCAATACCATTCTCAACTTCGTTTTCCTAAACACCATTCCAATATCACTTTCAAAGCCCATTCCTAAAACAAACTCCCAAAACCATTCCATCCCCATTTCCCAAAACCCATCTCAAATCCCAATCTCTACTCAAACCTCATATCTCAACTCACCTTCCATTTCATCTTACACAACCTTATTCTTAAACTCATTTCCATTTTTACACATTCTCCACAACCATCCGTCTCCTTACCAAAGAAATGGCATATCTAGCAACCGTTTGGACTTGGTCTTCTTCGCCATTCCAGGTGATCTTTTCCCTCAAGGGAAGAAGCACCCCACCCGCATCCGACCCGGAAGAATAGTATCTTAACCTAACGAACAATTAGTAGATTGTTCGAGTCGATTAGAATTGCTCTCATGTAATTGAATGATAGTTGTAACCTTTTCTCGCTTTAATTAGGTCACGTGTTTCCTTTAAGTTGCGGTATTTAGTGATGCTTGTAATCCATGCTATAACATGTAATGTAGCCATACTAATGGCATTTTAAAATCGATGTGGATGTATGGATTGAAATTCTCTTGTCACTTGGTGAATGCTTGCATGTATGGGTGCCTATAGACGAGTCATGACTTTTCATATTAAAGTTTAACATTGGGGGTCTATTTGAAAATTATTTATAATCGTGCTAAGAATCATCCCGTGATTAAATTGATTACACACACACACATATATATATATATGCTTAAGTTGTCAAAAAAATAGTAAGTAGGATTGAGTTTCATAGTTTAGTGCTCGATAAGCTCAGGTTAGGGATGAACTAAAGTAAAATATATTGAGTTTTCCTATTCTCTTATGGACTCAAGGTTCGAACAACATCGAGAAGATAATGTCCTTCATCTTTGCCTTCCTGCGGCCTTAGTAGCGTTGTTAACCCTTTAAACTGCCAGAATACCTTAAAGCTTTTGATTCTTCCTCTCCTGTTAAAATTCATGAAACCAAAGCGTGATTTGCCCATAACCCACTAGCCATAGGATTGAAATGGTAATTCATATATATATATATATATATATATATAAATTGAGTCTTAAAAAAAAAAAAAAAAAAACTTTTTAGGATGATCGTTGCCCATAGGCATGTTAAGAGAATTATTAAACCCCAATTAGATATAAATTAATACGAGGACTCTCGTAGACAAAGACCCAAAGGACAACCTTATAAATAGGAGATTTAAACGTTCCAACGATGGTCGTTCCCTAAACATTTAAATTGATCAGATTACGGAATTGGGGAGTATACCGCTGCGTAAGCATTCGCGGCTTGACCCAAATTCTCAATCCTGGGTGATTACCAAAGGACCTCGCTTTGGCCGAAGCGAAGACCAGGATCTATCGGGATTAGGAAGGAATACAACGAGTTGTTTGCCCCTGGTCAGCGAACAATCGACGATCGGTTGAGCCTACCACAACCGCTCTCCGTATTGGTCTAACATTGAAAATGAATATTTCACTCTAGATAGAGGGAAACCATCGCCATGAATCTGGATCTTTAAGAATAAATATGTAAATAAATAAATTTTAGTAAACCCTCAAGGGTGATGAAAAAAAAAAAAAAAAGGGTTTAAGGGGGGTAGACTACAATGAGCCAAACTAGTATGATAGTACACACCTTACCATGTATATGAACTTGAAATCAACAAAACCTAGGCAAATGAAATGATGAAACCTTTACTCACTACCCTTAGGCAATTTCGGGGACGAAATTGTTTTTAAGGGGGGTAGATTGTAACACCCCGGATTTTCACTGTTTTGGATTTTCAAAAAAAAAAATCATTGATTATTTTTTTTATTAATTAACATATAATATCACTTAATGACCATTAACACTCAATGCTAACTTATACACGAGTGGTTGAAATGAGTCACGATCGGACCATGTGCGGGCCGTCAAGTGGGTAGCTGGAGTACACTTAGTGACAACTTCCGTGTGGGCCGCCCGGCCGAGGAAGGTCGAGAAAAATCTAAAATTTAGAAATCTTAGATCTCTTGGGCTTGTGGTCCATCGCGGACAAAACGGACCTAATGGACATAAGAAGTACCATCTGGCGCTTGCCAATGCGCCCACCAATGCATTAAAATCTGGCACCGACAAAAGAAACTGAGACTCCAGGCCTTCCAGCCGTCGGATTTCTTCCAAATTTACGGTGGTGATTTAATATATTTTTCTACACCCGTCCACCAAATCTGGGACCCGATCGTGGCACAGTGACCGTTGATCGCAAATTGGACCCGTACGACCAAACCCCGCATCCGTTCGTTCCCAAATTTTGTAAGGCCCCTCATCGGGCCATAGACCACTTATTCTATAAATTTCATGGCCAGAGGGCCATCAGAAATGCTCCAATCACCAAAATGGGCCTCCTAAGGCCACTTAAAGGTCGGAAACGCTTGCTCGGATCATATATCCGTTCATCCGTTCGCCTTCAATTTTTGCATGGGCCCTAATCGGGCCATAGGGCACCTACACACCGAATTTGGTGGCCAGAGGGGTGATAGGGCCCTAGATCCTAGAAAGACCCTCCCATAAGTCTAGCATAGTAAAAACCTAGCCCTTGGGGCCATTTACACCAAACCTGGTATTATAAAAAGGCCCCATTTGGACACCCCCTCTCCCCATACGATTTTGCCCTAGAGAAGGGAAGAGAGAAGAGAGAAGAGGGAGAAGAGAAAGAAGAGAAAGGAGAAAAAAGAGAGAGAAGAAGAGGGTAAGGTGGACCTTAAATCGTGGTGGGGCCCAAGGGAATCAATCTCTCCTCTCCCTACACCTTCTCCAAGGGGAAACCCATCCGAAAATCAGCCTCTTCATCTCATGGATCGTTTAGGTAAGACCCAACCCTCTTTTTCTTTAAAAACCCTTGTAAGGAGGGGGGTTTTGCTTGTAAATCTAACATGTGAAGTTGTTTTAGGGATTCCGGCCGATCTACCGCAAAGCCCTCTTTCCTAGGATGTTTTTCCCAAGCCTCCAACAATCCTAGGTGCGGACTATTGTTCTTAGGTGGCCTAGCACCAATTTTAATATGTGTTTAATGATTTTGGTTGCTTGAATGTTATGTTTGGAGAATCTAGAGAGACCCTAGGACTTGTATGTTTGTTAGATTTGTATGTTGGGCTTCCACATGATGTTGTTCTTACCTTCCACATGATGTTGTTCTTGCCTTCCACATGATTTGGTGTATGGACGATTAGATGCTCATGCCTTGTTGATCTTCTCATATGATGTGCCTCATAATACGTGTGATTCCTAAATTTTTGTGTATTTTGATCCGAAGGGAGGTAGGAAGGTCTTAACTTCCTCACCAACTCACACCACACACACACTTCTTGTTTATAATATTAGTAGCTTTACATGTTGGTGGAAATTTAGAATTGTTTGTTGAGAAGCATGAGAACATGATGTCGTTTATGTTAGATGATGCATTGATACTTGGTATGTTATGGATCCCCTTCACACCTTTGGGTTGGTCAGGAACATGATGAGAGACGGTAGTCCCCTAAGTAGGACTATGTTAGGGCTATATCCATGGGTTTGGGCGGGTGTGTTCGAGTGGTCGTAATTCGACTACATGGGTCCTTGTGCCCGAGGTCACTCGTCTCATGCTCGCCGGCCCGTGCGGTCTAACCATGTCGACCAACCTTGTTTGTCAACCCCGTTTGTTCATTTATGTATGGAACCGAACCACCAGGCATTTTGTAGCCCAACGATAACCCACTGAATTGGTCCTGCCTCGTGAGCCGGGCATGGTGGAATGGGACACTATGTCCGAGAAGCTGTCGGCCTACTGTTCGGGGTACCGCGCCTCCCCGTAGTGACCGCATGAGCGATCCCTTCCTTTCGGCACTCCTCATGTGCTTGGTGTCGGGGATAAGGAACCCGACGGGATCACGGACCGTGAGGTCTCGGCCTCACGCATTGATGGGGTCTTGGCCTCATACAACAGTTTAGGGCATTGATCACGTAGGGTGAATCGAATCCCCAACCATTGGATGAATGAACTTAATTAATAACTCGGCTAACACGATCGCATTGCACGCATTAGTTAGGGTGGCGACTGATTAAGTCGAGGTCGCTCCGAGGAGTGTTGTCATATGCGATCGTTAGATGGAGTCGCTTGAGGGAGTGTTGTGGCGAGGGCATGCATCATATCATCCCGCATGCATGTATTTTAAATAAGAGTTATTAGGTGTTGATGATTGTCTGTTTTTCATTAAGTTCATATTACAATTGATGCCTGTTGTAACTTGAGACCAATAGTTCACACTGAGTTGATCACTCACTCCCACTTTGGGACGGTGTTTTAAAACACCAACCAGACCCATTCATAGATGCAGGTGACCCAGTGCATGAGGAACCTGGCGAGGTAAGCTTGGACGAGGAGGATGGACTCTCCTACTTGCAGCTGATGGGCGGCTCTCCATCAGCTTGATCGGGCCAAATTTGGATTTCTTCGAGTCACCGGGCTCGTTTACTCTCTTTTGACATAGCCTTCTTTGTTGTTTTGTTGGGCAACGCTTTAACACTAACCCTTTATTATTTTGGACCTGTATATTTGTGAGATTTCCTTCACTTCGGTAGACTGGTGCGATTGTGCTTCATGTTTCAGGTAATTCCAATTTGCGCAGTTAAATTTGATTAATCATAAAAACCACAAATGCATGATAAGTGACACTCGGGAACTTGGGAGTCGAGTCTATGCACGACCCCCGATTTTCCGGGGCGTTACAACCGCTCTAGGACTTTCTCGATATACCGCTCTTGTGATAGCCAAAGCTTCCTTCTGCTTCTGTCACAGGTTATCTTCATTCCTAGGATTTGTTTAGCCTGGCCCAAGTCTTTCATCGCTAACGACTTGCCCAACTCCTGTTTCAACCTGTTGATCTTCTTGATGTCTTTTTCCATGATGAGCATGTCATCAACATATAACAGTAGAACTAACAAATCACAATCTGAGAACTTGCGTGTAAACACACAGTGGTCCGACTCTATTCTGTCATATCCAAGCTTCAACATAAATGAGTCGAACTTCTTGTACTATTGCCGTGGAGCTTGTTTCAGCTCATACAAGCTCTTTCTTAGCCTACACACCATATGCTCCTTGCCCTTGACTTCGAACCCTTCTGGTTGGTGCATGTAGATCTTTTCTTCCAGGACACCATGGAGAAAGACAGTTTTAACATCTAACTACTCTATCTCCAGATCCATGCTCGCCGCCAACCCAAGCAACACCCGTATGGATGTCATTTCACCACTAGTGAGAATATCTCTTCGAAGTCTATACCTTTCCTCTGACCAAAACCTTTCAACACAAGTTTGGCCTTGAACCTCGTCTATGAATTCTTCTGCTCAACCTTCTTTTTAAACACTCACTTGTTGCTCAAAGCTTTCTTGCCTTTAAGCAATTTCACCATATCATAGGTGTAGTTCATATGCAAGGATTCCATCTCCTCTTGTATAGCTTTCAATCACTCCCTCTTATGCTCGTCGGCTAAGGCCTTGGAATAATCTTCTGGCTCTCTCCCATCAGTCAGCATAATGTACTCATATGGTGAGTACCTCTTAGATGGCTGTCTGTCCCTAGATGACCTCCTCACCTGTGGCTTAACAGGTGGATCAAGTGGGGGCTGCTTCCCCGGTCCATCTTTTGTAGGAACTCCCTCGTCCTTTGCACTTGCTGTAATCCCCCGTCATCAGGCACCATAGGAGGAATAATCGGATCTATGTCTTCTAGCTCACCCGAACTAGGATGATTTTTTTCTGGCTTACCAATGTCTTCGATATACTGATCTTCAAAGAAAACCACATCTTTGCTCCTGACGAGCTTCTTTTCTATCGGATCTCACAATCTGTAACCGAATTTTTCATCACCGTACCCCAAGAACATACACTGCTTGATCTTCATATCGAGCTTGGACCTCTCATCCTTTGATATATGAACGGATGCCTTGCATCAAAACACCCTGAGATGACTGTACGATGGATCCTGTCCAGTCTACACCTTCTCAAGTACTTCTCCATTCAACGGGGATGATGGAGACCTGTTTATCAAATACACTGCCGTGTGCATTGCTTCTCCTAAGAATGTCTTGGGCAACTTCGCATGGGATAACATACATCTGATTCTCTCTACAATGGTGCGATTCATTCGCTCAGCTACACTATTATGCTGTGGGGGGGGGGGGGGGGGGGATCTTAGGAACCATCTGTTCATGTCATACACCTAGGGACTTACAATACTCATGAAAGTCGCCAATGTATTCACCACCATTGTCAGTGCGGATGCACTTCAATGATCTACCTCTCTCCCTCTCGACCATAGCATGAAATAATTTAAACACACCACAGAAATTGTCCTTGGATTTCAAAGCATAAACCCAAACCCTCTTAGATGCATCATTTATAAAAGTAACAAAATACAATGCCCCACCTAAGATTTTTGTCCTCATAGGACCACAAACATCAGAATAAACCAAATCTGATGCATGCACTTTATTAACATGAGAAATAGATTTAATAAATGAAACTCTATATTGTTTTCCTGATAAACAATCAATATATGTTTTGAGAGGTATACCTGTCACGTCTGGAAGGAGCCACTTCCTCGTTAATAGCTGAAGCCCTTTTTTACTCATGTGGCCTAGACGCCTGTGCCATATGTCAATAGCTGAATCTTTCGCTGCATTCAACCCACCCTTGCACACACTGACACTTGCCTTGTAAAGGGTACAATACTTCTTTCCTCTGGCTACGATCAACGAATCCTTGATGAGCTTCCAGCGCCTACCAGCAAACCGGCTTTCATAGCCATCATCATCCAACCTTCCAGTCGACATCAAGTTGAGGTGAAGGTCTGAGATATGCCTCACATCCCTGAGAACCAATGTGCAGCCCACATCGGTCTTCACACAAATATCACTGACCCCTACGATCTTCGATACGCCAAAATTTCATATCTTCACGATCCTAAAGTCACATGACTTATAGCTTGTGAAGAAATCCCTACGTGGAGTCGCATGAAAAGAAGCTCCCGAGTCAATCACCCAGTCGGTGTCCTGACTCGTAGCCGTGGGACATATATCATGATCTGCTAAAAGAATAACCACAACATCGCCATCTGAAGCGACCGTAGTGAAATCTGATTAATCTTCCTTCTCCTTTCCTTTTCCTTTCTTATCGTTCTTCTTACCACGACATTCATGCTTGTAGTGGCCCTTCTTACCACAATTCCAGCAATCGACATCTTTTCTGGTACTTGACTTGCCTCTTGATTTATCTTGGGCTTTCCCGCCCTTCCTGGTCTTTTCTCTCCCCCGTTCCTGTGTCATAAGGGCCTCTTGCTGAGTAGACCCCTGAGACTTTCTCCTTGTTTCCTCATTGAAGAGACAACTGGTTACCTGTTCCATGGATATCTTTCCGTTTGGCTCGGAGTTACTTAGAGACACCACCAATGTCTCCCAACTGTCAGGCAATGAACTAAGCAATAACAAAGCCTGCAATTCATCATTCAGGACCATCTTCATAGTGAAGAGCTGGTTCACTATATTCCTAACCTCATTCATGTGCTCGGCCACAAAACCACCATCCTTGAACTTAAGATTTACAAGTCACCTTATCAGAAAAAATTTATTACCGGTTGTCTTCCTCTCATACAGCCCTTCTAATTTCAGCTATAGGCTAGCAGCTGAGGTCTCTGTAGACACATAGTAGAACATAGAATCATCCAACCATTGTCTAATAAACCCTACCACCTTTCGGTTCATCTTCTTCTAATCATCATCAGACATATCTTTGAATTTTGCTGATATGCTTAAAATTGGAGAATATAGGTCCTTGCGATAAAGCAAGTCCTCCATCTTAGTCTTCCATATGGTCAAGTTAGAACCATTGAGGCTGATCATCCTTGATGAGTCACATTTCATAATACAAAATCGATCCTACCCGTTCAATGAACTTAGCTCTGATACCACTTTATTAGGGGTCTTGCACAAAACCTTAGGATCTAGCCTCCCGAAACAAACCAGAATTATGGAATAATAAAGCAATGAAATAAATCAAAGCATAAACCACATGACACCAGGAAATTTTACATGGAAAACCCTCAAAGAGGTAAAAAACCACGGGACCTCGTCCAGATCAATAATCCACTATGAAGTAGAACGTTACAACCTTCTTCACTCACGCAGGAGTGGATAAACAATAAGAGAACAAAAGAAAAACAGAGAGATCTTACTGATCACGAGGTCGTAGAAGCGCTGAGACATGGACTGCGAAGTAGATCACCTCTACGAGCAAAATCTCCCTTCCACAAGCTTCCTCTCTCTCTCTCACTCACTTTTGATAGCCTTAAACTCTCCTAGAAAACCTTTAAGAAACCTTAGAATACCCCAAAATACACCCCAATCTCGCATTCACCCATCTGTATAAGAATAGAAAGAGGTAGAATCAAAATAGGAAACAAATTCCGTAGAATCTGCGTTTCCGCAATCGCATCTACGTAACTCTTCGATGATATCGAAGGTCTCTCGATGACAGCCTTCGATATCATCGACGATCCTTCGATGATATCGAAACAGGACCAAAACTGTTCAGTAACTAGGGATGAAAATTTCGACAATTATCGATGTCATCGAAGGTCTCTCGATGACAGCCTTCGATATCATCTAAAGTCCATCGATGATATCGAAAAAGGACAAAAACTGTCCAGCGACCAGCAGTGAAAAATTCGACAATTATCGATGATATCGAAACTGGTTCGATTTCATCAAAACCACCAATGAGGAGAAAATCCCCATCAAGATATACCCCTATAATTCATGGATTAGACCTATGTTATAGTTCATGAAACTCTTAAAATGGTTGTGACTCCCTAAACATGCACATGGTATAGTTGTATGGAAATCTAAACTGTCCAAATGGATGATCCAAATTAGAATATAGCATGGTCTGAAATTCACACTACCAATACGATAGTAACCAACTGATTTTGCCATTGAAATTTGTATCACTCACTAATATACTTTTATCTATCTGATCATCAGATAAATGATAATGATCACTTGATCAAGGTGATTTTTAGAATCATACTTCATCCATCGCATGCCACATGATTTGCATGGTTTGGATAGACATGCGTGATTGACGAGTGAGGAGGATGAATCACCACCATGTTCAAAATAGTGATGAACTATTATAGAAATCTATCCATTTTCAAAAGTGTCAGCTAAGTAAGAGGTTGGCCGTTGGATGAGAGAGATCCCATTTCAATAATCCAAATCGTTTATATGATGGACCTCGGTGAATGGAGAATGCCCAAAAAAACCTCAGTCCTCGAGATTTTTAGGAATCATCTATTCATGTGGGAGCCCACCACATATACGGATTGGATCATCCCAAAGTGACCACAGATTCAATGGCTACATTTCCCACTTGAAATCTAGCAATAGGTCCTGAATATATTGAAGGAACCACTGCAATGGGATTCTATGAAATGATAAAACCGCCTAAAATAATTTTATGTAAAGGTCATCATTTTCATTTGAGGGGTCTACTTATTTTACCATTTTTTGCCTTCAAATAATGGTTATCAGCTTATTTCTGAAAATATTAAAAATACGTCATGTCTTCCTATATATTGAAGAAAGAATATGTCCATATCACCATCCATTGTAATGGAGTGTTTTTACTAGTTTTCAACCGTCTAAATCACTACCCACCTCTTGGAATGGCCTAAATTATTGTCAAGTATTTTTCGGCAGTCTATATTGCTGTCCATTACTTTTGAATTGTCTCAGTCACCGAGCACCTAGGGTTAAATGATCTGGATTATCATCTGCTGTTTTAGAATAGTCAAAATCATTCCCTAGGTACTTTTGAGCCGTCCAGGTCACTTTCCTTAGTTATTTCATCCTATGAGTATTTTTTTTATTTAAATAATTCATTTTTAGAAATTAATTATAACATTTTGTTCCAAAGGAAAGGGGTTATATGAATAAATGGGAAGAAAAAGTAGTAGGGATAAATGGACCGTTGGTAACCCGGACACCACCGATGTCCCTGATGACCGACTCTGTGGGGCCCACCGTGATGTATATGTTTTATCCATGCCGTCTACCCGTTTTTGGACCTCATTTTCTGGAATATTCTAAAATTTGAAGCATATCCAAAGCTCAACTGGACCACACCGTTGAAAACTTCCTGGGCCCACTGTATTTTTTATATTCCATCCAACTTGTTGATAAGAGTCAGACGGACCTGGTTGAAGGGAAAACACATATATAATCTTTGATCCAAAACTTTTGTGGACCCCAAGAAATTTTCGATGGTAGGCGTTCAATCCCCACTGTTTCATGTGGTGTGGTCCACTTGAGCTTTGGATTTGCTTCAAGGTTTGTCTCATGCCATAAGATGAGCTTTCAAAATGAATAGACGGAGTGGATAAAACACACACATCACAGTGGGCCCACAGAGCCCTACCTGAGTGGAGTTAAATGCACCGGTTACTTCAGCTCGGAACTTTCCATGGTCAGTTAGATAAACGGTAGGATCTTGATCCCAGCTGAGGCAAGCATGCTGCCAACAAATCGAATCAAGGCAATTTTCTGACCATCCAATTACGAAAGCCAGTGAATGCACGGTCAGGATCATCTTTCACATGTGTCCCGTGTAGGATACACAATGTGGAGTACGAGTGATACAGTAGGGCAGTGTACTTCTTTTCCACTTTTTGTCCTGCCATATTCAAGTGTACCATTGTATATACCAAATATTAAAAGGATTGGGTGTTATATCAGAAAAGTGGGTGTAAATATCAAAAAGTTCTGCAATAAAAACCACGGGGGTACCATCAGTCATTTTCTCCGAAGCGCCAAATAAGTTCACGTCAGCTCGTACGTTAGGGGTAATTTGGGAATTTTATTCTGATAGCGTGAGAGGATATTGGCTTTGAACAGTATACTCGAGTTTTAATATACGACAAGTGGGGCCCATAGATAAATAATCACGTCCGTTGGAATTTCGGTTCATACAATGGATGGACAATGATATAAAAAAGAAATCTAAAGTTGGAAGATCCTAGCCACCAATCTCGAGACTATTTTCTACTCAACTGTGGACCATTGATGATTTCTCTTCTTAACCGTCTATTTTTAGGCCAGAATTCGAACAGTCAGGATTTTCCTATCAAGAACATTTTTAGGCCGCGGTTTATCGCAGGTGGGGCCCACTTCTCATAACTCCCTGTGCCTCCTTTTCTGGTATATATTTTTTAAAAATTCTACCGTCTATACAAACGTGTTGCTGTATTTTTTTGCTTGCGAGTAGGAGAGGACCTGTGATGTATTTATCTTATCCACGCCGTCCATCCGTTTTATCAGATCATTTTACGGTATTGGATCAGAACTGAAGTATATTCAACTCTTAAATGGACCACACCGCATGAAAGAGTGGGGATAACAATTTCCACCGTTGAAACTTTCTTAGGGTCCACTGTGATGTTTATTTACCATCCAACTGTTCATAAGGTCACACAGACATGGATGAAGTGAAAACACAAATATCATCTTGATCCAAAACTTCTGTGGCCCCCAAGAAAATTTCAACCGTAGGCGTTTAATCCCACTGCATGGTCCACTTGAGCGTTGGATATGTCTCATTTTTGGATTTATACCCTAAAATGATATTTCAAAATGTATGGACGGTGTGGATTAAACCCATACATCACGGTGGCCACTAAGAGCCCCTGCACGTGCCGCGCTCGGAACCGCCGGGGGATAGTTCCCAATCCGTGCCCTCCTCTGATTACACAGCTGGATAAGTGGTCCATACTTCTGACACGTGGGAATCTGGAACTGACTCACGTGAGCAGCCAAAGGTGATAGGCTACTTTCAGGTGTTCGTGTCAGGTCGGTTCTCCCCACGACAATATTCTGCCACGTGCCAAACATAAGCTACTTTCATCATCTTAGGCTTGCTGTTCGTTATCGCCGGTACAAGATGGATGGATGGTACTATTCGCACTGGTGCAATAACACGTGCCAAACATAAGCTCCCGGCCAGCATTACTTGTCACAGACTCACACGGAAGCGGATTGGCTGGTGTACCTCACACCAGCCATATATAGCTGGTGTATTGACGTCAGCAAGTTTTGTGGGTCTGATCATGAGGTACGTGTTCCATCCAAACCGTCCATCCATTTGGCGATCTCGTATTAAGGCTTACCACAAAAAATAAGACAGATCTAACTATCAAGTGGACCACACTGCAAAAAGCAGTGGGGATTGAACATCTACCATTGAAACCCTTTTTGGGGTCACAGAAGTTTTGGATCAATATGAAATTTGTTTCACCTCTTCATTCAGGTCTTTGTGACCTTGTGGACAGATTGGATGGAAAATAAACTTTATAGTGGGCCCTAACGGTGAAAATCATTATCTCCACTTTTATTTATGGTGTGGTCCAGATGATCTTTGGATACGATTCATTTTCTGAATAGTGCCCTGGAATGATCTGTAAAAATAGATGAACAGTGTAGATATAATAAATACATCACTGTAGGTCTCATGTAACTTTGATCTCCTTTGAACCGTTCGTACAACTCGGAGCTCGAGGAGCGTCAGTGCTCATCTTTGAACGACACGTACGTACAGCAGCTATATAGCTGGTGTGTGGTACACCAGCCAATCCTTTTCCGTCTCACACGTGTATTAATAATGGCCCTTCATCAAGTGGATCCCAATATCCAACTGGTCCACACATGCGAGACACGTGTGTGAAATTTTGATGGTTAAAAAAATGAAAACGGGTTCGCCACTCTCAAATCTCAATATGCATGTGCGGCCCACCAGAAGAGTTGGCCGGCCTGATTTTTAAGGACTGTGGGGCCCACCGTGATGTATGAGTTTCATCCAGGCTGTCCAGCCTTTTTATCAGCTCATTTTACTCCAATAGCCTAAAATCGAACCATATCCAAAGCTCAAGTGGACCACACCGACGGAAAAAGTGATGATAATGATGTCCACCGTTGAAACCTTACTAGTGCCCACAGTGACGTTTAAAGGCCAAAAAAAAAAAAAAAACTCGATGACAGGAAAATACAAATATCAGTTTTTGTGCCCTCAAGAAGTTTTCAACGATAGGCATTTAATACAAACTGGTGTGGTCCACTTGAGTTTTGGACATGCCTTAATTTTGATCTCCTGACCTAAAATGATCTGGAAAAGAGGATGGACGGTGTGGATAAGACACATACATCACGATTGACCCCACAGTCCTTACACCAGACAGCTCCTTGTTGTTGGGTTCACACCACGCAATCAGCGTCCGAAATTTTTACCTTAATAAGCTTTCCTTCAGGTGGGTTGCACTTTTTAGATATTCTCGCCTAAAATCAGGACGTTTCACATCAGGTGGGCCACAGCAGACAAAACAAAATGGACGGTCAGGAAAAAGTTACTTTTTAGATTGTGGCCTAGGTTTGCTAATTTCACACGCGTGTACAGGTGTACACATACACAGGTGGTTACACGTGTAAATATGAAATACGTGTGTGAGATCTGAGCTTTCCATGAGGTCAGAAATAATGCATGAATCTTGCCTAAATATTAAGACAATTTTACTCTTGAGGCGGGTCACAACGTACAAAATAAATTGACCGTTCATTTGTTTTGATATGATGTGGCCCACTTGAAGTGTTAAGTGGACTGATTTTTATAATAGAGCATTTAAAAGGTGTGGATGACCTGAAAGAAAGCTCAGATCTTTCACACGCGTCACATTGTAACATATGTTCCTCCTTGCGGATGTGTACGGCTCTAGGTGCTCGTGGAATTACCAAACGTCTGTGGCCCACCTGAGGAATGAAACGGCCTGGTATTTTAGGAAACGTGTCTGAGCATGATTCACAACCAGATGGAAAGCTCAGATATCTCACGCGTGTTCCGTATTCGCACGTTTTCCTGCGTGCGGATGGTCAGGGCTTGGTAAAATCCCAGGAACACTGAAATCGGACGCCTCATATCGCATGGGCGCGACTTGGCTAGTACCCGTAACCAGTGATGTGGGTGCTACCCTGACCGTGGGGCCCACCTCGATGTATAAGTTGTATATCTACTCCGTCCATCCGTTTTGCCAACTCATTTTATATCACTAGCCCAAAAATAAAGCAGATACAAATCTAAGGTGGACCACACTACAGGAAACAGTATTTAATGACTATTAAAAGATTTTTCGGGGGCCCAAAAAGTTTTTGATCAAGATGATATTTTCTTTTTTCCCTTCATCTAAGACTGTGTAACCTTATCAACAGGTTGGATGGAAAATAAAAATTGCAGTGGACCTTAGAATGTTTTTAATGGTGGGCTTTCAATGAACACTATTTCCTGTAGTGTGGTCCAGCTGAGAATTTTATCTGCCTAAATTTTGGTATCATGCCATAAAATGAGTTGGAAAAACGGATGGACGGTATAGATTTAGAACGCATACATCCAGGTGGGCCTCACGGACAAGATACCACCTACATGGCTGGTTCCGGGGCCCAGCCACGTCACGCCCATCGAGCATGAGGACCGAATCTTTGAGGAACGTCGGTGCTAAGATATGGCGCCAAATAAAGCAACCGTGGGGCCCACATTCCAAAGAAAACAGCTGTAGGCCTTTTCCGACGTGGCAGTTTGTGGGGCCCACGGAATCTCATCATTAGGCCTTCTCCTATACGTGAAAGGGAGTTCCGTTCTGACAAACTGCCTGTCAACGTTCAAACTACTTGACTTCCCTCGCCTACTCTGCCCTCTCCAGTTCGTCTAGATGGACCGAGTTCGGTTCATTGCCACCCATCACCGTACACGTGCATGTTTGATCTGTGAATCTGGATCGTACGTTAGGTGGGAACTACTATATAATTCGATTTTATATAAATTTGTATTGGTCGCACCATCCCATTGGTTGAGTTCCAACTGATGGTGGTTGTCATCGGGTCACGTGGCAGCCTTTATGACAGTTGGATTTGAAGGATAGCAAATCAAAGGTACGCCCTAGATTGAAAGATCACACCTTTATATAATCAATATGGATCGTGCATTTCATCTCCACCTGATGAAATGTTTGAAGTGACTTTTAATAGGATTGGCCAAACATGAGCAGTCTATATCACTTGTCCTATGTTTTTCTAACGCAATAAATTTGCACTGCCCAGTTCTCATCCATTGATCCAATGTTTAGGATCGTATTATCAAAGGAAGCCAAAGGTGGCCCATAATGAACGCTCCAGATCAATGATGGACCTTTTTATTATATATAAACTGTACATTTTCTATGCATTATGGGATGATTAGGATTTAAGAGAGATGCAGTTAGTGCCGTAAATGGTCCAGTTTGAAGCAAGCTCATCAGACCATTTATAAATAAGTTTAGGTTTAGTAGTGGAAGATCCACTCAGACTCATTTATAAATGGGTCAGTTTTAGGAGTCTAGTTAAGGGATATCCAAGCCTCGAACCAGACCCACTTATAAATAGGTCCAATCGGTCTAGGTCACCTTGATATACCTCATTTTATGTCTCATGTCCTAAACTGAGTTGGCAACATGGATGGATGAGGCATATTTCTCACAAACATCATGGTGAGCCCTACTTAGCATCCCAGGCGCATGAACTTCTTGTATCACATGCAATCCACATACATCCTAATTCACTAATCCCACCATCTTCAACGTATTGATTTGGATTCGATGGTGTCCGATATTCTCAGCATGATATGGAGTCAATATTTGGTTTTTCCATGTTACTTATCAAGGTATGCAAGTATTTTTATTGAGTTTAAAACTAGGTTTGGATGAGTCCAGGTTTGGTTAGGTCCCTTGCAACATAAATTAGATTTGTCAATTTACTAAATGGATTTGGGTCAGGTCGGGTCAAACCTAATATAAAGGAAATCATATCCAAACCCTTTTAGCAATTGGGTATATTCTTGGTAGAGGTGTACACGAGTCGAACCAAGTTGAGCTTGGCATAGCTCGACTCGGCTCAGCCGCTAGCTGACCCCAATTCGAATTGAGCTCAGTCCTCGAGCCTGAGTGGTCAGATCGGTTCGATTCGATCAACAGCTTGGGCCAGTTCGAGCCAAGTTCGAGCCAAGTTCGAGCCTTTACGGCATTTTCTCAAACACACGGAGTGCACCTTCAATTTCTCGCGAAATGTAAAGCAACAACATCAGTTTACAGGTATTTCATCAAACACTCGGTGGGCAACATAAAAATCAAGATACAAGAGTATTTGTTTAATATCCATACCTTCCTCGCCACCAACCGACACTTCGTTGAGTCATTTCATCAAACACTTACTAAGCAACATCAATATCAAAATAACCGAGTCACTGAACTAGTTCGATCCAAGTTCGATTCAAGTTGGGGTTTGATCCGAGTTGAGTAAAGCTCGGGCAACCTTGAACTCAGTTTCAAATAGAGTCGAATCGAACTTTTTCGAGTCGAGTCGAGCGAGCTAACTGAGCTAACTCGGTTTGTGTACAACTCTAATTCTTGGTCACAGACCCATATCATTTAACAAATGGGTTGGGTTTGGGTACCTTATTGGGTTCATTGACCCATTTATAACCTTATTAGCAATTGAAGGTGGCCCTTACATTGAGAGCAGATTAGGTGAGACCCCAAAATGGTGCAACCCCTACCATGGGGTTATCGTGGGGCCACCTTGATGTATGCATTATATGTATTCATGTTATCCATAGATTTTTCAAATCATTTTAGGTCATTATTACAAAAAAAATAAAAATGGATCCTATTATCAGGTGGACCATACCATAGGAAACAGTGGTGATTGACCATTAATGGGCTGCAAAAGTTTTGGATTGAGCTAATATTTGTTTTTTTTCTTTCATCCAAGCTTATGTGACCTTATCAACCCTAATTGGATGAGATAAATAAATACTATGAAAACATTAAGGTGCGCCCTAAGAAGTTTTTAATGATAGGATGGTCAATCATCACTGTTTCTTACTGTATGGTCCACCTGATGATTGGATTTGCTTATTTTTTGGGATAATGTCCTAAAATGATCTATGAAAATGGATGGACAACATGGATACATAATACATACATCAAGGTGGGCCCCACGATAACCCTGTGATAAGGGCCGCACCGTCTTCGGTGAGTGAGGTCGGGGTTGTACCTAATCCGCTCTCCCTTACATGACCCCATTAAAAAATAAATAAGAAGGAAAAAAGGAAAAGAAAAAAAAAGAAAAGAAAAAAACTCTAATTCAAAATAAGGATGGTATCCAATGGAATAATCAATGTGGATAGTTCATTCAAAGGTGAGGTCTTTTTTTTTTTTTTTTTGTGGTGACACATCCGACTGACTGGATGTGTCACTACTTGGGCACACATGTAGAGATGGTCTGATGATTCGAATCATCCATCTTTGAGCTATGGTGTATAGTGAAGCTTCAAGAATGATCCTGACCTTCCATTTAGAAGTTGAATGTATGCCATTAGGGATGGTCAAAATCATCCCTTATGGAACGTGAACGGTTGAAATCATTAGACCATTTCATCATGTGGGCCATAATGTCGAGACATAGGTGAAACAAACTCATGAAAATATTTCTATACTTTTCTTTTACTTAATGATTCGCGTGCCATGAGAATTGTGGAAAGTAAGATTGAACACGTGTGTGGGTCAAGGTCATGCAAAGGTAGGACCCATGGTGGACTACACATGGCCAAAAAATTGAAGTGGGCCCACTCATGTGGAGTGAAAGAAAAAGGGCAGTGGAAGGAAAGGATAACCAACGGTTTACACTCAACATGAACATGTGAACCACTTGATAAGTGAAAGTTCTTCAGTGATGGACCATAGCCCTTCAATGAATGGCTTTGATATGTTACACGAGTGATCTCTCACTACTGAGCTCTTTTTCCCAAGAGAAAAGAGAATATTATGCTGGCAATGGAATACGGAGAGAGAGTTTGGTAAGAATGCATGGGATGTGGCGGGAAAGGTTATCTGTATATTACTATTAGGGAGAGAAGACAAGGCACCTGCTCTTCTCTTTTCAAAAGTCTCTATCCCCTCTTTTCATTCATGTGGTTTTCTTTCTCGATTGTGTCGGGGCCTTTGGACCCTACCAAACCCTCTCTCTCACTCTCAATATTCAATTAAGGGTTTCTTATTATTATTATTATTATTATTATTATTATTTTTTATTGGGTTAGCTTGTTAGCACACACCCATGTCAGTACACACACACACACTCCATGTTAGCCACCCCCGCTAGGGATCGATACCAAGACCTCAAGTGTTGAAACGAGGTATCTCCACCCAGTCTGCCAGTTGAGCAATGCATCTGGGTGTAATATTCAATTAAGGGTTGTTTGGATGCCTATAAACCCTATAGTTGTAAAGGTTTTATAAGTAAAGGATTTAAAGGGTTTGAGGTTAAGGGTTCACAAACTCTCTCTCTCTCTCTCTCTCTCTCTCTCTCTCTCTCACACACACACACACACACACTCACTCTCTCTCTCTCTCTCTCACTCTCTCTCTCTCTCTCTCTCTCTCTCTCTCTCTCTCTCTCTCATACACACACACACACACACACACACTTACACTTTTCAATTAGACATCCTCTAGTTGTAGTGTTTGGATGGCAAATTTGGATTTAAAGTGTTTACAAGTAGCGAATGTTTTACATGTAAATTCTCCATGTTTTTGTGAACAAAATTACATGGTTCATCAGATATCTAGGCCACATGACAAGGACTAATTAGAATAATGGCCCACTGTTATGAACCTTTTAGATTGTGTGTAGGGCTTATTGTGATCGATGGTGCAGGACATCCGAGCCGTCTATCATGTGCATCTATTGATTATCTATCGGGCCACTAAAATATCAAGCTCTTTTTATGAGATTTGAATAGTGGAACTTACCGTTGCAAACACTCGTCAAAATATTCATTTGTTTACGTGGTAAATATTATACAAGTAACCAAACATTGTAAATTGAGCTCTTTTAAGGGGTGTTTGAATTTTTAATTGTATATGTAAATACCTGTAAATTTATAATTATTACTTGCCTATATAATTCCAGCAGCACCGCGAAGGTTGATGTTGACCGGGAGTTAAAGAGATTCGTTGTTCCTGACTTTGCTTCACCTTAATTGTTATTTGGACAAAAGATCATAATTGAATTTTGGTAAAAGTGATGTCTTGGTACGAGTGGGGATTTATTTGGGCCAAGTAATGCTAAATGGATTGGGTGCAAAAACTGTGGGGCCCACTGTTATGTATGTACATGATCTAAACCGTCCATCCATTTTACCTTCTCATATTAGGGTATGGGCCAAAAAATGAGGCAGATCCAAAAAACAAGTGGACCACACAATAAGCCTTGGTGGAAATTGAACACCATTGAAAGCTTCCCGGGAGCCACAGAAGTTTGTTGATATTTATATTTTCCCTTCAACCATGTCTGTATGACCTTATGAACAGCTAAAACCTTTTTATGTATTTCATAAAAAAGTTTTAGCTTTCAACAATGGTAGCCATTTTGCATGATGTTTCTTGTTATGTGGTCCACTGGATCTTAGGATCTACCTCATTTTTGGGCCATACCCTAAATGAGCTGGTAAAACAGATGGGCGATGTAGATCAGACATACATCATGATGGGTCCCATAGAGATGATGGGTAGGTAATTCTGATTTCATTTTTTATATGCAATCATGCTATATGATATATGATAGGTGTGACCTGATGTTTTTTTTGTCTTGGAGCTCACCCGAAAAGCGATATTATAAGTTTTCCATTGGCAATATACTTGCAGGTAAAGAGTTCCCACCTGGTTTTCCAAAAAAAAAAAAAACCGTTGGGTCCTTTTTGCAAATAATAATAATAATAATAATAATAATAATAAAAAATCATGTTTCCTAGACATAATTACCTAAGTATTTTACTCTCTTTCAAAAATGAGTAAAATGTCATAATAATTTATTTACCACCATTTACATGTGGAAATGAAAAATCAAACACATCCTTAAATAATTTACCGCTAAAAAGCTAAATATGACATATGTAAAAAAAAAAACTAGCCATGTGACTCTTTGTAAAATGTGAAGTGTTTCAAACGAAAAATTTTATAAGCATTCAAACGACCTTTAATTTCTCTTACAATAATCAACTAGTCTCTCTCTCCATTGATTTATGTTTTTATTAAGTCTCTCTCAGTTACTTTACCTTTGATTCATGTACTCTTTTATCCCTCTAAGGCTAATTAACTGCATTAAGATATCACATATGTGGGCTCAATGAAGCAAGCAAGGTCAACTACCATATATTACTCATTATAGTTGAAGTTTCTCATGGGACCCACTGCATATAACTAAATCCGGACAGTCCAAGTAGTTGGAAACACTCTAGATTGATCCTGTACTCAAAATTAGATTAATCAGACCAGATTTCTTTATGCTGATAATTTGTTGTTACAATCCGTTAGATGTCCTCTAATCCATCCATTGGATCATTCATGCATTTTAGGTTATAATTCATATACAGTACGTCCCAGTGTTTGGGTGGTCTGGATTTGTAGTGCATGCCACCTTCTACTTTAGGAAGCCTCATCTGTATTTTAGCAACTGGGCCATGTCAAATCCACAGGTGTGTCATTTTGTGCACATGACTACATTAAATGGTTTTAGTTTAACTCATTCTAAAATTTGATTTATTAGTTTACTCACACGTGTAGACTCATAGATATTTTAGTTTTTTATATAGTGGATATATAGGGTTAGTTTTAAGTAAGCTAATGCAAATTCCACCACTTATGCCAGCATGGCAGACGTGTGCAATATCCAATCCATCCATCAGAACCGTACCACTATGTCAGGTGCGATAATTAATTGAGCAAATGTACAGTAGTGAAAAGATCAGATGAAAATTTCTAATTCAACTTATTCCTTACATCATGGTGCACCTACTGAATGGACCACCTTATTTTTAGCCAGTAACATTTTTATTTTTTTTTTGTTAGCTTGTTAGTACTCCCACTGTCAGTTCACACTTCACTGTTAGCCACCCCCACTAGGGAATCGGTACCAAGACCTCAGTGTTGAAACGAGGTATCTTTCACTCAGTCTACCACTTGAGTTATGGATCTGGATGTATCTTTAGCCAGTAACATCTACTTGGTGTGGTCCACTGATAGATGGCTTGGATATTCTCCTATCTGCCACCCTAGTGCCTCGGCAATTTTTCGGCCTAGAAATTTCTCAAGTGATTTTTAAAATTTGAGGGTTTTCTCAGGATATTAATTATCAAAAAATCTAGCCTAAATTTTGATTTTTTTATTGTAACTTAATAAATAAATTTAAATTTAAATAATATTAATATAACAAATTCCTTGGGTTTTTAATATTTTTGGAATTAATATCATGATTATTTATATATATTGCTAACATTTTGAAAATCTAATGATATAATAGGTTCAAGATATTTCTTGTGCTATTTTATTAATTAGCAAGTTCTCTCTCTCTCTCTCTCTCTCTCTCTCTCTCTCTCTCTCTCTCTCTCTCTCTCTCTCTCTCTCTCTCTCTCTCTCTCTCTCTCTCTCTCTCTCTCTCTCTCTCTATATATATATATATATATGTGTGTGTGTGTGTGTGTTGTGTGTGTGTGTGTGTGTGTGTGTGTGATAATTGGCCATTGATCTACGGTGTGAGATGATGTCCACACAATATCACGTGTGCCCAATGCATGCCATTGTGACACACATGAGTAGAGATTTCCACTCACCATGAGTCTTAAACTCTCCTACTCTAATCATGAATCCAAAAATTATAAAAACCATTCAAACCTATAAAGGAAAAATCACGATAACTGTTTAAACATGCCGGAGACATGCATTAATAGCCATTTGATCATAATCTTACTAATCATTTCTTTTTCTTATTTTTCGGAACTTTGCGATTTTTACACATTATGTACATTTTTATTTATTATGATGAGTGCGACATCAATCGATGCTCTTGTGCAATCATAGGTCCCCACTACTCTCTTTTCGCCTTCTAGCAACAAATAAGGCAATGCCAGACTACCCCGACCATCGAACTGCGATGAATTTTAGTTAAAGGACAGCAAAGTCGTTGTCTATGTCTGTTTTATGTAAACATGTCCTCGATTCGACTAAAATGACTTGTAGCGGATGTAATCTGTCACGGGCATGTACCACATTGTGGAGTGAAGAAATCTATAGATGCTAATGCGGATAAATGTTCACCGAAGATTCCAATTTACATGACATTGGAGCTTTTCATTATCGATATCGCGGTATGTCTTGCTCTTGATGTGGACAGTACATTGCGAATATCTTCGCATGTGAATTCTCGGCATCGACGCGAGATTTGGAACTTATTCTACTTTGGGAGAAGTGGGCCAAAATTCCATCCTAGCTTGCAATTGAGATCGAACATGATTTCTACTTAAGAACATCAAAATTCCATCCTAGCTTGCAATTGAGATCGAACATGATTTCTACTTAAGAACATCACTCGCATAGTTCTGAGTCGGCTCGAGCTAGTCATTGCTTGACTCGACTCAGTAAATTAATAAGTTAATTAAGAAGATATGCTCCAGTGTTCCCAGAGCACAAATGAGTTATAGGGGTCCCACTTAAGTTGGGGGCACTTGGACAATCGAATCCATTGACCTCTACTGTTAATATTTAGGCCTAACACTCATTTCATGGTCTACCATGAAGCTAATCTGACAATCTTAACCATCTAATTAGTTTAATCTGGATGGTCACGATCATTTACACAAAAGTAACTCCATTTAACAACTTGATACATGTATTTGTTAGGGCCATTATAGATTTTTTATGATTGCAAAGAGTCAGTTCTTTTAGGCAATCCTAACAATTCCATTCATGACTTGGAAAAAGGATAGCTGCAAAACATAATGGTAAATTAGGGTTGGATTGGATCACCCACGCCGTGTGATTTTTATATGTAGCCCAAGAAATGTGTTATGTACTTAATGGACGGTTCAGATCATCACCTATCCAGACTGTCCATTAGGTTGAGGATGCCTTTGCGGCGGCCTTGGAAAATCATAATGGTCGAATGACCTGAGCTGTCTGGTCAGTCACCTGTAGAAATTGATGGACAAGATTGTTTATTAAAGATGGATCAAATCAAGGATGTTTAGGATCACTTGATTGTTGTAGTTTTTTGTTTTTTGTTTTTTGCAGTGATAAAAGAAGATTAGACTTTTTTTCTTTTCTTTTTTTTGTTCATCTAATCTCCATAAACCCAGATTATCAATAAGAAGGCAGCATCTAATGACCATCCACTGCTGAGTCTGCTTCCCTGGTTACATAGGACGACTTGAAATTGATGGAATGAATCTTGGATTTAGTGGCCACCCACTAATGCGAAATTGCCTATGAATGCCTCACATCAGAGTTTATGTAGTTTATTTCAATTTCAAGATTGGACAACCCAAATTCCAGCCACCTCAAGATCCTGTCACATAATGTTCTTGCGACCGCTTCATTATCGGTCACCACCCTCTAATGATTATTAGGGAGAATCCCATATGAAGGTCGGTTCCACTTTACTATGAAGACTTTTTTTTTCCACGATTTGCATAGGGGACACTCAAAATCTGAAGGGAATGATTATTTAAGAGAGAGTTGTTGTTGATGTCTTAAATCTGTAAACAATAGGGTCGGTCTATGCCATTGAAGTCCTATATTATTATTATTTTTTAAAAAAAAAAATTATGTTTTGTTGCTAAAATGTTTTGGTATTTCTATTCGATGTCATCAAAGGTGTTTAATGTCATCGATAGATCGTCAATTGCATTGAAGTCCTATTGAAGATCCAATCAAGTGCGTGCAAAATTGCAAAAGTGCGGGATTTATTTCCTATTCGAATTATGAGTGTAATAAGGATTTGGGAAGAAGCACAGGAGTTTTAGGCTTTCTAATTCATTCATAAGGATTTCAAGGGCATAAGTTGGGCTAGTAAAGTTGATTCACGGCTTGTTCGAATCAATGACACTATCTCTTGTAATTTTTACTTTCATAGCACATACTCGTCGCTTTGTGGTATGGCTTTTTTTCGCAAGAATTTTTTCATGTAAAATTTAGATTGTTTGTGTTTGGACTTGGTTGTGCGATTGGAAGTACTTTGATTGATTCGTCTCTGTGTGCTTCCGCAGTTCCCCAACAGAAGTGTTTTCAGGTCATCGCAACGTAACGGCGATGGCCCACTAAATCATTTCTCATACTTTAAAATAGTTATGGACAATTAAACCGTGTAAAATAATGAAACTAATTAAATGTGCAGGCACTGGTAAATGTGGTTACTGGGCTTTACTTCATTAGTAGAATCCGTGAGTTCAAAACTCACTATAAATGGTCACCACCGGTTGATCCGAGTTGATTTAACAGAGTTTTGAATCAAGTGGCCAAGTTTTAAAGCAATGGACACTACCGATAGCGTGCTACTTACTCGGTTTGTATTAATTGAATTCGAAAAAAACAATCAGTAATGAATTCTGTCAATGGCGTCCGAATTCTACGGTCATGATCATTGGTACAAATGAAGTTTATTTTTATTTTAAAAAAAATCATGAATCCTCAAATATTTTCTAAAAGGGTATTGTAGAATGGCTGAAATAAATTGGTTTTAACTTTTAATTGTAGAAAAGCTTAAAAACTCTTCATTCCTAAAATTTTAGCACCTACTTGAAATTCGAATACTGAAGTACAATATCAATGATCTTGGAAAGAGATATCTGGAGGCTTTGGAGGCCACCATGCGGTATCCAATGCCTGAAAATCGACTAGATTCCGTGGGCCTATTCAAACCTGATTCCAAAAACATACTATAAGCATTAAAGAGATCGATTCTCCACTAAGGAAAAAGAATAGAGGCCCTAAGATTCTTCAGTAAAATTCAATCCATTTTAACATGAAAAATGATTTTATATATGGGTGTGATCAATTGCACCATATGTCATGAAATTTCATAATTAATTAGTCTAATTTGGTCCAAAATTTCAGGATATCTTATGAAATTTAGTGTTGGCAAATACAACCTATTATTTTTAAAGAAAAAAAGAAAAAAGAAAAAGAAAAGAAAGATATTTAAGTAGAAAAAAGACGACCACCTTACTCAAAAGTAAAAGAGCGAAAGAGAGATTTTTACATTTATATTGTGTACGTGCAAACCTAGGCCCTTTGTATGGAAGAGCATATATTATTTTCTAATGCACTTAATTAACACGTGTAGGCGCTAACTTAGCTAGGCCTCCTTGTTTTCCAATGCTCTATTAACATCACAACTTTAGGATGTGTAGATACTAACTAGGCTTTTTATATAGAAGAGGGCTCCTTGTTTTACAATGCTCTCTTAACATCACAACTTTACGATGTGTAGATACTAACTACGCATTTTTATATAGAAGAGGGCTCCTTGTTTTCCAATGCTCTAAACATCACAACTTTAGGTTATGTAGGTACTAACCTAGGCCCTTTATATAAGGGAGGGCTCACTGTTTTCTAATGCACCTAATACCCCAGCTTTTTAGAAGGAGGTTCTTAATTTTATAGTTTGGCTCAACTAAAGCATGCATGCTTATTAAGTAAATAATATAATAATTTTTTAAAAATAATTTATAACCCATGTATTTTAGGCAGGCATCCCATTTTCTACTTTTGGTATAAAATAGTAGAATTCTAATGCCAAAAATTTAGAATTGAAAGGAACTTCAGTTAAGTTCTTCATAGCCATACATTTGTTTTGCAAACTGTGGCCCGCCTACATGATTCTTTGGCTAGGGCATCAATATACTGGTGCCTTTATGATGTGGATTAGAATTGGGACCTTATGCCATGTTGGCACATGTGTGGTGTGTGGCACGTGCGTGTGGGCTTGGCAAAGCTCCAAAATAGGAGTGAAATTTGTGTGCACCCAGGCCAGTGTGCACTGAGAGTAGGTCTACCCATGTCTCCCACCATCCTAAGAGGAAGGACAGGAATCCGAACAACACCTTTTCAAATTGGATTTCTTAAAATCCTACTAGAATTCATGTTTGATTCCCTTTCTATTGTCTTTGATCTGTGGGAGATGTGTACACTGTGCACTGCCATGATGTATGTATTATATTCTATCCGTTCATTCATTTCGACAGCTTGTTTTAGGGCATGAGCCCAAACATGATGCAAATCCAAAGCTCTAGTGTTGAAAACTCTCTAAGAAGTAGAAGGTTTTATCAGCTAATATTTGTTTCTCTTCATCTAGGTCTTAAGTCACCTTATGCATGCGTTGGATGGCACATCAACATCAAGATGGATGCTGCAATGTGGTCCACATGTGCACATCAACATCAAGATGGACTCCACGATGTGGTCCACATGACCTTTTGATCTGCCTCATGTTTGGGCTCAAGTCCTAAAATGAGCTGGCAAAAAAGGTTGAATGGCATGGACAAAATATATATCACGGTGGATCTTATAAAGCTTAGGTGTACAAAATCCTCCCCTACATGCATGCAGATCTCTCATGTGTATATGCACATCTAGAGTCACTCAATCTATGAATTAGAATGTATATATAGAGCTGGGCATCGAGTCGAGTCGAACCGGGTTAGGGCTGACTTGACTCGATTCGGTTTTGAAATAGGCCTAACCCGAGCTCGATCCAACTCGATAGCGAGTCCAGCATGCTTGACCCAATTTGGACGAGTTGAGTTAGCTGGATTGGGTCGTGCCGTGCCCACCTCTATATTTACATACATGCATGCATTTACTTAGGTACTTCACAACATGCATTTGCCTTTCTTTTTTTTTTTCTTTTTTTTTTTTGCCTTTTTTGTGCATTTGCCTTTCTTAATATACCAATTTAATATTTTAAACTTAGATAAATATAAAAGAGATATAATTTAGTGGAGCACCCAAACTTTCTATATATGGAGATGGCACATGTGATGCATGCAAAGTAAATAAGAGATAAAGAGAGAAAAGGGAGAGAAAGCCAAGAGTGTATGGTACACACAAGGAGGAGAGAAGGGAACAATGGCCAAACCATCTTTACCATTTCCCTTATCATTTTGCAATTAATTTTTAAATCCGCTTATTTTACGTTAACATCTTAACATGAACCAATACACACGATAAATATATAGAGTCGATCAATGTCATTGAGTCATTAAGGTATGTAGGTTTTAAAAAGTTGTATTAACACAGTCTCTTTAATTAGATGCTTTATATTATATATATAATATATATATATATATATATATATATATATATATATATATATATATTGATGGGGTTTTTTCCCCGTGCTTGACCTGTCGTGAGCCTTACACAATCGGTCGAGGGCTGGTGCATGACCAGTCGTGGAGTCGAGTCCTGACTCGACTCAAAGTCCAGCGACTTTGGGATATTTTTCTCCGGGGTGCTCGACCGGTCGAGGGTGGTGCTTGACCGGTCGTGGTTAGCGCTCAACCGGTTATGGCCTCGTCTCGACAGTTCGTGGTTATGTAGATTCGTTCTGTGATTTTGTACAGATTGCGGATTTTGAGTCCTTTCGCAACAAGGATGTGGAAGGGAGTTTCCTAAAACTATAAATAGGAAGTCCCTAGGATTTTCTAGGGTATGAAAAAGATAAAATATGGTTTTTTAAAGCTTTACAAGGATTTGCTAAAGGGTTTAGGGCTATCAAAGGGGTGGAGAAGAGAAAGAGAGAGAGGAAGCTTGCGGAAGAGAGGTTCTGCTCATAGAGGTGATGTACTGTGCACTTGATATCTCAGCGCTTCCACGTTCTCGTAATCGGTTAGATCTCTCCATTTTCTTTGTTTCTCTTATTGTTTTCCAATCCTGCATGAGTAAAGAAGGTTGTAACATTCTACTTCATAGTGGATTGTTGATCTGGATGAGGTCCCGTGGTTTTTACCTCTTTGAGGGTTTTCCACATAAAAATCTCTTGTGTGGTGTGGTTTATGCTTTGATTTATTTTATTATTTTATTATTCCATAATTTTAGTTTGTTTCAGGAGGCTAGATCCTAAGGTTTTGTGCAAGGCCCCCCAACAAAGTGGTATTAGAGCTAAGTTCATTGAACGGGTAAGATCGGTTTTGAATTATGGAAGGTGACTCATCAAGGATGGTCAGCCTCAATGGTTCTAACTGGACCATATGGAAGGCTAAGATGGAGGACTTGCTTTATTGCAAGGACAAATATTCTCCAATTTTAGGCATATCAGCAAAATCCCAGGATATGTCTGATGATGATTGAAAGAAAATGGACAGAAAAGCGGTGGGGTTTATTAGACAATGGTTGGACAATTCCGTATTCCACCATGTGTCTAGGAAACCTCAGCCGCTAGCCTATGATTGAAATTGGAAGGGCTGTATGAGAGGAAACCAGCTGGAAATAAGATTTTTCTGATAAGGCGACTTGTGAATCTCAAGTTCAAGGATGGTGGTTATATGGCCGAGCACATGAATGATGTCAGTAATATAATGAACCAGCTCTCTGCTTTGAAGATGGTACTGGATGATGAATTACAGGCTTTACTATTGCTTAGTTTATTGCCTGACAATTGTGAGACATTGGTGGTGTCTTTAAGTAACTCCACGCCAGACGGAAAGATATCCATGGAACAGGTAACCAGTTGGCTCTTTAATGAGGAGACAAGGAGAAAGTCTCAGGGGTCTACTCAGCAAGAGGCCCTTGTGACACAGGAACGGGGGAGAGGAAAGAATAGAAAGGGTGGAAAGATCCAAGATAAATCAAAAGGCAAAGCTTGTAGTTAAGATCCCAACCGTGCATCTGGTGAACCCACCATGATGATGGGATGCTAAAAAAAATGGGGCTTATTCAATGATAATGTGGGCCACACTAAAGAAAACAACTCACAACCACTTAATATCTCCAAATTCATGTAATCGCTCACATTATAGATTGATCAACCTGATTTTTGGGTTTCCAACTTTTGCAATGTGGAAACCCTTCCCTTACTCTACATGGACTTGTAGAAGAACCAGCCTCTTGAAATATTTCTAAATGAGAACTTTGATACTTTTGACAGAGTCTGATGGATGATACGTAGGTATTTAAAACATACTATAGAAATTACATAATAGGGCACGTGTAATTTAAATCAAATGTTCAAATTATCTCTGCCTTTAAAATTATAAAATATTTCGACATATAAAAATGGTTTGGATTACTAAAAAAATGACCCATATCCAACAAGTAGATACGACGGTATCTAAGAGGCTCATCCAGGTTGAGCCTATGCTATGGTGACGGTAAACCTGTGTTAGAGGGCTACACAGATGCAGATATGATAGGCGACATAGACTCCAAGAAGTCTACCTCGGGGTTCATGTTCACGTTTGAAGGGGGAGCAGTTTCTTGGCAGAGCAAGCTACAGAACGTCGTAGCATTGTCGACGATAAAGGCCGAGTACATTGCAGTCACAGATGCATGTAAAGAGATGCTTTGGATGAAGAGGTTCTTACAAGAACTTAGCTTGAAGCAAGAGGAGCACGTAGTCTATTGTGATAGTCAAGGTATTATACACTTGAACAAGAATCCAAGTCAGCATTCCAAGTCTAAGCACATAGAGATTCGGTATCACTAGATCAGGGATACTTTGGAACAAAAGGTGTTACAGCTTGAGAAGGTCTACACGGACGATGATGGGTTAGACATGATGACCATGGCTTTGCTCAAGGGCAAGTTTAAGGTTTGTAGAAACCAAGCTGGCTTGAAGAAGGTAAATCCCTCTTGGGTCAAAAAGGGAGAGATTTGATTGAGTTTTTTTCCCGTGCTCGACCGGTCGTGAGCCTTACACAACCAGTTGAGGGCTGGTGCACGACCAGTCGTGGAGTCGAGTCCTGACTCGACTCAAAGTTTAGCGACTTTTGGATATTTTTCTCCGGGGTGCTCGACTGATCGAGGGTGGTGTTCGACCGGTCGTGATCTTGTCTGGATCGGTCGTGGTTACGCAGATTCATTCTGCGATTTTGTGCAGATTGCGGATTTTGAGTCCTTTCACAACAAGGATGCGGAAGGGAGTTTCCTAAAACTATAAATAGGAAGTCCTTAGGGTTTTCTAAGGTATGGAAAAGATACAAGAGGGTTTCCCAAAACTTTACAAGGGTTTGCTAAAGGGTTTAGGGCTATCAAAGGGGTGAGAGAAAGAGAGAAAGAGAGCTTATGGAAGGGAGGTTGTGCTTGTAGAGGTGATCTACTGTGCACTTGATATCTCAGTACTTCCACATCCTCGTAATCGGTTAGATCTCTCCGTTTTCTTTGTTTCTCTTATTATTTATCCACTCTTGCATAAGTGAAGAAGGTTGTAACGTTCTACTTCATATTGAATTGTTGATCTGGACGAGGTTCCGTAGTTTTTACCTCTTTGAGGCTTTTCCACGTAAAAATCTCGTGTGGTGTGGTTTATGCTTTGATTTATTTCATTGCTTTATTATTCCATAATTCTATTTATTTCGGGAGGCTAGATCCTAAGGTTTTCCCCTTCCCCCCCCCCCCCCCCCCACACACATATATATATAGAGAGAGAGAGAGTCATGCTCCCCTGTGCACCTACGCACGTGCGCACCTTTGCACACGTGCCATGGGTGTCTAATCTAAACGGTCCATGTGATGAGGAATCCCATGAAACCTCATGCAACAAAATTTCACCCCAATCTAAAATTCTAGTGGACCATAGCAAAGAGAAATGCAAATCAAGGGAGGAAACTATTCTCATTTTTCATAGCCCATCAAAGTTTTAGATCAAAGTAAAACTTGGGCCGGGGGGGTTTCACGAGGTGCTGCTTCACATGAATGGTTTCGATTTTAGATCCACATCACGTATGATGGGTTCTCAAAAAAGTTCGTACGTGGTACGTACGAACTGGTTCGCAGGTGAGCATTTCCGAGATATATATATATATATATATATATATATATATATATATATATATATATATATATATATATATATATATATATATATATATATATATAAAAGCTAGTAGAATAGGTGCTGGTTAAATAAATTTAAAAATAAAAAAGAAAAAAGAAAAGAAAAGAAGCAAATGCAATTTACAACGTCATTTTTACGTTAAAATGTCAGTGTTCCTCCATGCAGATATATTCATGATGAATTTATCCTCTTTTAAACAATGTTTACGAGACTAATTGCAACGGTAGTAATGTAAGGAGATATTCTCTTTAAACATAATCATGGTGTTAGAGATAGGGCTGCTAGTCCCATCGGGACCTTGGACAGTGTGATGTAACATTAGATCTACAAACCATTTCATAGGTTGCCTGAGGATAGTAACCATCCACTTAAGAGACTATAAAATGTATGGTCATGATTGTTTATAGAAAAGGTGGATTAGTAAACAATTTCATTCCTCTGTTTGTTAGGGCTTGTCATGGATCACTTATGTTTGCAAAGAATTACTTTTAACGACAATCCTAACCATCCCATCCATGAATTTGAAAATAGAAGGCTAAAAATATGAGATCTAAATAACAAATGGTTTAGATCAATTGATTGCTGTAATTTTTTGCATTGTGGCACATGAAATGTGTCCCCAAGCTAATGGACAGTCTGGATCAGTTGATTGAATGGTCGAAGTGTCCCATGAAACTAGGAGCACTATAATTTGTAGTGCTCTCAGGGCAGTAACTCTTTTAAGATTATTTTTAAAAAAATTTTATTTTAATTAGTCTCCCGGTTGCATCGGTTTAACAATCAAATCGATCGATCTGAGACGTCCATTAAGTTCAAGATACAATATTTTGGTTAGCATGCAAAAAATTACACCGATCGGATGATCCAATCCATCTTGATTTGTCCTCATTTTCTATATCCGTCTTTTAGTCCAAATGACGGATTGAACGGTTACAATTGCCTAAGAAAAGTAATTGTTTAGATTCATAAGCAATCCACTATGTTCCCTATCATATAGATAGATCAAATCGTTGCTTGCACCTTTTTTTTTTTACATAAATGATCTTCACAGTCCATATCTACACCATTGATCAAATTGTTAATATTTATCAGATTACTAGATGTTTTCATGGTGGCCAGTGAATTATATGTTAGATATAATCAACGGTATAGATCAATTGATTGGACTGTCTCAGAGTCCCAATGTAACTAGGAGCACTATAATTTACGGTGCTCTAATAGCACTGGATCATTTCTCATATTTATAAGGTTATTCTGTAATTATGATGAGATATCATGGGTACATTCATTGCTGAGAGAGGCCGGTGTATTGAATCATTTCCAAAACTGCCATCCGAATATCTCGATAATATCCACACAAGATATCGGCTGCCCGGATATCTAGCCAATGCCATGTAGGGCTGCTAATTAATGGGCGGGTCGGGCCTAGAAATCAGAATTTTGAATAGAGACGGCCTGATGGCCCGGCCCAAAACAGTTCAAAAATCGGGCCAAGACTACCTAGGCCCGGCCTGCTGACATCTTTAAAGCTATACATCCTTCAATCCAGCGAGATAAAATCTCCTTACATTGCTAAGTACACAGCCAACTCGCACGTGGGAATAATATACACGTGCGAAATACGGGACCCACTCATCAGACGGCCTCCATTTTGAAGATTCAAATTTTAAATCATGGGCGGATCTGAGCCTCAACTGGTCCATATATAAGCATAGAATTTGGACGGTTGGCAATTGATCTCGTCCCTCCATTTTCGTTACATTAGTGTCAGATGAAGACCGTACCAGATTTCCTTATGGACAAGATATCTACTGGATGATAACCGCCTGATGAGCGGCAGCGATATTGCACACGTGTCAATTTGCAAGTGCTCCACGCATGGACGGGCCCAGGCCATTCGCTGGGTAGGCCAAATATCAAAGGACCATCTCTCAACCTCTCATCTATCGAGAAATCCTAGCCATTAGATATGAAGACTTTTGTAGGTTGGATATGAACCATTACTTTCTATTTTGTGTCCACTCTTGAGTAACAATCTGGATTGTCGTGATCGACGGTTGTGATCGACCTATGGTGCGATTATGGGCCCACTCCGGAAAGATAGGATTGGCCTGATGAACGTTCAGGGTCCCGTATGTAGTGGGTGCACCATTTTTGGTGGGGAAGATTTCTACAGGATTGATATGAAAAACCAGGATAGAGCCATCTCCACCGTACATGGTCAAGAAATATGTGATTCCGGTCCCTCTGTCTAGTGGAATCCACCGTGGACGGTCCATGAATCAAAGGCCGCGATTAACCATGTCAACCGTTGATTATTTTATATATGCCGATTCAACATATGGTTGAGATGATCAGATCCGTTTCAGTTTTGAATATGACCATCCATCGACAGATAAATTAGATGGAAGGTGCAGATTCATCCTCCCCCTGCTGTATATACGGATGAAAGGGTCTCATAACACTGCAGCTCTATATGTAGTCTTGTTTGGTTCCCATATATATCATCTAAAATCTCACGAGAAAATTTAAATTTCGTTACAACTTTTCATAGAAAAAGATGAGCGGTAGAGATCAGGGGGAAAAAAAGAGAGAGAAATGATAACTTACAACGTCGTACGTTAACTTAGCATACAACGTTTGTATATATTCTTAATTATCTATTGCTTTAGTAGAAAATCTGAGCCGTTAAAAGTGCACCATGCAATTCAAATTCAATGGAGAGAAATACCAATCAATCCATAGATCATGTGGAACCCACACATTCATTGATTCATAACATCCGATGTTCAATGATTTAAATAACTGTAGCCAATATGATGAACTGACCATCCTAGTTTTTGGCCCAGTTGATTTTTATGGTGGATCCAACAATTTACACGGCTACGATTTTATGAAGGTGACACGTCATAATGAATTAGAAGAGCTGTATATTAAGTTTAATCATACACCGTTGTACACAATCATTTCTGTAAAAACTTTAAAAGGATGGAAAGATAGAAAAGCCATGCATGGATGAATATAAAGAAGAAAGAAATAGAAAGAAAAGTAAGAAAAGAAAAGCGAAAGAATTTTCTTTGAAATGAGATTGGTGGCTTTGGAAGGCTAAAAGAGAATCCGGAAGGAGCCAAACGCTCCAGACAAACCCGCTCTCAGAAAAGAAAAGCAGTCCCCTTTAGAGGGGAAAGAAAAGGAAGCTTTTTGAAACCTGCAAGCTTGGAAAATGGGTGGCCATCGATTCTCTTTCCACCCCCATCTCCTATATTTAGAGAAACCCTCCAAACAGTCCCAAGCCCCCCATTTGGGAAGAAGATCCACGCCTTACCCAACTCAGTAGCTAGGGCTTAGGGTTTTGATTTTTTGTAGAAAGAGAGAGGCTGTAATTCTATCTTTTTTATGTATCACTTAGGGTTTTGGTGTTTATATAGATATTGAGATGTAGAGAGAGAGGGTGTAATTTTTTTTTTATGTATCACTTAGGGTTTTGGTGCTTGTATAGATAGATATGTAGAGAGAGAGAAGAGGGGGTTAATTTTTATAGGGTTTTGGTATTTGTATGGAGAGAGAGAGAGAGAGAGAGAGAGAGAGAGAGAGAGAGAGAGAGAGAGAGGTTTAAGTTTTTTTTTGTTTTTTTTTTAAATTATTTTTGTAGTGATATAAAAGCATAGTCCATTGCTCAAGGTCTATAACTCATCCATTATCATCTACTGGTGTGGCCTCTCTCTCTCTCTCTCTCTCTCTCTCTCTCTCTCTCTCTCTCTCTCTCTCTCTCTCTCTCTCTCTCTCTCTCTCTCTGTCGGTGTCTTTCTGCAAGGAAAGTGATGAGGTTGTCTATGGAAGGGAAGGAGATGGAAGAAGGAGATGTTAAAGGTGAAATGGGTTGTGCCTGGCTCCCTGTATGCCACACGCATAGACCCATCTGTTTATTGATCGGCTACTGTGGGTGGCGTGCGAGGAGCCAAGCATACCCTCTCTCTCTCTCTCTCTCTCTCTCTCTCTCTCAAAGCACACAAAATAATCCATGCATACAGGCTCTCTTTCTCTCACATGCACACCAACACCCACAAAGGCACACCGTTGATTAGTATGTACAATCTCTTAGCCATCCATCAATCAATCAATTCCCAGGTTTCTTCACTCGTATGCATTTTTGTGGAGTAACAAAAACAGAAGGGAAGTGGCTCTACTTTCTTTCTCTCGATCTCATCTTTCCACTATTTTTTGGTCTTTCTGATGTACTGACAAGAATGATTTTATAGTATACAGTCATGAATGTTTTAGAGATGACAATAGGTTTTTATTCCTTTGACAATATTACAACTCAAGATTCAACTATGAATCTATATTTTTGGTCACTCTGTCATACACACTCATACAAAAGAATCAGGTTTTATATTCAAGCAGTGAATTATAGAGACATGAAGGTACGTGCCAAATACAATTATCTCTCACCACACAATCATTTCTAGACTACGAATCACAAAACCCATATTGATTTGTAAAGATGTGTACAAAGGACTCTCTCTCTCTCTCTCTCTCTCTCTCTCTCTCTCTCTCTCTCTCTCTCTCTCTCTCTCTTCACACAATCATATCTAGACCAAAAATCACAAAACCCATTGGGGTTTGTTAAGGATGTGTACATAGGTCTCTCTCTCTCTCTCTCTCTCTCTCTCTCTCTCTCTCTCTCTCTCTCTCTCTCTCTCTCTCCACACAATCATATCTAGACCAAAAATCACAAAACCCATTGGGGTTTGTTAAGGATGTGTACATAGGTCTCTCTCTCTCTCTCTCTCTCTCTCTCTCTCTCTCTCTCTCTCTCTCCACAGAATCATATCTAGACCAAAAATCACAAAACCCATTGGGGTTTGTTAAGGATGTGTACATCGTCTCTCTCTCTCTCTCTCTCTCTCTCTCTCTCTCTCTCTCTCTCTCTCTTCACACAACCATATCTAGACCAAAAATCACAAAACCCATTGGGGTTTGTTAAGGATGTGTACATAGGTCTCTCTCTCTCTCTCTCTCTCTCTCTCTCTCTCTCTCTCTCTCTCTCTCTCTCTCTCCACACAATCATATCTAGACCAAAAATCACAAAACCCATTGGGGTTTGTTAAGGATGTGTACATAGGTCTCTCTCTCTCTCTCTCTCTCTGCGTGTGTCTGTAAGACAATTATCGTGTAGTAAACAGTTTATTGCAGTTGTCTCCTTTCCATCATACAATAGTTATTTGAGAAAATTCTCTAACCGTTTCCATTTGTTCCAAGGCACCTAGAAAAAAAGGGGACACTATATTTTCCTTGTATCCGAACACTCTCATTCTTCTCGGTTTGCAACCCGAGAATCGTATGAATTTGAGATATTATGGTAAATCTCTCTCTCTCTCTCTCTCTCTCTCTCTCTCTCTCTCTCTCTCTCTCTCTCCAACACACACCCACCCCTTTCATTTATGTACTCACTCCCAAACACACACCAGTACTTCATGTATACTCTCTCTCACACACACCATTAATTCTTGCACTCTCTCTCTCTCTCTCATAACATGATTAAGTTTTTACAAAGTAAAATCTTTCGCCCTTTTGATTGATGCAAGGATATCTAGGTACGCCATGGGATGTCTTCTTCCTTTTCTTCTCTCATACACCAAACAACCATTACTTCATGTATACTCCCTCTCTCACAATAACAAACACACCACCATTACCCACCATTATTCATGTATAATATCTCTCTCTCTCTCATACTGCGCTCTCTCTCTCTCTCTCTCTCTCTCTCTCTCTCTCTCTCTCTAAACCCTAAACACACCACCATTACCCACCTAGACATTCATGTACTCTCTCTCTCTCTCTGTCTGTCTCTTACATCTACTGGCGGGGAACCAGGAGAATTGTTTCAGGTTTGCAGCTTTCCCCTTTTATTTTCTTATTTTTCTCGGTCCATCAACCGACGCTTGCTCCCTGTCCTTGAATGGTATTTCCCCACTTCCCTTTGCCTCTGTCACCACTTCGGACCCACTCCCACATGCTGAGATAGTCCTGTGATTTGAGCCGTTCATTTTCTCTTTACCACTACAGATAAGCTATTCAACGCTTATCAATCTCTAATATTGATCCAACCCTTTGATGCTATTGATCATCCATTCAGATAAAAATTTCTTATTGTGGCTATGTAGAACCTATTCCAAAACATGGACTGTTTAGATCATTAGTAAACTCAGTTTGTGGGCCCCAGTGACCTACGATGGATGCTAGTTTGTCACTCGCAACGGATACAGAACAAATTCCGACACCGATTCTTGAAGCGCTCCTAAAAGCAACCCTCAGACACTGCCCCTTACGTACCGCCCATCCTTCGTTTTTATGGGATGGGATAGTTGCCACCACGTCCTTTTCCACCATGTTATTCCCAAAATACCCTATCTTTCTCTCTTCGCTTGTGGTCAGATCATTTTTTTTTCTTCCTCTACATCACACTCACATCAGGGCCCACCTCATGAACGGATTTGATCTTGCTCATTGGTACTACTTTTGGCTGTGTAGGGCCCTTGGAGTAGCATCTTGGGTACTCATGAACCAGGGATCGTTTGAGAGCTAGATGGGAATGAATGGGGGGGTGGAAAGTATAGCAATTTTCTAAATAACAGCATAAGCATGTGATTCTATTCCATGTAAGTTTAAATTATATATATATATATACAAGTCATCAAACACAATTTGATGATTTCAATTAACAGATTTAACTCTGATTGCAGGTTGCCTTGTGAAATGCAATTGGTGATATGAAATACATGCTCCCCAAACGATGGTGCATTTTTCATGGATCCCCTGCTGTGATTGCACCAGGGTTAGGTTCGGTCCGGGTCTTTCCACTTCAGATCCTTTGAAGTTTGATTAGATTTGGTTAGTCATCCGGTCCTTCGGCACACATATGCCATTCTTTAATAGTCTCTCCAGCACGTTTTGGGCTCGGGCTCCGCAAACCTTATTTCATATTTATGAGTAGTGTATGTATTTATGTATCTGTGTGTGTATTCTTTAGTATTGGGATATGATCGATTTGGACTTTAGCCTTTGAATCTAGGGTTACTTATAAGGATTTAAATAGTTTACACTATGCGTCTCAGTTTGCACGTTAAATAAAAAGCTATTTAATTAGATTATTTTAACCATGGATGATTTGGCTCTTTTGATATTTATATGGATGGTCATCATTACCTTCACATGATCAAAGGGTCGAAATAAACAACCTGGAGGTCTTTAAAAAAAAATAAAAAATCCATGAGCCCTTAGCTATAGACAGTTTTGTGTCACTGAAATGAATCGAAATCCAATGAATAAATTTCAAATGTATCGTTTTTCAATATATTGGGATGTTTTCTAGTAAACCTCTATAACACACACACACACACACACACACACACACACACACACACACACACACACACACACAAATAACTAGACCAAACCTAATCGGTCCAAGAGCTTAGACACAAGCCAAGTCATTATAGATCCTATTTTTAACGGAGTAAAAAATGTTGGACTAACCTTATCGGTAAATGGGTCTAGAAAATTGGACCTGGACTTGTATAATAAGGTCAGGTCGATCTTTTACGGTCTTTCCTGCCTTCAAGAAGGTTGGAGTCATTGGGTTCCGTCCGTGACCCAACCTTTCCTTTGTTTGTGAAAGATATATGAGCCATGTATATTGTATACTCGCTCATTAGACTGGCAGTTCAAATGTAAGAATGTATGCTCTGTTAGTTCAATATTGAATTGTGTTTTTATTAATTGATGCATGCATAGAATAATTGGAAATGGGTTTATTATATGTTATTGTGCCTATATAGAAATGACATGATTGAGATGAATTTGGCCTTATGAGACTTTTTATGTCTTTGTATTCTTAGAAAATGAAGTAGGCCATGTTCAATGTGAAATACGTTGTGAGGCTAAGTTGTTTGGTTTTCCATACATCTAAAATGTTATCATGTCTGGTAGATAACTCAGGATAGTTTATCGATGGGCCACTATGTGCATGGTATCTAGCAAAGGACATTTTCCTACACGTGTACACGTAGATTGCATTTAGAAATCAAATTAGATTTTATTGTATGGTATTTGATTGTACTTCTTATTTTTGTTATGCTTATCTTTAAGACTTTAGAAAACTTTAGAGTCTTAGCAGGGATTTAATTGATTAACTTGACTCACGATATGCGAGACTCTTAGGTGGATCATAGTGAGTTGAGTGGTCCATCTTGTTTACTGCAGAGACTAAGATACTTAAACAAATAATCTACAGCCTTTATAGGTTTTGGCCTTCTATAAGGAATTGGCATGATCGATCATCATATCATGCCTGGTGGTCAGATTTACTTTTGTAAAAGTTTTCCTCAATTGATTTTAAAATCATTAATTGCATTATTTTATAAAAGGAACAATTTTTTATTTTTATTTTTAAAATTTTTGAATTGATCAATCATAGTTGTGGGATACATTGAATGATATATGTATAATAGCATGCGGCAAGGCCATTCTTGTAAAGGTATATGAGGGGAAGTCCAAGTTTGATTCAATGTCCTTAAGATTCGACTAGTTTAAAGACCTTGCATGCTTCTTCTTCTTCTTCTTTTCCGGAAAGTGGGCTCATGCCACCAATTCATTAACCACATAAACTTAAGACTTTCAGGTGGGTCCCAACAAAAAGACCTTGCATGCTTAAACAAGTATATTATTGTTGATTTTCTTTGCTAATTAACCTGTGAGGATTGCCTTATGAGGATTTTATTTATAATTTTTTTATTGAGTTATTAGTTTTAAAATCATCATATACATTGTTTTGTGTTGATTTTGATTTAATCTATATCAATCAATCATAGTCATGGGATATAATAAACCCTAGAACAGTGAGTCTTAAAATGGCACATGAAAGGGTGTATGTATAATAATATGAGACAAGCTGGTTATGTATATTCCTGTGTTATATATATGAGAAAACACTTAAAGTGATACATAAAAGGATGTGTGTATAATAATATGGGACAAGGCAGATATATATGTATATTCATGTGTCATATACGAGAAAACATTTAAGCTTAGTTGGACGTCCTTAATGTTTGACTTAGTCGAAGGCCTTTGTTGTTAGGTGAGTACATTGTTGATTTGGTTTATTGATGAAGTAACCTATGAGAGTTTCCTTAGAGAAATTCCTCTATAACAAAGAAAGATAATTAACCATAGACTAACTGCCAATAAAATATGCTAGTCTAAGATGCCCCCACAAAATTCCACATCTCAACAAAGCTTTCCTGTTGCATATAATAGGAACTTTAGGCAAGAAGAAAAAATAAAAGCGCCATGCCAATCATCTACAAGGTATAGTTTTACATTTTTATTAAATCATATATATCTCGATTTGATGTTGTTTTGCTTCTGCCATCCATAAACTCTCTCAGTCCACGCATTAGTATGACCTTTTGTCTCATTGAGCACACAAGATTGGCCTCCCCAATAAGAGCTTGTATGATTATTATTTTTTGAGGTGCGTTCTTCATAGTAGGGCCCACATTTTGCATGGCTAGGATGTCCTGTACATAAGACACATCTGTGGGATAAAATGTGAATGCATTCCAAACACAGTGGTGATATTGACCAAACATACACTGTGGCCCACCTTGATCAGTATATCATCTTGCTTTTGGTACCCGATGATTTCATGATTGTGTCTACCATTTGCATGGCTTGTATATCTTGCACATGTGACAAGGTGGCCAGGAGGGCCAGCCTAGCATGATAAGCTTAGCATGCTGGAGCTTTGCCAAGCGCACCTGCATGCAATAAAGCTCATGTACATGTTACACATGTGACCCAATGGATACAGGATCCGGTCCCTCCATCAGAAAGGCACTCCTATTTTGATCAGCTGGTCAGTTTGTCCACAGTTTTCAAAACAAAAGTTTGTCTCTGAAAATCGTGGCTGAAGTCTTCTAACCCATCCACCTCTTTTCGATATTAGGGCCCAGATGATAGTGGATCATATTTATCTTTAGAAAAACATATAAAAGCTCAGACCAACCTAATGGATGGATTGGGTCTTGCACCAATGTGCCAGCTTGGCACATGTGTAATATGAACATAAGCTTTATTGTATATGTGTGCACTTAAAAAAGCCCTAGAATGTTAAGGACTTATTTGGATAGTGCATTACAACTATTCATTAATTTTATTTTATTTTTTTTCAAGAAGTGGACTCATGCCACAATAATTCCATTAATCATCAAAATATACAGCCATTCAGGTGGGTCCCAACAAAGAGGATACAGACCACACCTAGCATAAAACCAGAAGCAAGGCTACACAGAAAAAGGGACAGCCATAAAATAAATAAAAAGGAGCCATCAAGTAGAACGTGTGATGGCTTCGATACCTTTTTTTTTTTTTTTTTTTGGGGAAACCCCAGGAGAAAAAGGCCCCGGGGAGACCTATCATATCAAAAGAACTAACAAGACGGGGACCAAGAAAGGCAACTGCCTGATCAGGAGCACAATCTCTCTCTGATCACTCCCAGCCCAAGCTTATCTAGGAATAAGAGGCCACGGATCGTCGGAGAAAGAACTATTCATTAATTAAATATTACCATATTTCTCTCCTTATCAAATGAAATTTGATTCCATGAACGCTTTATTCCGTGCGAGTACATTAGTGCCCTCACTTCAATGGCTTTGGTATTGATTTTTTGATGTAGCTAAAATATGTTATTGACTCAGATATAAAAATGCATTTAGTTCGGAGTCGCTAGTCGTCAAATTAAGCTTAAATTCTACGGCCAGCGAGAAATTGTATAATCGCTTAATAATTAGAGAATTATGAGATTCTCCAAATATAAAAATGTCAAAATTTTGTCAAATCCCTAAAAAACTATAAAATCTTGTGAAGTAGAGACCACTCATTGTACAAGAAGAAAATGGTGCCTAATCTATCCATTTTTCGTCACCGAGGTCCTTACTTCAGAATATAAAAGTGTGTGTTTAAAAAAATTATGGAAAGAGTTTTCCAAAATATAGTCTCTTGTATTAACGATCATGATCCACATTTGGACCATGATTTGAGCGGTGGTAAATGCATGCCGCGTGCATAGTGTTGATGTTAAAATCTGGTCGTCCCTCGTTAGAACAGAGGATTTGGATCTAATCATGTTAGGGTTTTTTCAGCATACCTTTTTCTGTAGATTGGTCCCCTATTTATAGCTTTGGTGCGGGTTATATAAATGAAAAATTCTCTACTGGGTAGGCGCTCATCATGGCTATCTTCTGAGATCCTCGGCCAAGGATCTCGGAACAAACTTTATGATAAGTTTGAGTGGTCGAGATCCAAGAATACAGGAGTAGGCAACCAAGCTCGACCAGCTGAGGCCGAGCTTTCGTTCTTTGGTTTGATGTTGTCCTAAGGTCGACCTTATAGGGTCGGGTGTTCAGTTGGGGTCGAGCTTGCTTTCAATGTGTAGGTCGAACTTATCCATATAATAGTTGGTTGGCCGTAAAAATAAGACCTCGGGGCAATTGTGCTCCCGGTTGTGCCCAGGTCGTCGAGCTGCCCCGGAGGTCATCCTCGGTCATCTGACCCAGGCTGTCGACCCAGGAATATTGTTTTATTACGCTAGTCGGCTTAAGTCAGTCCATTCTTACCCATAACACGTGGTAAGCTTGCCCTTATTATATTGCCGTTCAATTGTAGTTGGTTTTGGCATTTTAGACGTTCGGTCTATTGACTTCTTTTTCTATTCATTCATGGGTACTCCCTATCACGTGAGTTTGCTACATTTAGAAAACAGTTGCATACTCATCCAAGGTAAGTGCATGCATGTCCGTCAATCTAAATTGTCCAAAGTGGTCCCTTCGTGAATGGTGCAATTTCTAATAGTTGCACTTTCGAATGATCTTAACCTCTGATCTCAACAATTGAATTTTGACTGAATTGGATGGCTAGGATCGTCAGGCTGTGATGCTCATGTTTGGCATATATACACACGTTCATGGGCTGTTACAGTTTCGTAAATGATAACTAATTAATGATACTGTGAGACTGAGGTTTGGTATGGAATCCTACCCATCTACACACAATCACATGTGCTAACATGGAGCATGTACGTAGGATCTAAACTTTCCATCTGGTTGAAGGTAATGTCTAGATCTTAGCTTTAATTTGGCATTAGATTCATTGGGACCTAGCAATAGTCTGTGATGAACTGCTAAGAAAACCTTCTTCTAAGATCTTTATAGGAATTTTTTTACTGCAAAATGCCTTCAAGATTTGGACTTTACCAAATAGTACTTGGAGGAACCAATGTTTCCCTGTAGTGCTTTTCTAGAGAAGAAATTACATTGTAACAAAATGTAAATTCAAGATTGTGGAGCCCACATGGTACTATGCATCTCACACAAACATTGTCATTAAACGAACAAAAAATATAGTCGGTCCAATCATAATATAGCCCTTCCTTGAAAATATCACAATTCAAGTGTAGCCCATCTGATGGTGTGATCACTATAATGTTTTGTTTGTGTTATCACCATGAAGGGGTGTATACGATTGGATAGGTTGGATGTTATGTACATACCATGTGGGCCCCACAAATCTTGACTTTCATTAATTTTTAAAGAAAAATAACTAAAGATATTTTAATAATTTCATGCCTTGGAAAGCACCTACGACTAATTTCTATCCATCCTGATATAATTATATGGTAAAATATAAATTTATTAAGAATTTTGTGATAAAAGTTTCATTTTTATATTCATTTATGTCTAAAGGAGTGCTTGCTTTGCGTTCTACTCATTTCATTCAACTAAGAGATAAAACATTTAACTCCATCCATCCATTGGTTTTCTATGGTGCGGCCCACCTAAGGTTTTAATGGAACAATTTTAATCTAGAAGATCTAAACAATGTACTTGATATGCTGATGGAAATCTTAAATCTCATACTCGTGTTGTATTCTGGCTGTTCACATGTATGCATGTGTTGATGCCCCCCTTCTATAATGCTAGGGAGATGGACATGCAATCGAAGTCATGTAATGCTAGAAATTCACGTGACATTTCTTGGGGTGGACTCTTGATAGCTTAAATGGTGGCGACTCTTCAACTGTATACTTTGGCATATAGTTTGAACACTAAGTCCAGCGTCCAAATCGCTGACCCAATAGCAGACAGCAAATTTCACTTAGAAAAAAATGATAGGAAACATCTTATTTCAATCTTCGAATTTGGACCACTTAATATTGTATTTTAACCATTGACTTGACAGACATCAATTGAATGGTTAAGATTGCTTGATGTGTGATCTTAAAGATGAGATCTATCTGTGAATAATGTGTCCTACAAGTTGGATGGTTAGGATTGTCATATATGAGCACCATAAGGGCGGAAGATGAATCACCACTATTTTCAAATTTATGGTGAACTAGCATATGAGCTTGGATCTTTGTAACACGTGGTGCATGCGATGTGCTTTGATGCAGACAGTGCACCTAGCTAGATGCTCGTGAAATCGGCAGCTGAGCATGCAGGGACGTACACATGATTTTTGTAGGCTTTGGAGTATGGCATATGGTACATGCACTTATGGGTCCTGTGCATTCAGATATCATTTTTGCGTGTGATAAATGCTTACCTTTTCTCATAACTCGTTTTGTAGCAATCCTACAATGTAGACACTTTATTTTACCTCAGGGTAAAAAGTTTGACTTAACATAAACTTCAATTTATACCCTTTAAGTCTAACCTATATCTCAATTCATACTTTTAACCCTAAGTTAAATCTTAATCCATACCCTAAACTCTGATCCGGATCCTAATTCAAATCCAAGAATCATAGAAATCAATTCTAAAATGAGTTCAAACTCAAACTTTAAGAAAAAACTAACCCATAAAGTCAATTATTGAATTAATTTGTTAAGTCAACTCATTCAGTTAGCCCACATAGCTTACTCAATGAACTCACTTTGTCAAACCAAGTTCATAACTCGTTTTGGCCTAACATCATGTCAAAACCTAATTCGGAGGGAATGGAAGACGACAAAGTAGCTTCGGAAGACTAAAGTTGTTCACGTGTACAAGAGTAACCTCCATCCTAAGTTGAAGTAAAAAAGGAAGGACAAGCGACACCTACTCGCCACATGGCATTGGAGGTATTTTAGCTAGTTGTCCACTTGTGTACTATTATCCTCCCTACCTATTTCATGCGTGTATAAATCCAACACTGAGATCTTGTCGCTCAGCAATCTCATCCAAACCCTTTCTAACCTTAAGCCTTGCAGGAATTATCAAAAAATCGAGCTGGAAGGTTATAAATACCCCCTTCCTTTCACGTTTCAAGCATTCCTCAATCCCATAATCATACGTAACAATTCACAAGCATCCACAATCAAATATTCATTCCACCAAGTAGAGTGAGAGTGAAGAAGTGAGCCTACCCTAGGTCCAGCCTTAACACTAAACTTTTAAGTCCGATCAATGTTCAATCCTAAACACTCAATATGATCCTTTTAACCCAATTATTTTCAATCAAGCTTCATCTAGCCATAACAATTGCACAACACAACATTTATCTTATCATTCAACACACTTTACACCAAATTGACTTAGAAGTATGCTATGAGGCTTGCCAATTAAATTGGATATTGTCCGATAGAAAAGTTGTATATTACTCCATGTTTCGTCATAAGTATTGCATATATTTATATACAAAAATTGATTCATAACCCTCAAGAATGGTCAGATTCTATGAAATAGAGACTGTATATGAATAGAGTGGGTGCTTAAAACCTTCCATCTTTGTAACCACGGTCCCTTACTTAGAATCTATAATCACAGAACTAAAGAGACATCGTATGGCAGTAAATCCTCGGGTCCCTACCCTAACTTTTCTATAAGGTCTATTCTACTATAACGATGAAGAAATTAATTAGTGGCGACTCTAGTCAAACATAACCAATCAATGACTCGCAAAGCCCTTAAAAGAAACAACCTGTGGAGAAAACGGCTTTAAATCGATTCTAGCCTAGGATCTCAGCGTCCATAGACAAATTAACATTAAATAAGATTTTGAAATTTTAGCAATGAAATGGTTAAAAATAAAAATCGGATTATGTACTGAGTAAACTCTGTTGGGCCCACCACGAATGTATGTGGTTTATCCATGTTGTCCATCCATTTTCTAGCTCATTTTAGGGGTTGACTCTAAAATTGAAGCATTTCCAAAGGTCTCAGTAGACCACACCACGGAAAATAGTGGGAATAATGATTTCCATTGTTCAAAGCTTCCTACGGCACACAATGATGTTTATTTGTCATCCAACCTATTCATAAGATGACAAAGACATGGATGAATGGAAAACACAAATATCATCTTGATCCAAAACTTCTATGGCCCTAAGAATTTTTCAATGTTAAACGTTTAATTCACACTGTTTCCTATGGTGTGGTTCGCTTGAGCCCTCGATATGTTGTATTTTTTGGCTCAAGCCCCAAAATCATCTGAAAATGGATGAACATAGTGTATAAATTAAATACATAAATCACAATGGCCCCATAAACTTTACTCGTACATGAGCATGCTGAGTTACTCACACAATCCACTTCTCTAAAAATGTAACTATATATGATTGTATTTTTATTGGTATATTATTGTTATTTTAACTCAAATAAAGCACCCATTTTAAATCATGGGCTGTTGTAAAATAGAAAAGAAAAGGCAGTTGTGATTTTCAACCTCAAGGGAAAATAATTTATTCCTAAAAACAAGTTTGATCTAAAAGAAAATCTCACGTGAAATTTCATATTCATGAGAAAAAAAAAAAATTTAGAAAGATCCATTGGCCAGTATAAGGAATTAATTTTCCTTTGCATATCAAATAGCCAAAAAAAATGTCAGATCAAGAAATTTTATTTTTCTCTTTCATAGAATTCATGATTTCAGACAGGCCTCAGTGCTTGTTAGAATACACAAAATTCAAGAAATTTGATAGAAAAAGCAGTTATTATCTAATGAAGATTTTCTGAACTATGAATTTAATCTAAAGTTCTGGTTTGAAATATTTGATTTGAAAATCGCGTGCTCCTGTTACAGTATGTTATTTCTTGTGCCAAAAAATTAAATTATCGAAAGAGTGTTATAAGCACAGGTGGAATTCATCATTTTTCTTAGTTATCCAAACAAAATACATTGTCCAATCAAATGAAACCCTTTTTCTTTTTCTACGGTTTGGCATAGAATCCACGGTTTCTAAACAAAGCCTAAGAATTTTTTACTATAAAATTCTTTAGAAATTCTGATTTTATTAAGAAATGTCTGTAGATATTGATTTTCCCAGTATTTCTTCTTTAGATGGGTAATTATCTAAATGCCCTCTTATATTTTCTTAAATTATAATTAATAGAGAATCAATATGAGTCCAGCATGGTATGTATCTGACATCCAATATATCTAATAGATACACCTCCACCATTTCATACAAACAAAAAATCTAAAGAAGAAATATCATATGAGCAATTCAAAAACATCTAAATTCATGTGAAGCACACTAATGATTTTTTCAGCCAAATTTGTAGCAGATACGATCATCATAGTGTGGTGCATATGTTGGGTGGGTTAGATCTTAAATACATACCTTATTGGCCTCACAATATTTCTCAATTGATTAATTTTTAAAGAAAATTAAATGAGAGCATTTTGATAATTTCCTTTTTGAAAAGCATTTCCTCAAAATTTCAATTGATCCCAAATAATTATTTAGTAAAAATCTATATATATTATTGATTTTATCCTTGTCATCATCAAAGCTTTACCCCCCAATTACATAGGTCTACTAGATGAATCTTTTTCTCAATTAAACTATAGGTTATCAAGTCTTTTCTTACTAGCTTCATTCGTATTTTTTGGGCATTCCCTCTGAGTGTTTAAGTGCGATATCCAACGGTCTAGATCTTTTGTTGATGTTTGGATGGTGGTCCATCAAATGTGTGTTGGACATAATGAACACTTTGGATCAATGAATTGGACCATCTAAGTATCCAATGCAACCAGGAGCCCTATAACTTATATGGCTCAAAGATCACTATAGCATTTCTTCTATTAATTAATTATAATAAATATTTGGACGGTCCACAAAGGTGATGTGAGTACCAACCTGTCCAAATGCAATTAAGTGGATGAGAACGTTTCCATAGACTTTAGTCCACTGGATCATTTCTCTTTATTATATTGACAGATGCACATGCAATTATATGTTTGGATGGTGCACTTCCAACCGTTGAGACACCAGATGAGACAAAATTGCATTTCACACTTGAGATTTTGGAGTCATCTTGCCATTTTGATAGTTATTAATTACAAGGTTATTCGGTTTGTCTAGTGATCCAGACCGTCCATCTAGTAGGACACGTGATGGATGGGCTCCAAGAGAAAAATAAAAAATTAAAAAAATCTGCGGATTAAAACGGTTCACCGTCCATACAAAGATGGCTAGAAACAATAGTCTACATTTCAACGCATGTGGATGATGGGAGATCTCTGATTAATAAGATCGCTTTTATGTGGCCAATCTACGGTGAGGCCCATTTTGGAATGGTCCAGATCAATACGTGGTTTGGTATAGATGCACAAGGGGTATACATGGGTCAGCACCGGTCTTGGAAAGTTAATGGTGTAGAAGGTATTTCCCGCCAAAATGACGGTTGTGCAGGTCATCCGTGCCATGTAAACGGTGGCCCACCATGAAGATCACCTAATACAGAAATCAGGCCATTCGGATCATCAGGTGGGCCAATCCGTTGGGGTCAAAGGACAACCAACGGTCTTACTCAGTAGACAAGGTAGCTCATGTACACGCCAGCTATTGTGCCACCGTGGCACATAGGAACAAGATCCAATCCATTCATCACGGGTGTCCACTATTTTAATATCTTTTACCAAAGAATCAGATAAGAAAATTAATCAAGTGGGCCACAATTCATAAATTAATAAATGGCTGAAAAAGCTCGTTTGGTGTTTTCTCAGCCGCCCAGGTGTTCCTAACACCAAGGTCCACCTGATGAGCAAGACAACTTCATTTAGGCCGAGAGCATCCATACGGTCAGGCCCACCCAATGGACGGCTTGGATATTGCACCAGCCAGCCACGTTGGTACATGTGGTGACGCGCGGATGGGACGCCTTGTACACGCACATGCGGTTTGCAAGCCTCTAAGCCCACACGCGTGTACAAGTCGGATATTGCATACGCCACCACTTATGCTTGTGTAACGCACGTGCAATATCCAAGCCATCCAAAGGAAGGATATCTTTATGTATATTTCCTATTCCAAGAATCAGGTAAATCCGACAGTCAGGTGGGCCACAATTATCTTCCCAAACGTATGGTTGTAAAAAATCAGCCTAAGTTTCTTGATCCGTCCATTCATTTCTAACATAATGGCACACCTACTGCATGGACCACCTTCATCTTTCTGCAGAGATCAACATGATGGATGGATTGGATATTTCGACTAAACGGTGAGGTCCATGTGGTTCTATCTACCAAAGGTCCAAAACCATCTCACATGACTAGAGGTGTACACGGGTCGGGCCGAGTCGAACTAGCCTCAGCCCGTCCAGGCCCATTCAACAACCATACAAGGCTTGAACCCGACCGGGCCTGGTCACCGGGCCGACATCTCTAGCTCGAATCGGGCCTGGCGCGAGTTCGGGCAAAGTTTGGGCCAGTTTCGAACCTTCGAGTTCAGGCCAGTTTCGAACCTGAGTTCGGGCCAACTTCAAACCTTACAGCAAGTTCATGGGAAGGGCTTTGGCAGGTAATCCACGTCCCATTACAAGGCCCTCGATCAACGGTTTAGATAGTTGAACTATAGACTCCACAAAAAATCTAACTAGTCAGGACATTTACATACATTTGACAAAGCATAAAATAAAACATTTTATACAAATTAAATACAGTCATACACGGGTCGGGCCGGACCAAGTTGGGTCGAGCCGGGGCGAGTCGGATTTCAGACCGAGTCGGGCCGAACTGGGAGGTATCCGAACTCGGCCTAAACTCACTTTCAGGCCTAGAAAATTGACTCGTCCTGACCGGAACTCAGTTCCGAGTCAGGCCGAGTCGGGCTTTTTCGGGCCGGGTCGAGCGAGCTAACGGGCTAGCCCGATTTGTGTACACCCCTACTTCTGACTCTTAAAAGACTCAGCGACTCAGACCGAGTCATCTCCGAACCAGGGCTAAACTAACCTGACTGACCTGAGTCACGGGTGGCTCGTGGTATGAACCAGATCAGGTGCTACTTAGTCCGAGTCGACTCGAACGAATCACACAGGACTCATCCAAGTCTTAAAACCATGATCCAATCCGTTCATTTCATTTAAACCCATAAGTGGGTCCCACCATCAAAATAAAATATTATGCCCTAAATATCAAAACTTTATATTTCTTCCATAAAATCTCCTAATTGTTCCAGAGCAACCACAAGAAAGAATTCATCTTAGATGTAAGAAGTTTTCTCAACTCAGTGAGTGTGACTCACCAAGGGGTTAGGATCAAAAGGAAATTGACGGTTGGATCTTGCAAGTGGGCCAGGTTTGAGATAGGTCCAGCCCACTTCACCCCCGACTCAGGTGAGTCATGTCTCGACTCAAGACCAGATGAGTTGGTCCGAGTCACCAAGTCCTTTCATGTTGGGCTCGAGCCCACCTTTCCATTTTTAGAACATGGTTGGGCCGAACCGGTACTTCGCAGATCGGGCTCAGGTCCTTTGGATCGCCTGTTGGACATGGACACCCTTTGATCTGGCCCAGTTCCAACCTTGAGAGATTTTTTGCTCACATCAAGATACAATTCAGGGATAAGCAATGATAAAGTGTGACCCAATTGATGGACGGCTCGGATCTTGTGCATGTGTACAGTACTTACGTACACTTGCATGCAGATGTGCAGATCTCTACAAGCGTGTGGGCTTAGAAAACCTCCACAGGAATTTATATGATGTTTGGCTGAGCAGTACGGCAGGTATGGCCCACTTCTCTGCAATCCATACCGTTCATCAGGTGATTCCATCATCAATACTCCAAAGTCTAAAAACAACCCTCATCACATGATATGATACGTGGCCCACGTCTTTGCACGATATGCATGGGCTTTCAATTCTGACAAGTTAGGCCCATGATTCAGCAATCCAGACCATTGATTTCGCAATTCCACTCCCGAATCGGAAGATCCCGGCGACGGATATTATGACCCTTTTAGTTGAATGTGGACCATTGTTACATCTCTTCTTGACAGTCTATCTGTAGGCCAGATATCAAAAGAGCTTAGAAGTGTACTATCGAAGTCAAAACTCAACTCGGACCGAATGAGTTATCTGAGCCATCCAGTCTTAAAACCTTGGTCTAGCCCTCCCATGGTTAAAAGACTCAGCGACTCGGGCTGACTCGTCCGGTCCTGAATTAAGTCGGGGCTGAACAAGCCCGACTCGGCAAGTCGGGGGTAGAGCTGGGAATCAAGTTGAGCCAGACCAAGTTAGGGCTAACCTAAACTTGACCTGACTCGATACCAAGTCCAACATGCCTGACCCGATCCGAGTCCAGCTCTGGACTAATCCGGACCGAGTCCAACCCGGTCACAAGTACCGAGTCAGTTCGAGTCGGCACTAAGTCGGGTAGGGTGGAGGAGGTATCCACGGGCTAAAATCACAACTCAAAACCTAGATTCACTTGCCAAATTACAACCTCCGTCAACTCAAAACCTAGTTTTTTTTTTTCTTCTTTTAATATACATGTACGAGTCAAGTTTCGGATCAAGTCGAGTCAGTATCGAGATCAATTTCGGGTCAAGTCAAGTTATTGGGTGACTCGACTCGGTTTGAGTTCAAATTGGGCAAAGTCAACTCGATTCAAATCAACTCACCCACTCGATTCGGATCAACTCATCCACTCAGCTTAGATCGAGTCGGATCTGAATGAGTTGGACGAGTCAAGTCCTTGCCCAGTTCTAGTCGGGTGCGACTCATGGCATGAAACCAGATCGGGTGCAAGTGCGACTGAGTCTGAGTCAACTCAGACTATTTGCACAGAACTCAGTCCAAGTCTTAAAAACATGAGCCCTCCATAGAAAGATCAGCTAGAAAGACATTACAGCAACACACAGGCTTAAAAATCAAAGGCCCACCATGATCAATCATCAATCTATAAACATCAAAGTTATGGTAACTAATAAATAAAATAACAAAAAATAACAAATTTTACACGAAATTTACACAAAATCACAAGCCACATAAAACCCAAAATTTAATTTCCCGGGCTGGACTGCCGTCTGCATTCACTGCCGTTTTATTAAATGGCAGTGACCCATCTCTCTACATGTGGTATCCACTTGATGGCTGGGATTTTTCGTTGATACCAGCTATGCAATTTAGACGGTCTGGATTGACATGTGCATGGTGGATGAAGTGCTGCCATTTTTCTAATGTAGACGGCCATCCAGCCCTTGTAGCACTGCCTCAGCTGCTCCGATCGCTTATCCCGGTCATGGTTGTGAACATGGTGTTGGTGACATTTCCCGACGACATCGACATATCCTCCACCTGTGATGGCGTGCCAGAGGAAAACAAGTTCTTGGTGTCGGCCTTCGTTTTTGGGACCCTCACTTTCAAGTCCATGAAGTCAGAAATGAGACCTGGCTTTGTGATCTTATCGTCATTGATCGTCTTCTCACCTGTCAGCATCTTGACGACTGATGACATGGAGGGGCGGAGCTTTGGACTGTCCTGTGTGCATAAGAGGCCTATCTTCAAGATCCTGCAGGCCTCCTCAACATCGTAATCGCCATTCAGTGATGGGTCCACAAGCATCACCAGCTCACGGCGCTCGAACAGTTCCCATGTCTGCAATAGGAGAACCCCAGGCATCATATCAAATTCGGTCGCTGGTATAGGATTCTGCAACTAGCAATCAAGAGAATCATATTAAGATTGTTCTGACAGTCGGTAATGAGATCTGTTCTATCTCTATCGCTCTAATCAGTTACTTGAATCAATGCACACATGGAAACCAAAATTGTGACATCTTCATGGAAGAAAAGTCGTTCTCACGGCTGTGTTTGGGTGCTTGATCAAAGTGAATTGCAATTTGTTTGTTTCGTTTTAGAGGTGCAACTTCTACATTCATAATTACAAGAAAAAACCCATTATGTTCATTTTAAGTAGCATGCCCAGTTCAAAAATTAGCCAAAATCCAATCACCAGGTGGGCCACACCGTAGAGAACAATGTACAACCCCCCAAATGACCTCCAAATTCAAGTGGTGGAGCCCATGTGATACATGTACGAAATCCAACCAGTCTGAAAGGAGCACCACACCACGATGAAGGTACGACCCCAATCATTGGTGAATCTAACCGTCAAACGGCCCTCAGCACTTGAATTTGTTGGGTTTTGTGTGTTTTTCATTTTTCCCAATGGCATGGCCCACTTGATGTTTGATCAGCTTAATTTTTTGGGCAACCGACCACCATCGTGGGGCACACCTTTTGGCTTGTTTGGATGTCATCAACATGCAACATGGGGCCCACAATAGCCCAGTAACAACATTACTCATGGTGGTACTGGAGCCACTAGAGCACTCCCCTCTGAAAGGAAAACGGCGGTAATTAGAAGAACTCATCCACCAGAAACGATCATGATTCACACAACCAAAATCTCTTTCTTCCTTCCTTTTCACATCCATTTAAAACCTTAGGGCGTGTTTGGCCGGACGGATCCCATGGGATTATGAGGGATGGAATGGTAAAATCCCAGGATATGCCAAACGAGCCAAACAGACCTGATGAACTTGTCCCGGGATACAGCAAACCCATGGATCTTAAACCAATCCACTGACATCACCATCATTACCTTAAAATTGATCCCATCCCTCCTAATCCCGTTCAATCGTGCCTGAGGCGTGTTTGGTTGGACAGATTGGAATGGATTGGAAGGTAAAATCCCGGGATATGCTGGGCATGCCAAACAGACTTGGTGAACTTGTCCTGCGATATAGCAATCCCATGGATCTTAAACCAATCCACTGACACCACCATCATTACCTAAAATCCATCACATGCCTTCCAATCCCTTCCAATCCGCCTGGCCAAACAGGCCCTTGGCAGACAACACCAAAGAGGCAACCATCTCTTCGGCCCAAAGGACCACTTTCTCAGCGGTTCAGATTTATCATTGATATGTCCTGTCCAGCAAACTTAGACTGAATAAGCAATCCTGGCACGGGTCTGTAGGATCTGGGACACTCATCAGGTGGGGCCACCATTAACATGCTTGAATATAGGCCATTGATCTCTCACATTCGCCACATATAGATAGCCTCACCTAGGAGAGTTAAAGGTGGCCCTCACATTGTGAATGGTTGGGATTTCTCAAACATTTGCCACTTTGGCACATGTGGTACGAATCAGCATTTCAATCTCACATGTGAATCAGGCCTAGCACTTCTCATAGGTTCAAAATGAGAAAGACACCAGAGCATGACAGGATAACCTATGCGGTTGCCTACAGTTAAAAACTGTCCTCAAAAGCATCAACTGAAAAGATCGAAGCAGCTGTGGAAGTTACAAATCGCTAACCATATTGAGAAGGTCTTGTTCCTCGGCAGGCAACAGCGGGTCAGTATTGCATCTTCCACAGACTATTTCCAAAAGGAGAACACCGAAGCTGTAGATATCGGCTTTCCGTGTCAGCTGCCCACGTATAGCATACTCGGGTGCCAAGTAACCTCTTCAAGAACATAAACAGATACATGTTAGAATTGGAAATGGTGAATTTGGGTGTTTAGATACATTGAGAGAGAGAGAGAGAGAGAGAGAGAGAGAGAGAGAGAGAGAGAGAGAGAGAGAGAGAGTTTCAATTTCCAAGGTTTTACTTGAAAACGCTGATATCAATTTCCATTTTCAAGGTTTTACTTAAATGTGGATTTCAATGGTTACAAGAGACAGCTCTCTCCCTATCAACCATTGACCTTTAAATATTTCCATGGACAACTGAACTCCAAACCAAACAATGAAATTACTGTTGGACATCGATTCCCTGGCCTGTTTGGATAAAGAGAATCCAACATGGACATCGATTCCTTGGCCTGTTTGGATAGAGAGAATCCAACATGGACATCAATTCCCTGGCCTGTTTGGATAGAGAGAATACAAAACATTCGATGTTTTGAATTCTCTCTATACAAACAGACCAGTGAATTGAACAACAAAATCTATTGGCGTGGAGTGCTACATCTCAATCATTAGACTCTGGGTTCTACTATGTCCGAGAAGGATTATATCATGGTTTTTATACTTGGAGACTTGAACCAACTCATTCAGTCTCAAGTCGAGTCATGACTCACAAGAGTCGGGGGGTGTATTGGCCTGACTCACCCAACTCAGGGGTGGCTTGTGGTACAAAACCGTATCTGGTAGTGCCGAATCTGAGTCGACTCATCCAAATCGAACCTGACTTGGATGAGTCTTAATACCATGGATTGTATGATCCTGGTGGACCTGAAAGTATCTTGGGAACAAGCTAAAAAAATCTCTGAGATTGGAAAATCCTAGCCATCCAATATGCGGTACCCAGATAGGTATTGATACGGACATGTATACGAGAATGGGGCACATATGCACATGTTATGACAATAACAAGAAAACTATCACAATGAAGAAATAGCAACCCTAATACAATACGACTTGGTAAAAATATTTCCTACAACCGGCACCAATATCAATCTTTGGCTTTTCTTCAATTGAATGTGGATTGTTAGTGTACTTTTTTCCTAAACCATCTACACACGGACCACTCGTCAACGGGTTAGGATTGTATAATCCAGGAGAGGAAAACTTTGCTACTCTGACAAAGTGTGATGGATGATACACAGGTACTTTTTTTTTTAACTCAACAATTGCATATGTGGCATGCAAGTGATTCAGATTAAACTGTCCAAATTATGGGTCCCAGATGTACTATGAACCATGAATCACACCTTTGATTATCTGAGTATCATATTGGTGGACATTTACTGGACGGTTAAAAATGAAACATCCAATGATCTGCTTTCAGCGAAAAAGTGTCCACAAATCAGAGGTTATGACTGCTCCACCTATCTGATTTTGGAACAGTAACTGAGAGACAATGGGTTCCCCAATTTAGTCAATTTAGTTGAGTTAAAGTATGCACTGTATAGAATTTCTGAGTTCCTGCATATCAAGCGCCATACATTGCTAGAGTATCAAATAAATCTCCTTTTGGGGAAACCAATAGTCTGGATCAATGAACCATGGGCCCCAGTTGTACAAAGTGAAAACTTGCGTGTACTCTGCTCATCTGCAGGTTGCGATAATAAAATTCCCCTCTGTATAGCGATTTATGATGTCATAGTTATCATACTGTGAAAAGCATGCTTGCTTGGAAATTGCAGAATTAGAACAGTCCGAGTAGCAGAAAACAAAATGTAGAACTTACATTGTTCCTGCCACACGGGTACTGACGTGGGTCATGTTTGGTGGGAGAAGCTTTGCCAGTCCAAAATCTGAAATCTTAGGCGTTAGGTCCTTATCGAGAAGGATGTTGCTTGCTTTGATATCTCGATGTATGATGTGCGGCTCGACTTCCTCGTGAAGGAAAGCAAGCCCACGTGCGACTCCAATGCAGATCTTAGATCGCGTTTTCCAGTCAAAATTGATGTTGTTATGCACCCTATCTGAAAATAAGCCATACCCAACAAAGATTAAAATGGAAGCTCCAAGAAAGAAACCAACTTGCTGTATAGATTGTGGAGGCAAATGCATGGTTTTAAGACTCGTCCAAGTCAGTTACTCGAACGAGTCTACTTGGATTCGGCACTACCCAATCACCCCAACTCGGGCGAGTCGGACCGATATGCCCCCAAATTCGGTGACTCACGGCACAACTTGAGATCGAACGAGTTGATCCGGGTCTCTGATTCTAAAAACCATGGTCAGATCCAACGTGTATGGCACGCACCATTTAGAAAATGTTGTCAACCTATAACTCATAATACTGGCAATAGATCCAAACCAACCAACTGATACACCGCCTCATGGTTGGGCTAGTGATCACTGCAATTTGCAATGATGTTTTTCTACATCATCAATCTAAACCTTTCCAAATTGCCGCTGGATTGGATAGTTGTGAACTTCCAATCAGCAAGACCTTTGGGCTACAGCTCATCCAAGCAGCCATCCATTACATGGACTGCCCAGATCACACAGGTGAACTTTCAAGAGAGTTGCAGCTCAAACATGCCAACATGGCACCTGTGGTCAAGATCCAACCAACTCAGTAGGCAGGCCCCATATAAATGCCCTGGCTCACAAATTATCCAGCCACCTCATCAAAGGACCATGTGCCTACAGAGGAATAGACTGCTAAAAGATATAGACCAATAGTCTGCATGCACTTCACATGTGTGGCTCATCAGATGAGTGGACTAGCCTGATTTTCTGGCCCACTGCATTAGCACATTGGAGCATGATGAATGACCACGCTAGTGTATGTGGACTCCAAGCAAGGTATTCCACATCACCTACGGTGGCCGTAATAGTCGCCACTATTACCGATACGGGAATCGGTCGTAACAGCCGATATGGGGCGTAACGATCATTACAACCCCATAACGGTTGAAAATTTTCTTTTGCTCAAAAAATTCTTAAAAAAAATATTTAGAAAATCCATAATAATGTAAAGATTCCAAATAGGTATTCATTTTTTGTTTTGAACAAGTTTATAGTAGTGTAACGGTCCGCTCTTTAGTGAGAGTATTGTATCGGGTTGTTTAGTAAATTTGTGAACATGATTATATGTCTCTAATGTTTACACATCACAATCAAGCATTAGAACTAGATATCATTAAAAGGGCATAAATACTACTCTTTTAATTTTTTGAAAGAAAAAAAAAAACCCCGGAGCTTCTATTCGCCCAAATTACTTTAATCTATGGTTTTAATATGAAAAACTATAATAAGGGTAGTCGAAATCTATTGTAAAATGATTTAGGAGAGTTTTTGGAATGAGAAAAGTGAAAAAATGAGGAGAAAAATGAATACAAAATAGAATATAAAAAAAAAATTAAAATTTAAAAAAAAAAAAAAAAGAAAAAAAAAGTTGTGGTTTTTCAACTATTAGGAGGGTAACAGTCATTATGCCCCCTAATGGCCTTTACGGCCACTGTAACAGCCGATACGGTCCCAAAAAACCAACCGCCCCATTTCACTCCTATATCACGTAACGGTCATGGCCGTTACCTATACATATTGGCCTTTACGGGCGTATCATAACGGATACGAAACACCGTGACTCCAAGTCCATATCTAAGCACACTAATGCAATTTTGCATCACGTTTTGTTTACTAAATGGTACTTGGCACGCTAGGTCCCACAAAGACAAAGATTGCCACAAACAAGAAGGAACAACTCTAATTACAAAACTAAGAAATTACCAAGCAGGTAGTTATTTGATTCTCTGGCAAAGTTGGTGCTTGATACACAGGGAAAAAGAAACTGTACACGTGGCATGCATTACACAAATTCAACCGACTAAATTGTGAAATCCAATGTTTCCAAGTCAGAGTCCCAAAATTAGACTGGTTGAATGATTCTAACATTCGATTCATAGACACTTGTTTGTTGAAATAGGATAACTGAATATTTCCATTTCCAACCGCTAAATGTCCAACAATCCCTTAGTCAGATAAACAAGCACAATTTTTGGTTCATGGTACATCTAAATCGGGACCCACGATTTGAAGTTTGATTTCGATTAGTCATATGCCACATATGCAATTTCTAAGTAATTTCTAAGCGCTTGTGTATCATCCATCACACTCTGCCAGAGTATTAGAAAGTTTCTCTTACCAAGAAGGGTTTGTGCAAGGCTACTATTCTCAAGATAGCCATAGACCAATATTCTATGATTTTCCTCCACGCAGCAACCATGCAACTTAACGAGGTTTTCGTGCTCTATATCAGCTATCACATTTATCTCAGAAAAAAACTCCCGCACTCCTTGTCTCGACTCGGCCGAAAGCACCTTTACAGCAGCAACTTTGCCTCCTTTAAGCTTTGCCTGCCCATCCACAAATATTTAAAAGAGAGAGTCAATCTTTGCATCAATCAACCATTGCGCGCTGAAAGGATGGGAGTGTGAGGCTCACGGTTTGGTAATCCAGACCATTGATTTGATGGCCTTCATGATGGATGGACCTTCCCCAAGAACAACATTTCAAGGTCATAGACCAAAACTGTTATGAACCATTATTAGGCTGTTGTGGCCAATATTCGTTATTTTAAATATGAGGTCTCAAGTCCAACTGGTTAGGCCACAAGTTATGGCCCAACCAGAGGATAACATCCAACCTTTACGTGAATGCACACCCAACCGTCCCAATAGGTTGGGCCCCAACATGAGGATCACCTAGTGCAAAAATCAGCCCCATATAATCATCAGGTGGGCCACACCATAGAAAACAATATATAGCCATTGATAAATAGCAAAACACGAGTGCTCTACCCAATGAGTGGATGTGGATGACTTTTGCACAAGGCAATCCTCATGGTGGGGCCAACCTATTGGACAGATTGGATGTCACAAACACATGAAAGATCGAGGATCAAATCATTCCTCTAATAGTGGGGTCCACAAAGACCTATTGTTAAAAATGCAATTTAGTAATTTACCTTATAGACAGAACCAAAACCACCCTCCCCAATTTTATTAGCAAGACTAAAGTCTTCAGTAGCATTTCTCAACTCCTTGTATGAGTAGATATTAACATTTTGGATGTTCGAAAACTCTGGAGGCAAATCAAATCCAATCGAGTCAGTGGTTTAAAAATATGCATGCACTAAAGATGAAAAATGGATGAAGTAAAAATGCACGAGAAAATTATCTCTTTTGATCAAGTTATTGGATCCTCAACTTGAGGTTCTACACTGCATAATTGGATTGTGGGGCCCATGGTTCAGAAATCCAGACTGATGGTCTTTGCTTACAAACATGGATTAGGGCTGCAACTTTGGTTCGGGTCAACCCGAACTTGACTGATCTAACCTGAGTTCGGTCAGGTTGGTTTGGGTTGTCAAGTCCTCACGTTAGGTTCAGGTTGGAAAATGCCTACCGTTTGAATTCGAGTTGGGTTTGGGTTGAGCAAATTCAGGTCAGGTTGGGAATAATCACATGTATTTGGGTTGGGTTGGGTTGGATCAGGTCAGGTATAAAAGACTTTGGGTTGGGTTTAGGATGGGCACCTCAGATTGGAATTTGGGTCGTGTCAGGTTGCGGGTTAGATCCTCTTGAGGTTGGGTTGGGCTCAGGTTGACCCTCAACCCAACCCACCTCAGTTGCACCCCTACCATGGATGGAGGTTTGAAAATTGGCTCTGGTGTACCATATCAATTACCACCAAAACTGGGTTGTCTCACTCCAAATCACCCCATATCAGGCCATTTTGGGCCTATATGGGGCTGATACAGCTGTATCATCTTTGGACAAAACCAGTTTGTATCAGGCAACATGTACTGGTTTCGGACGATACTCTAAACCTTGCAATGGATGGACCATGACCCCCAGTTAGGATGATCCTAAAATTACCGGCTATGATCTTTCAATCAGGGAAATTTTGGGCACATGGTCCATCCATGGCGAGACACAACAGAGCAATGTTCCGGATCACTGAACCATGAGCCCCACTTTTCAGAACTGAAAACTTGAGTATGCTGTGCAAAGCCTTAGATTGAGGATCCAACAGTTCCATAAAACAGCCAAACATCAATGAGGATGAATCACACAAGCGCAATGCAACAAATCTCATAAGCTGCACTCAGGACACGTGGCACAGCGTCCCATGATCCAAACAATTCATCACGTAAGGTCTTTCAGTGGTCAATCTGCTATGCTTGCATTCGTATATGTGTGTTCATTTTCGGGTCATCTTAACCGTCTTCTGGTGACTGAGAAACGGACGATAGGAAAAGATTCGGCTATGGCTACGGGCCATGTTGAACTCAAAAAGGTCCACCAAAAATAGGGCCGATGCAAAGGCGCAAACATGCCCTGGCACAAAAATAGGGCCCGTCCTCTAATCAGTTGGACCACGTGGATGCTAACTTTAGAGCCCTGGGCCTTGTTTTTTTCCTAATACATCTATGGATACCTAGCTAGTGTTCCCCAAGATTTTGGGTCAGGGAATGTTTGCAGTGTACCCCACTTGATGAATGGCCTGGATCTCACAAATGTGTTCCGCACTGGCAGATTACTTCAGTCTGCCTTTGCAGGAATCGCCTTGGCCTTTCTCTTCTGGCAGATACTTTACCTTCACCGACTTCGACAGTCGTTGCTGGTGGCTCTCTCCTGAATAGGCAACTGAAACAACTCATTACTAATGATGTGCCAGTAACCACCTTTCTACTCCGTGCAATGCATAGAAATTTGAAGCCACCTGTCACAAAATGAGAAACGTCATTGAGATATGCATGTTACCATACATCACCATAACCTGGACTCAGACAATGCTTCTTGAGCTTGATGACATGGAAGAAGATGTTGTAGATTTTTTGTGGGGTGCGAGTTTCCAACAACTTTGAATTTTTAATCCAAAAGGATTTTTTTTAAAATCAAAAGAAATCAGCATTTTTGGTTTATCGATATTGTCAGCTATGGTGACATTAAGATAGGTTTCATTTTGTCTCTCATCCAAAACAAAATGGACTCCAATCAGAATAGCACCCAATCAAACAGACATATTACTAACTTCCCTGTATGTGGATTCCTCAGACAGAAGGAATTAATTTCTTGAGATGAAGTTAGTCCTGTAACAAAAGCGATTTTCAAATATCATGATTTAATGTTCTCTGGTTACGGACCGCATTTTGTCTTCTAGTATGCTTGTGTGTATACATGTGCCCATTTTCCTGGTGAGGGGCCCACCAACATGTGATTTTGAGCATAGAAATATGTTTCACTTGTATTATTCATAAAAGAAGGAAATCCTACCCAAAAAAAAAAAAAGTGGAAAAGCAGGACTATGATTCAATAGAGGCATCCATAATACAATACATCACCTTTTCAAGGGGCATACCAGTGTTAAGCATGCATGTACATAAGTATGTATGTTTATTTTGGTGCTCCCTCGAGACACCATACCCTTTTGTAAAAACTCTTGCAATAAAATATGTTAGGGAGTCATTTGCTACTTAAAATTTTCCCCCAACTCTCTTAATGCAGGAAAATTAGCCGCCTGCTCTAAAAGCTCGAACTGATAGAGCATGGCGAATCAATCCCTTTATCTCATAGCCTAAGCCCCACATCGCATTGGTTAGGACCTCGGCCGAACCTCCCTCATGGGCCCCACTTCACACGAGCCACCAGCCTCACACGGGCCGCTCACCCCGAGTGTGCCCCTGCATACCACAGGCCACCCCACTCGACCCCAGTGTGAAAATGCCCCTGAATTATCTCTTCTCCCTTCTACATGGTATCAGAGGCAAGTTTCAGAATTCCAAGCTCTCTCCTTCTTCCCCTTCTTGCCATCTTTCTTTTCTTTCTCCTTTCCTTTCTCTCTCTAATAATTTGTCACACTTGTACGGACACAACATTGATAAGAAAAACTGCTTTCTCCCACAGTAAAAATCTATTCCAGAATAGCTTCCTTCAAAACCGCTTCTACTTGCTCAGTGAATGTCTTGGTACAAGATATGATTTCTTGGAGCTGGGGTTCATTTGTCTATAAGTAGGTGTAGAACTGAACGAGAAATTTCTTTACCTGTTTATTTCTAACAGATCAAGGTACCCCTTCGCTATTCTATAAATAATATCAATCCAGTCCAGACTGGTTGGCCAGTTGGCCCACATAGTTATGACTATTGGCACTGTTAGTAAATCATTAGTACTGTTAGTGCCTCTCATATACCTCTCGTATACCATGTTTATCTCCTTTTCCTCAATAAATAAATAAATAAAAATCATAGCTATTGATAAAGAAATAGTGTGCATGGTTCTCGGTCTATCGATAGTGGTACAATTTACAAACTACAATAGGAGTGGTCTTGTGATACAACATGTTGACTGGAAAGTAGAAATTTAACGAAAGCTTTGGTGCCGTAAACCATCACCCTGCCAAAAGAACAATGTACAAATCAAATGATAGGGCTGCAACTTGAGTTCAGGCCCAACTGGAATTCAGGTCAAGTTAGGGTTGGAAAACATCAACCCGACCTGGGTTCAAGTTGAGGAAATTCTGGTTGGGTTAGGTCAGTTGGGGAATGATCACTTGTATTTGGGTTGGGTTGGGTTGGGTTGGGTTGGGTTAGGTTAGTTTGGGGTTGAGTATAGAAAAATTGCGGTTGGGTTCGGTTGTGCACGTTGGATTGGAATTCAGGTTGGGTTGATTTACAGGTTAGGTCCTCTTGAGGTCAGGTTGGAATCAGATTGACCCTCGACCCAACCCAACCTGCTTGAGTTGCACCCCTACCAATGCATAAAACCATGTTCACCAAAATTATATATTTCTCCATGAATCATGAACTGATTCATGAAAAACTGCAACCACAATAGAGGGAATTTCACCATTGAGGCGGCTTCCCTCTCAATTTCACCAGGCAAGTAGTAAACTGAAACAAATGATCCTTATTACAGAAAATGATCTAAAATCCCTACACAAACTATGAACTCACTCAACAGAACCCATTAGAAAAACACTGCAAATTGAGGCAATCTCCCCCATAATTTCGCTACGTGCATTCCGAATTGAAACCTAAAACTATGAACTGATTCCAAAAAAAAAAAAAAAAGCCATTTGAAAGACATTGAAAAATGAGGTCATTTCTTCCTTTCTTCTTCTTCTTCTTTTGAAAGATAACAATGAGGCCATTTCTTTCTCAATTTCAGTAAGGATGCTGCACATAAGACCAAACATCATGATTGCTAAACCCCACTGACCCCCAAACCCACCCCCATTAACACCAAACTGATTCAAGATAGTAAACATCACGAAGGACGCTACTAGCATAAATCAACTTGTCTGAGTCAATTTGTCACCAGAAAATATTTGTAACCATTGGTTGTAATTTCACTCAGCACAGTATGACTTAAAACATAAAACCATGGTTTCCAAAACCCACCACTCCACTACTGTCATTTGATTATTTCCAACCACCCATTTGAAAGTAATGAAAATTAAGACAAAATCTCTCTTGATTTTGCATCCCAAGCAAAAATCTAAAAGCGCAGCTACTTAAATCACCACCAAAAAATTAATTGACTTAAGAAATCGAAAATATACAGAATTAGGTAATTTCCCTTAAAAATAAAATAAATAAATAAAATTTAAAAAAAAAAAAAAAAAAAACATATCAACTGATACAATCAGCAAACCACCAGTCTGTTTTTCCTCAAGTTTAAGGAGTGGAATTATGCAAAATCTGCCAAAGAATGGTAGATCATACACATGCACCTGTTGCACACATGGTGTACGTGAGCGTCAATCCAGACCATCCAAATCATGGGCTGCATCATAGATGGGGCATTACCAAAAAATTATGGCGGAAGGATGATCATGATCGTCCAATCCAATCCACCGATATCAAACAGACAATTGAAAAGCAAAACAGCCAACGAACCAATTTCAATGGGAAAAATCGAACAGCTAAGAATGTCCAATCAGCGTGATTTTTATACTATGCCCCATCCATGAAGTGGACGTGCTTTGGACGATCTGGATTGAAGTAACCATACAGTTGTAAAAGAAATCCTGATAATTCGGCTCAAAAAGAAAAAGAAAAAACAACAACAACACCAGAAGTCCTTTAAAACAAAAACAAAATTAATTCGAAGAAATTAGAATTTCCATAAAACCTCAGAACCTGATGCAGGAATCAGTCTTTAAAACCAATATTTCAAAATTCATAACAATATATACAATAAAAAAATTAACGCATGGAATTCAATGAAAACAACAAGTTCTCAAAAACCCAGAAAGTAAATCACCCGAAAATCGATGTAGAGTGGAGATCGGATTGGAGAAGGAGGGGTGCGCAGGATAACACAACCGCAGTTGCGCACGATAAGGATTCCACACTAGAAAATAATCACGCTATTTACAACAAAGAACATGAAATTCAATGGAGAATCGCATTTTCTACGAAACCCAATGACTGAAATTACCTGGAAATTGCTATAGAATAGAGATCGAGAGGGGTGCGCAGGTTAACACAACGACAGGTGCGAACGATAACGATTCCTCGCTGAAAATAAAAATTAAAAATTAAAAACAAAAAAATCACACTATTTACAACAAAGAACATTACATTCAATGGAGAATTGCATTTTTCTAAGAAACCCAGAAACTGAAATTACCTGGAAATTCGTGTGGAATGGAGATCGAGGGGTGTGCGCACGTTATCGGATTTCCAGGTGCGCAGGATAAGAGACTAATCGCTTCCGACCCGGAGTATTTAAGCAGCCTCGGTCGAGTCCAAGGTGAAGGATACTTCGGTCTGAAGGCGCGTACAAGTCAACGGTCCGAACTCGGACCGATTCAAAGAATCTCGTTTTCTCGTGAGTTTTTAGGCCGAGACGAAAATATTTATCGCGATATTTTCAGACCCGACTTCCCTATAACCCTAAGTTCTATGGGGCCCACCTTGATGATTTTATTATATATCCACTCCACCCATACGTTTATACAGATAATTTTAGTACATTTTACCAAAAATAAGATAGATAAATAATTCATGTGGGCCACACCGCTAGGGACAGAAATTACGACCATTGAAACCATACCAGGTCCCACCATGATTTTTATGCTCCATCCAACCTGTTCGTAAGGTTTTTACCACTGGTATGAAGGCAAAAAACTATATCATCCTAATTCAGAACTTCTGGTGGGCCCCCAAAAATGTTTGAAGGGTTAACGTTCAATCCACACTGTTTATTGTGGTGTGGTCCACTTGAGTTTGAATTTAAATTATTTTTAATAAATGACGTAAAAATGATCTTTTGAAACCGATGGACGGATTTGATCTAACATATACGTCACGGTGGGGCCCATAGAGCTTGGGGTCCGTGTTACACGCATCCGATATTTTGATGCCGTGGAAAGAGAAACTTTGATAGTCTAGCATAGCGACGGTTGATACGCAGGCGCTTAGAAATTACAAAGAAAGTGCAGATTTTGCATTTACTTAATTCAGATTAAACTGTCCAAATTATGAGTCTTCGCTTTTGATGTACAATGGAACTAAATATTAAGATTACATGATTATCTGAGTGGACGGTTAAAAATGAAAAAAAAAAAAATCCAATGGTTCTATTTCAACAAACACGTGTCCACGAATCAGCGGTTACGATTGTTTAATCCATTGAGGAATGTGGCTTATCAAGAGTGGGCCCCACAATTTAGCCGGTTTGATCTGATTATATACCACGTTTACAACCTCTGAGTTCCTGAGTATCGGGCGCCATAGGCTGCCGGAGTATGAAATAATTCGCACGTGTGAAAAATGAGAGACGTTTACCAGGAAGGAAGGAGGTGATCGCCTCCGTATGGTGGGCCCCACTAAAGCGAAAATAAATAAATAAAAAAGAAGCTGGGTGGAAACGCGTGCATGTTGGGCGCGGATCAGGTGGGGTTGCCAGCACCACCGCCGGGGTAGGGCTGTGATGTATTGTTCGCCGTGGGGCCCTTCTTGATCTATGTGTTCTATATCCATACCGTCCATCCGTTTTCTAGTTACTTTTAGGGATGAACCCAAAAATTAAGTAGATCGGAAGATCAAGTGGGCAACACAACAGGAAACAACCGGAACAATGACACCCATCGTTGAAACCTTCCTGGGGCCCACCGTAATGTTTATTTTTCATCCAACCCGTTGATAAGTTCTAAACATCCTTGATGAAGGGAAAACATAAATATCAGCTTCATCCAAAATCTTCTGATCCCAGGAATTTTTAAATGGTGATCGTTTAATCACCACTGTTTCCTGTGGTGTGGTATATTTGAGCTTCATATGTAATAAAATTTTAGCTTTATTTCTATAAAATGATATATAAAAAGTGATGGACGGAGTGGATATAGAAAATATCCATCAATCTGGGCCCCACAGCGCCCAATACATCACAACACTACAGCTAGGGATGGTGTTGGCAACACCCACCTGATGCGCGCGACCTTGCATGTTAAAGCACCGCCCTGGCAAAGGCTACTCGCTCGAGGAAAGGACTGGATTACCGTACTCTGAACCACACGTGCGAGGGATCCGGACCGTGGTAGTAGGGTAGGCCACACCGGGTGTTGCGTGTACGTGTGCGAGTACATATCAAGTGAGAGCATATGTGGGGCGAGTACATATCATAGTGCAACTGGGCCCTATCTGATGAACGGACAGACCTGATTCTGGCAGGGGATTACATCATGGTGGGACTCTTTCCGATGAGCCGCTCAGATCTTGCAGATGGCCGTTTAAATAACCACCGTTCCCTGTAGTGTGGCCCACTTAAGAGCTGGGATGTCTTAAAACAATACAGGGAAACTGATGGATGGACTGGATGCCATACAGAGACATAGCAGTGGGCCCCACAGCACTTATGCATTTCAAGCGTGCGAGGCTCCCTTCTTCTGTTCAATCTCTATTCCTTTTTCCACGTCGGTTGAACGTACCATCAAACACAAAATTCCTCAGGAGTTAATATTTTACAAAATAACGCTTCAGCAATAAATAAATAGATAAATATAAGGAGGTACTATTTGACTATAAGGAAATTACAAAAACATGTACCCAATAACTGTTTTTTTTTTAAATTAGTGACAGGTGAGACTTGTGGGCCGTCGTGGTATATGTATTACATCCAATCCATCAAACATATGCACCCCCCCCATGGTGACCGCAAGAACTAAAAAATAGGCCAATCAAATCATTAGATGGGCTGCATTTGAATTAATGATGTATGTTATTTTTTATAGATTGCACCCGTTAGATGAATGGATTGGATGCCACATATGCCATGTGAGCCCCACAGTTATGAATTCTCCACTTTGTAAAGAAAATAAAAATAAAATAAAAAATCAATGGTGGTAATATAATTTCATCTTTTAAAATCACAAAAGGAGAGAGTAGCTATTTGGTAAAATCCAAATCATAGAAGCCTTTAAAGAACCTTTATTCCTTATTTAGTGGATATTATGACACTCTTATTATAAGTAGTGGGCAATTAATTGGTGTGATCCCTTCTTGTAATTAAGAGACCAATATAACACAAGGGAAGTAGGTGGATCAAGCAGCCAACCTCTAAAGTCCAAGAATATAGATATTTAAGAAAAAGTACTATGAGGTCGAGGTCATGGAAAGCTTCGTATAAGCCCATTGATGCACCCCTCTATAGTGAGCTACGGGCCTAAAAATTAGGCCATTCGCTTATGTGGGCCACTTCAGAGACAACAGTTGAGAGTAGATATCCACCCATTGAAACCTTCATGGTCATTTATATGGCTAACTAAGTGTGGTTCATACATCTAACCCATCTATTGTGTGTGTCCCACTTGGATGTTAGGTCACACTAAATTTCAATCATATTAAAAACTTAGGTGGGCCTCTCCAAGTTGAATTAGATATTTAGGCACATTTTCATATAGTTTCAGATGATATGACTCACTTGAGTTTTGGATACAGCTGATTTTTCATATATCCCACAACCTAGAGGGGACCGGCAATTGCACAGGGTGGATATCTGATATAGATCATAACGGTGCCTGCAAAGCTCAACCTCATGCGAAGCTCCCATGAAGATAATATTATCATTTATCTAGATGGTGAAAGATAGAACTACCATTTAATAGATAATAGACCCCAATACCATAGTTGATTTCGGCTTCCTAACCTTCTTTCTTAGATAGATATCGATGCAACCCTAATCCTATACTCACAAGTAAAAACATATCTTTTAGCATAAGATGCTTTCTTATTAAAAATAGTTCTTAGTTTCAATACAATTTTTTAAAATAGTAGTTTCAACCATAAAATAATTAAATATTACAACTAACTGAAATGAATTTTCTATTGATATCATTACAAGAAACCTTATTAAAACGAGTTAAAATCACCCACTTGGCTAGGATGGTGGAACACAACATATTCAAATGAGCTAATACCAAAAATTATTGTTTTTCTCATGTTCGCCGCCAGCCTTTACCGGAAATTGGTTTTCGGCTCGTGATGGTCATTGGTCAATTGAAAATTTTACTCTTTTTTCTCATCAAAATACTCACACAAACATATTTTATTATTATGAGTTTTTTACAAGTAGGGTTGGTAATTCTATTGTGATTAATTCCATGTGGACGACAAACCACATGGACAACTCCCATTAATCACATGGTTTTCACGTGTAAACGCAGCTGCCTAACATTTCCTTGGCAATTTCTTAGTGGTAGCTTCCACTACTTCCAAATAATAATTAACAACAAGTAACTCATGATTATTTAATTGGGAAAGGTACTAATGAGGTCAAACTTATGATAAGCTTTCCATGAGGTTGAGCTACCTAGGCCCTACCCTAATGTCTAACCAACATCAACCCCATCAATCAAATACATCCTTCCATGACTATAAATTTTAGGTCCTTGTTGTTGCTCTGGTGGTAGACTCTTAGGAGTTTCAACACCTGGTCAAGGGTTCGAGTATCCATAGATGGTGAAATCATACTATTGCGTGAGTGTGTAGGCGGTGTGTGTACATGTATTATTAAAATAAAATAAATAATAAAAATATATATATACATCCTTCCATCATGACCCACAGGCTTAAAAAAGCAAGCCAATCCATGACTTAAGTAAGCCACACCACAAACAATTGTCAAGAATGGATGCTTGCTTATTAAAACCTTCATGATTGTTTATAGAGTCTCCATCCATTGTGTGTATCCCCCCTTGTAGGAGGGTTCACACCAAATTTCAACCGTATACAAAACTCAAGTGGACCCCACTAAATTCTTTCAGATATTTTAAGCATAATTTCACATGATTTCAAATGGCGTGATCCCACTTGAGTCCCAAATAAGGCTAATTTTTAGAATTTCCCATGACCTAGAATGGACCCACTAAATTTACATTGTGGATGTGCAATATATATCACAGTGGGGTCCACAAAGCTCGACCGTATAGTATCATTTCTCTACTTAATTTTGTATCAACCATACCTTGAATATAATAATATTTAATGTTAATATATTTTCCTCTTAAAATATTGGACTACTTTTATAGAAAGATAGTGACTCAATTATCATCAAGCTAGCCTAAACTAGGTAGGAAAAAAGTAAAATAATCAATGGTTTAAAATAATAACAAGCTTTGTTTGGCCGACACTAAGCCGACACCTAAACTCGTATTTATCTCATTTTAGTTAATAATAATTATATATGATAGCTCTTGAATTCACGTACTTAACTATTGTTACATAAATGTATAGGATAATGGAGATCAAATCACTACTATAAAATTACTTTTAATGAAAATGAGATTAATTGCATTTTAGGTATTTGCCAAACATGGTTAACAATTTTCCTTTTATATTGAGTATATTCTTTTGTCAATGATGAGCATATTACATGAACCGTTTGGATCATCGAACGAGGACTTTGGATTCAATGACAACGAGTGTCTTTAAACTACACATGTACATTGAATGAGAGCATCTGACGGATCTGTTTAAAGCATCCCTTCTTTTTAAAGATGGTGGCCCACATGATAATTCTACTAGGCTGGCATGCCAAGCCATTCATCACTGTCCTAGATTTCACCGCCGGGTCGTGCCCTGGGGTAGGAATCACAGCCGTTCGTTCTAAATCATTGATTTAATTCGCTGACTTCGGCTAGCATATCCAATGGTTGTTTTTTCCTGAGGAATTTGTACAACACGTCAAGGGGGGCGGTTTGGGTGGATCCCTAACTGTGGGGCCCACTGTGATTTATGTGTCATAAATCCCTACTGTCCATCCATTTCGACAGCTCATTTTAGGGTATGAGCCCAAAAATGAAACAGATAAAAATCTTAGGTGGACCATACCACAAGAAACGGTTATGATTGAATCCTCACCATTAAAAACTTCATGGGGCCATCTGAATATTTATTTTCCATCCAACCTGTTGATAAGGTCACAAAAACTTGGATGAAGGGACCACACAAATATCAGCTTAATATAAAACTTTTGTGGCCCACAAGAAGTTTTTAATGGTCAATTAGCACTGTTTCCTGTATCATGGTCCACTGAGATTTGGATCTTCTTCATTTTTTGGAATCGTGATCTAAAATGAGTTTTCAAAACGGATGGACGGCGTGGATACAAGACACATACATCACTGTGGGCCCCACGGTCAGGGATCTCACCCACCTCGGTCACCTTCATGCATTTTGAATTGTATGAGCCCATCTCATGGTTTAGTGATTTAAAAAATATTGAAATGATGGGACCCGCATGGATGGCCCATTCATTGAAAATCTCCAAGATCAGAAAGATCCTAGCCATCAAATAAGTAGCATGTTATTGGTTCAATGAAAATCGTTACTGCTTTTGCTTTCTTAACCGTTCATTTGTTTGGCCACCATTGAAAGGTTTAGGATTTTTCCTATGCAAGAGATTTTTTGGTGCACCGACTGTTCACATCGGGCCTTAATATCAACGGTTCATATCATTTAAAAATGGGCCTCGCTTGCACAAACAAGAGGACACGACTTGCATGTTATAACCCGAAGCTCTGTGGGGCCACCAGGATGTTTGTGTTATATCTGCTCCATCCATCCGTTTCGTTAATTCATTCTAGGGCATGAGCCCAAATACGAGGGAGATCCAAAACTCAAGTGGGCCACACAAGTGAGATTGAATTCCCACCGTTGAAACTTTAGTAGGATCATAGAGATTTTATATTAGGGTTATATTTTGTGTTTTCCCATCATCCAGGTGTGAGTCACCTTATGAACCGTTTGGATGCATCTAAACATTACGTGTGTCTCCTTTCCCAACATTCGAGGTAGTGTGGCTTACTTAAGAGTTTTGGATCTCACTTGCATTTGGGTTCATGTCTTAAAACAAGTGTATATAACACAAACATCATGGTGGGCCCATAGAGCTTCGGGTTGGCATCCGATTGCTGTCCCAAATTAGGTATGGCCCGATCTCAACGGTGTGCATTCAATTCCCATTATTTAGCTGACTTGAGTTTTGAATCTGCCTCATTTTTCTAATTTATGTCAAGCATGAGTTAAAAACATAGATGTATGTTGTAGATTATTCACTAACATAAGTCCCATCTAGCTTTTTAGTGGACAAGCTATTTAAAGTAACACTATAGTCTTTTCCATAGAAGCTCTATGGCCCCACCATAATGTATATATTATATCTACATTGTCCATCTATTTTACCAATTCATTTTAGGCCATAAGCTCAAAAATGAGTCAATTTCAAATCTCAAGTGGACTACACAAAAAACAATGGTGATTAGTGGTGATTGAATGTTGTTGAGGGTCAAATATTGCATATCAGACCTTAGTTATTGCTTGGATTTACGAACATAATATTGTTTAAAGGCTGACTTAATCGTGTTTATGCTGCAAGTTGAATTTAGGAGTTTTGCTTGTAAAAGAGCACTAAAAGTGTGGATTTGACGCTCAGAATTCACCAGAGCAAGGGACGGACCCCAGGAGACTAAGATCAACGGAATTACACGCCAGATACCTGAGAAAATCGAGAAACTGAAGCTCAAGTGGCCCGAAATTGGTACAGAATGCAGAATCACAGGGTTCTCACCATCCGTTTGGCTCATAACTTCATATATGGCCTGAGGGCCATAAATTAACCGTACACATCAAAATTCAGCCCATGGATCTCCCTAGAAGCGACTCAACAAATAGATCAGCTAATAAAACTCTGATTTGGGGCCCGTATGATATCTGGATATGCCTTAATTTTGGTATCAACTGTTTAAATGAGGTGAGAAAGTAGATGGATGGATTGGATCTTGCAAATACATCAAGATGGGACCCACCTTGCATGTGCGTGTGTACAGCCCACGTGCAGGCGCCGTGCACCGAACAAGGGAAGTCGGTCAGCACTGCGCTGACCGACTCATCTTCCTCTCCTTCTCTGTTTCAAATAGCGGACGCACCGCGTCCGCCGGTTTTTATGTAGTGGACCCCACCCATTGTCCATATGAACAATCCAACCCGTTCATGACAATCACAAGGCCTCTATTACTCAGGTGTAGGTGGTGAAATTGCAAAATATGTCAGAGATATGTTTTTGATAGTCCAAACGCAAGATTGACGGCAGAATAAAAAGTCTTATGGGCCACACCGAAAATTAATAAAATCTCACTTTTTTCGGACGGTTTTTCACCAGGAATTCAATGTACGGTGTAGATTTCTCAGCTGATATGAATTGTGGGCCCCGCGAGCAGCTCAGCGGAAGGAATTTGCTTTTTCTCTGTTTACGCCAGAACAGAGCATGCGGTGATGCACTGTGGCCCACCATGGCTCGTAAAACTGTTGATTTGGACCGTTCATCAGAGTTAAACGGGTCCACTAACCATAACCTAGGTGGATTAATTTCCAGAAGTAACGAGGATCAAAATCTATCCGTCCAAACAAAGGATGAATGGCAGAACGGAAAACTGTGTGGGCCATTCCAAATCTAATCAAAAACCTGTCGTTTCCAACTACTTTTTAGAGAAGAAGCTGATGAACGGATTGGATTTCACATCCGACACTACGTCTGGGCCGCACTCAAAATCAGCGTAAAGGAGTTGTGTCGCTGTTGCTGCGAAAACTCTCCTCCGTCTGTGCCTTTTCACGACTCCAGCACGGACTCTCCCTTCCACAGGCTTCCTTTGCTGTTGTAATAAGAGAGAGAGAGAGAGAGAGAGAGAGAGAGAGAGAGAGAGAGAGAGAACGGCAGGGGCATCTTAGTTTGGAGATCTTCCATCGATGGCTTGGAGGCTGGGAGCTTGGACGTGGATTGGCAAAGAGAAAGAGTTAGGATTTAGTTTATTTTTATTTTTTTCTCTGTTTTCTTTCTATGACTTACATGGAGATCAGTCCATCCATGTCAGGCTAAAACCCCTTAGCTAGGGCTAAGGGGTGAAGCTTGTAGTGTTATGGGAACTCTTTGCTTGCCTTTTATTTAAATTGATCTGATGTTGATTTTTGTTTAATTAAGGGAATACTTTTAATTTTCAATGGTTTGTTGTGACTGAAATTACAATAGATCTGTGGTGGCTTTGAGTATTTCTTCTCCCTTTTGATGTCTATGACGTCAGGAAGCCCTGTTGTCCACCATCGTCTCCTGGACATGGTTGGATGTCGGTACCCTTCCTAACCTTCATGACATGATTGATTGGTTGGTAATTAGTTTAATTCTGTTATTTACTTTATCTCCTGAGCATGGTTTGGTGATGGAATCCGTTCTAATTCATACACCTTTCATCTTTTAAACACTATATCAAATAAGTTCAGTTTAAATTCCATGATTCTTCAAGCAGGCATAAGATCTCCCTGATCTCTACAAGTGGATCCTCTGAATCCCTAGTTCCCTTCCTCTGAATTCTCTTAAATTATAGATAATTATTTCACAATATTCCTTAAATTCTATTTAATTTAGATTACATCTTAGTCTAGTTCTAGTTCTACTTAGTTTCAGATTACGTACAGGTTTCAGTCCCTGTGGATTCGACCTCGGTCTTACCGAGATTATTACTACATCACAACCCTATACTTGGGGAGCGAACAAATGCCCACCTGTAATGCCCTGGATTTTAGGGACTGATTGATGCTCGGCCCCCAAATTCTTGGGTGTCACTTATGCCTTGCAAAGTCTTGAAATAAGTACAGTTTAGTTAATTCATAAGCAATAGAGAAGTTTAGTGGACAGTGTAGCATAAATCAAGACCAGTTCACTAAACCCGAGTGCAACTGATATAAAATGTAAATATGGCAAAATGAGATAATGTGGATAAACGTAAGGGACTGTGTCTCAACAAAATATACGGTCCAAAAGATGTACAAAATCTTAGCCCTGAGGCTCCATCGCTAGTCCTAAAGCCGCCTACGATGATCCGACGATAATCTGAAATTATGAGAGCTCCTCCTCGTCTACGCTTGCCTCATCCAGCGCATCGAGCTCTATAACACCTGCATGTAAGATAAGTTCTAGTTAGTGTTTTTAAACACCGTCCTAGAGTGGGAGTGAATGATCAACTCAGTGGGTTCCATTAGCGATGAGTTACACATGTTATCAATTCCATAGGTGCAATTAATGAAAAGCATCAAATACAAAGTTCCTAGCTACTCTTTTGAATGCATATGCATGTTATTGTGATATGATGCATGTCTTCACCATCCAACACTTCCTCGAGCGACACCATCTTACGTTTGCAATGCCCAACACTCCCTCAATGCAATCTCAACTGCCGAGTCACCAACTTAACTAATGCGATGCGATAGAGAATATGTTAACCAAGTGTTTGGTTACATTCATTCATCCAGCAGTTTTGGGGAAACTAGGACACCCTAACAAAGTCAATGCCCTAACCCGATCATGAGACCCAGGCGGTCGTGGCGGCTTTGCGCCTGCAATCCCTGATCCATTTGGGTCGTCACTCCCAGAAAACGCATACGAAAGGTAGCTTGTAAAGTAGGCTTACTCGCTGTCACCACGGAGAGGTTCATCACCCCAACGTAGGCCGACAGCTTGAGCATAGTGTCTCATTCCTCCATGCCCAGCTCACGAGGTGGGTTTGTACCCTGGATTGCTCGCGGTTACTACGGGGAGGCTCGCCACCCCAGCGTAGGCCGACAATTCAAGCATAGTGTCTCATTCCACCATGCCCGACTCTCGAAACTTGTGGACCTCATCATAGTCGTTACCGGTGGGTGCTACATGGGAATAGGGTGTCTCAGGTTCAAACAGGCGCAATCATACATGGTTAACAGATATAGTTGATTAGTTAGTGGACCAATTTGTTCAATTCAAGCGAACTACGGAACACCTGGCATTGGGTGCGAGCATCCCATGTAGTCCAACTATTGCTGGCTATCCGTGCTCGACCTAAATTGTTCAGATTGGTCGTTGGGTGGCCCAACCGGTGGGGCTGCCCATACGAATCTTGTAGTTTCGTTCACCAACCCAAAAAATGATTTAATCATTTAGCATTATACAGGAGATCATAAACTATTCTTAGCCACAGAAAATTCAAGCATACATATTAATAAATATAGGCATTCAACCCAATCGAAACATATTAACGACATACAAGCACGTTATCTCCAAATCGTCACAAATTTGGGGATACATCAAAATCAATTTCATATGGCAGAAATTGAAGTAAAGAAGGGCAGCAATTCAATATCTTGGCCTAATCTAGCATGGAAGCAAACATTAGCTATTCTAAACGTGGTTAGGCAAATTTAAAGAGAATGAACTACCAACAAATTTCTTACTAATCAACATGTACATCAACTTCACACACACAATTATTAATTTCAATCTAGGTTCAATAATTGGTCACCTAAGGATAATGGTCCTCACTTAGAAATGTTTTGACGGTTTGTGGAGCCGCTCTTAAGGTGTCGGTCCCGTGAGTTAGCGTATCGAAGCCATGTGCCAATAGAATTTGCATGTTAGAGTGCATGCAAATAGCCTAATGTGTTAACTGGATAGATTACCTTCTGATTATTGGTAGGCCGCCTCTACGGCGATGGAGTCATGGGCTCCGATGTGAGTTGAGGTAGAATGGAGAATTTCTCAAAATCCAACTCCTTTGGAGCTCCCTCTCCCTCTCTTTATTCTCCTCCTCTCTCTCTCTCTCTCTCTCTCTCTCTCTCTCTCTCTCTCTCTCTCTCTCTCTCTCTCTCTCTCTCTCTCTCTCTCTCTCTCCCTCCTTTGCAGCAAAATACGTATGGGAGTGAGGAAGTGAATTTCTTGGACTTATATAGTTTAAAATTTTCATCTAAATGGCCCTAGGAGTTCTTATTCCAACATGCATGCCCCTAGTGGGTTAATTTCTGACCTTTGGGGCCATTCCAGTGGCCCCTTAACTCATCTGTGTCATGAGGCAGGTGCCCCATTGTTAGATGAGTAGTTAGTTCGAATTTGGCGGCAAACAAATGTCCCGATTAGCCGCGGGGGCCGAATTTGCGATCAACAGTCACTGATGATTGATCAGGCCCACAGTTATACGGATATAAGCAGGAAAATATCCTTAAGTCATGTCTTGAGTTTAGTTGCAATCTAATGGTCAGAAAGCCACAATTTCGCGAAAGAGCGAAAGGACTATTTCACTTAAGTTTTCATATTTCAGCTTAAGGGATTCGCATGTATCAAGCACTTGGCTTCTGGCCCAAGTTGAACAATTCTGGGCACTTTCTTGGTTCGCCACTCGCGAGGGGCGTCAAGCCCAGTGAGACAGATAATATTCTATAATTTCGAAACTAGTGGGCCACTAACAAGCAGTCTATAACTTATTCGGATAATTGGGGCATTTTTCGAATGAATTGAGTAGAGAGATTTTTTGGGCACAGTTGTTAAAGTTCGGATTAACTAAGTTCACAGTGTGGCCTATTGGTAATTAGCGAATATGGTGATTCAGTCATGATCCCTCTAGATCATTAGTTCTTAGGCTAAATGAATAAATAAGTTGACTTGGTTCATTAGTTAATATTCGACCCATAGCTGGCTTGTCTTTGGGTAGATCTTTAATTTAGTTACGGTTGTCTTGATTAGTCAGTAATAGGTCGGTTAGATTTGGACCATAGATGAACAATTCGCGAGATTAGACTTGAAGTTTAAGTGATCAGGCGGACTCGTTGGCTTCATACAGTTGGTTAACCGAATTTGTGCGGTTCTTTACTGGTATCACTTACGTATAAGCTCACCTCGAGCGTTAAGGGTCAGTAAATGACAACGTAGGCTAGTTATATAAATAATAATAATTTTAAAGATTTTTAGCAATTCAAAATAGCAAAAAATAGGATGTTACACCACCATTAAAACGTCCAGGGCCCATTATAATATTTATTTGCTATCAAATCACTTAATTAGATCACACAAATTTAAATGAAGGGAAAACATACATAAACTTAATCAACTATTATAGCCCGAAAAAAATTTTAACAGTCGGTAATTATCATTATTTCCTCTGGTGTAGTCTACCTAAGATTGGGATCTTCTTCATTTTTTGGCTCATGCTCTGAAGTTGGTATGGATGGATGGATGAAGACGTTGCAGAGTTTGTACGTAGCATTCATCAATGGGGTAGGATGTGATTGGAAAGCATGTATGAAAGCTATTTTACTCGTATATGCTTGACTTATCCCTCGTTCTGACAGCTGCCCCCGACCCAATTAATATCAATAATAAGTCACTAAAAAATATCAACTACCGTACCTTTCGTATTTAAAATGATGTATCAAGTCCACTTAATTGAACCTCAAGGTGTACGGTCCACCTTGTGGACAACATCTAGCATATTAAGTTCATGTGAAATCTAATTTTTCCAATAGGTTGGTCCCACCATGTTAACCACCTGTCACAAAAAATATAATATAAACCCACTCAGCAAGTGGGCCACACCATAGGAAACAATGTCTACCCATTGATATATAGAAAAATGCAAGTGTGGTCCACTCAATGAACGGTATGGCTAATTTTGGAAAAGGTCATCCTCGTAATAAGGCTGAACTACTGGACGGGTTGGATGACATACAAACATGAAAGTTAGAAGTAACTAGCTAGGTGGACGTTAACTTACAATCCAGCCGGTTGGACTTGAGACCATGCGTTATAGTAGTTGAAGAAGTGTACCTAGATGAATTACATCATTTTCTCGTATCCGTGTAACAGAACTTGGAAAATTAGGTCCGTCGAGTGATTTTTGCTACAATACATCCCCACCAATTTGGAATGAATGCCAAGGGACTTTAGCCTTCGCATACTGATCCTTTTCAATGATCATACCCGTTCATATGATGGGCCACATTGTAGATGAGGATAGTGAAAAACTAGACCTTTTGTAATGAAAATTTCAACCCTTACGCTGTTGAAAGATTAAATTAAAAGAATTAAATGATAGTAGGGTTGAAATATTTTGAATTTAAGAGATTTATTTTTGTATCAACCATGCAATGTGAGGCCCATCATATAAGCAGTTTGGATCATTAAAATATGACCTCATATCAAAAGGCTAAAGTCCCAATGTATCTTATAATAATGCAAGGGGATGTATTCTAGCAAATATCTTTTTGACTGAGTATAAGCTTATTACTAATGTAATTAAGGTTTGAAATTTTCTTCTTGGACATGACGTCAATATACCCAGTGCACACAGAGAGTTGGTGCGCACATATCCCTGCAACAGTTGAAGAAAATGGCAATAAGATACATTGGGACTCTAGCCATTAGAATTGGGCTTTTTATTTTCCAATGATCTAAAGTACCGTTTATTTGTTGGGCCTGTCCTTGGATGGGGGATTCCCAAAAAATTCTTAAATTCTGTAGTTCAGCCCTCAGATTATACAAGATTATGGTGACCGTTGATGTTCAAAGCAAAAGAGTTAAGTTACCCTAGGGTTGAAATCATCTAATTGAGAGCTTTAAATTGTTAACATTTCCACCATAAAAAGCGAGCCTCATCATATGAACGGTTTGGATCATTCGAATGTGACTCAAATTGAAAGACAAAACTCTCGATGTATTGTGTTGCAATATGTAGGAACGTATTGGAGCAAACCTCATTTTTCCAAGCCCATTTTAAATGGTAGCGGATTTCATTGACCGGCACAGAGATAATCCTGTGCAGGGGTTGCGTGGGGCCCACATAGATGCCTTTGACAAATCCATTCCGTCCATCTGTTTTGAAATATCACAGGAGGACATAATTCTAAAAATCAGCCAAACCCAAAACTCATGTGGGCCATACCACACGAAACAATGGGGATTGAACACCTGAGGGTGACAGAAGTTTTGTATTAGGATGACATTTGTTCCTATAGTTTATCTGACTGATAATAACCCTATAAATGATTTGGATGGCATATAAACATCATGGTCAGCTCTAAGAAGGTTTCAATTGTGGACACTTCTGTTCTGACCTTTTCATTAGTGTGGCTCACCTAAGTTTTGAATATTCTTTATTTTTAGAATCCTATCCTATTATAGTCTTTCAAAATAGATGGTATCTCTCTTTTCCCATGGCCACAAGGAATCCACTTTCATTTTAAATGTGATAAAGTCCCACCATCATAAATGATTTATGTGCAAAGTCTACACATTTTTTTTTGAAGACTTTCTCTCTCTCTGTCTATCTCTATCTAAAGAGGATCACACACCATGAAAATTAGGTTGATCAAATCATCAAGTGGGCCATAGATGTGCTTTAGACGTTTTTTAGATGGCTTTTGTCAATTTGTTTTCATGCCTACTGTCAATGTATTAGGTCAGTTGTCCATTGTTTTCTATGGTATAGTTCAGCTGATGATTGGATTAGCTTGATTTTTCCACGAGGTGATTTTCATGATGGGGAGAACATACACCATGCATGGTTAAAAGGCTCAATAAATCAAATTAATTCATTTGGTTTCGAGTCGAGTCGATCCAGATGGTTCGAGTCAAGCTCAGACTAGTTCGGTTGAATCGCCTCCTGTCTCTCAATTTAGGCAACTATGGGGCTCATCGGGATGTCTTTGTCATCCAACACCGCTCATCTATTGTGTCCATGTTAGGATGTGAGCTAAAAAAATCAGGCACATTCAATAATCACATGAGCTAGCATGCCACATGAGTCCTATGTGCATTTCAGAAGGAGAAAATTTTGCATATGTGGTGAATAAGTAATTTAAATTAAACTGTCAAATTGTGGGGTCCTGATTTGCATCATGATTTAAAAATTAGAGAACTTGATTCAATTGCATATTCATTTAGAGGGGCCAACTCGACCTGACTCAGCTTGATAGTTAATAACTAAAATTAAAATAGTAAGGACTGCATAAAGTATTTAAATTAGTTAATAAAATAAGAAAATAAACAAGCAATTGTTGCATGGGAGTGGATTAGGTGCACCCAGCCTTACACAAGATGGTGTGCCCCTTATAGTGGGGTCCACCGTGGTGTATGTATTCTATATATATCGATATTGTTTATTTAGTTTTCTAGATCATTTTAGGGCATGAGACTGAAAGTTAAGTAGATCCAAGTCTCAGAAGGACCATGCTATAGGAAACGGTGGTGATTGAACATAGCACCATTAAAAACTTCCCAGGGCCCACCATAATGCTTATTTTCATCCAACATGTTGATAAGGTCTAAATAACTTGGATGAATATCAGCATAATCTAAAACTTTTGTGGCCCGTAAGAATTTTATAATAGTCAATCACCACTTTTTCCTATGGTATGATTCACATGAGATTTGGATCGATCTAGTTCAATTTTTTTAGACCATGCCCTAAAATTATATAGAAAAATGAATGGACAATATAGATATGAAATACTTATATAATAGTAGGCCCCACTGTATGCGACTGGGCCACACCTAATTCACTACCTTGTTGTATAGCCTATTGGATGAGAGCTTTAACTCTGTGGAGATTATTGCATTGTTCTTTTCCCTCACCTTTGGTCGTGTAGATGTTTAAGAGTGCGAGCGAATCCGCCTATGTTAGAGGGAGTCTTGTTGAGTCAACTGAATTAGTGAGTCGACTCAATTAGTTTCACTCTAACCAGGTTGATTCACTCTCAGATTTAAGTTTCATGGATATCATCAACATAATCCTAAATATCCATATGTTTCAAATCGTGAAAAATTACGATCATCACCCGATTGCTGCTGCATTCTTCCTACCAAACGGCATAACCTCATAGCATCCCCATTGCGTTTAAGATCCTCCAGCGGTGGGAGGGCCCTCATCGATGTTAATTGAAAAGGAAATCTTGGAGTGAAAACCCATATCCAGTGGTGAGAACTCCTTGAAGCCGATCATCCATCTCTAGACTCGGCTGGAAATCAGAGCTATTCAAATTGACTTGGCAGACTTTGGAGTTGAGTCAGCCAGTTTTAGAACTATGGTTTAGATATATCATGAAATGAACATTAATTAAGTCAAGTCACACCGTAGCTGGACAGTTAAAATTTTGAAAATGTCCTATGATCCAATATATAAATATTAAATTTTAGGATGGTTCAACCAATTTGATTTTGGGACTACGATGACTTCATGACATTGGTTCCATAAGTCAGCCCATGCTTATCAAGCGTCATTCTCAACCAGAGTATCCTACCACTTGGAGCGGGTTTGGTGTTACCCGAGTAACACCTAAATGGGTATTACCCTTATTGTGGGGTTCACCTCGATGATTTGTCGTAAATCCACACTGTTCATCCGTTTTTCCAGTATTTTTTAGTACATGGTCCCAAAAATTAAGTAGATTTAAGTTTTAGATAGAGTACACAGGAAACAGTGGTGATTGAACGGTCACCATCAAAAGCTTCCTAGGGCCCACTCTAACCCATTGATAAGGTTAACCAATTACCTGGATGGAGATGGAGGGATAATATAAATATTTGCTTAATATAAAACTTTTGTGACCCATAAAAAATTTTTATAGTCATTCACCACTATTTCTAGTGGTGTGGTCCAACTGAGATTTGGATCTGCTATTTTTTTATTTTTTTTTAATATAACGGCTTAAAATGGGCTGTAAAAAATATGGACGGTATAGGTATACAATACGTTCATCAAAGTGGGCCCCACATGGTAAAGGTAACACCTAATCTCCTCTCTCAACAACTGACACCACCGAACCTTTGTGGTGTGTTGATGTGGCAAAGTTCTACGGGCCAACCATGATTTATGGGTTATATCCACACCGTCCATCCATTTTGCAAGATCATTTTAAGGCATGAGCCAAACCTCAGGTGGACCATAAAAGAGAAAGCAACGAGCATAATGATGTCCCTAGGGCCCACCGGTTACCCAGACGTGGATGAAGGGAAAACATAAATATCAACTTGATTCAAAACTTATGTGGCCCCTCAAGAACTTTTCAATGGTAGGCATTTAATTCCCACTGCATTTTGTGGTGTGGTTCAATTGAGGTTTGGATTTACGTCATTTTTGTGCTCATGCCCTAAAATGATATTGCAAAATAGATGGACGGTGTAGATATAACACTCACATTATAGTGGAGCCCGCATAAATTTGCCACATCAACACACTACCCGCCTGGCACACACCACCCAATCTGCTTCCCAAGTAACTCCCTTTCAGGAGGGGAGCCAATTAAGTACGGATATTGATGCATGTATCCTGTATTCACGTAGTTTATGTGTTTTTTCATCTCATTTTAGAAAATGATTCCAAAAAAATAAATACAAAGTTCAGGTAGAATAAATTATAAAAAAATAATAATAACAGCGATTGACCATTAACAGTTTATAATGAACTACAAAAATTTTGGATCAAATTGATATTTATTTTTTAATTCATCCAAGTATATGACCTTATCAATGGGTTGGCAAATAAATATAATTATATAATATCAATGGGTTTGAGTTAGTAAGCTTTGAATGATGGGACATTCTATCATCACTGCTTCCTATAGTATAATCTATCTGTGATTTGGATCGGCTTCATTTTTTGGCTCGTGCTCTAAAATGATACCTCCAAATGGATGGATAGATAGTGTGGATATACAAAACACATTATTAAGGTGGGCCCTATATTAGGTGTAACACCACCATGGTGTTATCCGGGTAACACGTAATCCATTCCCTCATGGAAGATGCTATAAAGTGAGGAAATGGATTGTGTGGACATTATCATTTTACGACATGAACAAAAAAAAATGAGGATGCAGTTCCATCAGTTCCGTAAAGATCGGATGGCCTTTCTCCAGAGATTTTGGACAACTAATTTTTTGTTTTACCATCGTCGCCCAGATGAAAAGGTTAAACTTAAGCACACTGCATCATTAAAAAGTTTTCAACATAGTGTCATTGTTTTCAATGACATCCATGATTGCTTAAACCTTTTTAGGCTCATGTCATAAAATAATCTCATATGGATATCACATCTATATAACACATACATTATGATAGGGCCCACACAACTTGGTAACGTAAACACACCACTGAGGTGGGTGGTGCGTGGTCCGCTTTCAGCCACAGCATTAACAAATATTTGAAAGAGAAAAATCTAAAGGAGAGTTTTGAAAAGGCTCATTAACATGAGTAGAGTAAAATTCGATCCGATGGAGACCCGATCGTCTAGGAAGGTTTCAACATAGCACCATGATCCGAATTCATTGTTTTAGGCCTAATCCGCTTCAGATCCGATCAAAAAAATCAAAAAAATAAAAATAAAAATCATTGGTCATTAATCGGTCGCCCAAATGCTCTGAGACTAAGTTGAAAAAGTAAATTTTTTTTTTTTTTTTTTAGTGCTTCATGTCATAAAATAGATTGAGAGAGAGAGAGAGAGAGAGATCGTATGATCATATGGATATCACATCTATATAACATCCATTAGCTCCATTTGGGGGAAAGCCCACAGAGAGAGAGACTTGGAGAGAGAGAGAACGTAAACTTTGTATGACGCTTGATACACAACCACTCCAATAATAGGTGGTTGATACTTGATATCTTACATGCCACCATGCAGTCCACTTTCAGCCACAGCATTAACAAATATTTGAAAGAGAAAAATCTCAAGGAGAGTTTTAAGAAGGCTCATTAACATGAGCTAGTTCTGGGCATGCCTTGACTTGAAAGCAAGATTTTAATAACATGAGCTTCTAGAAAAATGAAAAGGGATAAAAGACGGGTCTTACCAATCTGAAAATGGCAAATAACATTTTGACCAAAATGCTCTCAGGATTTTTTTATTTTATTTTTTGAAAATTTTAAATTAAAAAATTACCTAGTAAATAGAGAATTTACATTCCACTACTTTTTTAAAAAGGGCTTTCAATAAGCTCCTTCTTATTAGATTTCTTAATGACTGTTCGATTCATATGCAAGCAAATGGGTCGGCAGATCAGGTGGGCCCACCCTAATGTTTAAGTGAAATCCACCCTGATCACTAGGCTTTTCGCTCCCAGTTAGGCCTAGGGTCCAAAACTCAGCTCTATTCGTGATTCAGGTGGACCACACAAACTATTTCCTTTAGTGTTACACACTTGAATTGAGTATGGCCTAAAATTTGGTGTGGCATTTAATGGTTGGAGTGGATTTCATATAATCATCATGGCGAGCCCTGTAAAATCAAGAGTAGACATCTCTCCCAACAAGTTCCTTTGATATGGCCCACTTAAATAACGTGTCCGCCTGATTTTTTGAGCCTGCGCCTAACATAGGATTACACATCTAATAATCAGAGTGGATCTCACATACAAATCAAGGTGGCCCATAAAAAATCATGGGTGGGTGGCTCATTCTTTTTTCATAAATAGGTGGAAATATCTATTTTGTTGGGAACTGTACTTAGGGAGAGGTACCAGCAACATTGATTTTTACAGGCCCGCCTTGATGCCATGATGTGAATGTGAAATCCACTCCGACCACTAGATGTATAATCCCACATTAGGCACATATGTAAAAAAGAAAAATCAGATTGTCTTGTGAAACATGTGGACCACACCAAATGAAATAGTTGGGTTGTGAGAGACATTCACCATTAATTAATTTTTACAGGGTCCATTGTAATGATTATATGAAATCCATTCCAATCATTAATTGAAGCAAAAAAATTAGGCCCATCTATGATTCAGGTGAGCGACACCAAACGAAACAGTTTAGATAGTGAGTTTTGGGCCATACACTGTTTCGAATCGTATGATCATCTTAATCAAGGATGGAATTGAGCTTTGGAACTTGGATGTAACAGGCACCAACGGACCTGATGGTTGTATAATTATCACAGTGGGCCCCACCAGAGCTGCTGGCCCTTTACATGTCACAGGCAATTTTTGGTTTTGATAAATGAACAATTAATGTTTAAAACCTTGACTTGGACCATTAGTTCAAAACTCAGGGAGTCAACTTGGGACTCTTGCTGAGTAGACATGAAATGACAATGAGCCAACCGTATCCTTACCAACATGATGTATGTGTTAGATCCACACCGTCCATTCATTTTTCTGAATCAATTTAGTGCATAAGCCCAAAAACTAGAAAGATCCAAAGCTTAAGTGGACCACACCACATAAATCCCAACATCATGTTTATTTGCCATGTAATCTGTTCATGATTTTTCCATTCCATGTGACCTCATAAAGCCCAACATCATGTTTATTTGCCATGTAATCTGTTCATGAGGTCACATGGAATGGAAAGAAGGTAAAACACAAATATCAGATTGATCCGAGCCTTCTATTGCCTCAATAAGTTTTCAACGATAGGCGTACAATTACCTTGGTTTTTAATGGTGTGGTCCACTTGAGCTTTCGATCTAACATGTTTATGGACATGTGCTCTAAATTAATCTGGAAAATGGATGGACAGGATGGATCTAACACATACATCATGGAAATTCAACCAAGTCAAAGCTTCCGGCGCATTCCATTTCGAGAGAGAGGAGAATTGGAAGTTTTGCTGCGTGGAATTTCGGTGGGCCCAAACATGATGTATGTGTAACATCTACCCGATCCATCCAGCATGAGATCCAAAGCGCAGGTGAACTTGGCTACTTCTATCTCTCTCTCTCACCCTCCATCTCTCATATGTTACTTATTTGTCTCCTTTCTTTAGTTTTCTTCTCTTGCCTTTATTTTCTCTCCAACTGTGTAACATGTGTTCATTTCTCGTGATTTATAAGAGAGGGGATCATGATCTTAGTAATAAAAACGGATTGGCTACTCCCCCTTGATGCTCTGTGGGCCCCACCATGATGTATGTGTTTCATCCATGCTGTTCATCTATTTTTCTAGATTATTTTATGGTATGAGACCAAAAATGAGATATATCCCAATCGAAAGTGGACCGCATCCGGGTCTTTATGACCTAATCAACAGATGATATTTGTTTTTTCCCTTCATCTGGGTCTTTATGACCTAATCAACAGATTGGATGTCAAATAAACAGTACAGTGGGCCTTAGGGGGATTTTAGCGGTGGATATCCAATCACTATTTTTTTTCCTGTGGTGTGGTCCACCTGAGATTTATATCCCTCAAGCCCTAAAATGATATGTAAAAACAGATGAACGGAATGGATGAAACACATACATCATGGTAGGGCCCATGGAGCACCGAGCTAGTGGCAGTGGGAGTAGCCACTAGCCAATCCGTTTCCCTTAGCAGGGTGAAAAGTAGGCCAGATGCCCATCGGTGCGTGAGGGCCTATTTCTCCCTTTCCTCCGTCCCTGCTGTACTTAGGAAGGGGTTTCGTTTCTTCCTTAAGAGAGTTGTTTCCTGGCCTAATTCAGGTCCACAAAATTCAAGATTGCCTGATCAAGACAATTAGGTATCTTTGGGAGCTTTTAATGCTTCCTGGGGCGTTCAAGTGTGGTTTTATTAGGGTAATGTATGGGTGCAATTTTATTTTTTGCCCTGATTTGGGTTTCCAAGGTTGGAGATCTTTGGCAAAACAGATGAACTGCGTGGATATAAAACACATACATTGATGTGGGCCCCACAGACACGGATCCACGACCAAACATACTTTGACACACATCATTCCCATGGGTGGGCTCCACCATGATGTTTATGTAAAATTCACCTCAACCACCAGATGTGTCACGTCATGTTAAGCCAAGAGCTCAAAAATCACAACAATCCCTGATTTAGGTGGACCATATTATTGGAAACAGTGTACAGGACAACTATCGACCTCCAAACTGTTTCCCTTTGTATGGCCCACTGAATACAGGTGGGAAGCAATGTACAGAACAACGGTTCACATCCAAACTGTTTCCCTTTCGCACGGCCCACCTAGATAACAGATGGGCCTGATCTTTCTTCCACAAGCCTAAATTTTGGTTTGTCATCCAATAGTTAGAGTAGATTTCATATAATCATCACAATGGGCTTCAGAAAAATCAAGGGTCGATCTCTTTCCCAATTATTTTCTTTGGTATGGCCCATTTAAATCACAAGTCAGCATCTGCGATCACACAACTAATGGTTATAGTGGATTTCACAAACACATGGTGGGGGCCCCACCAAAAATCAAGTTTTTAATGGAAGGAGCATTCAATCACCACTGTTTTCAATAGTATAGTCCACTTGAGATTTGGATCTGCTTCATTACTTGGCTCATACCATAAAATGATCTGCAAAACAGATGGATGGTGTGGATATAAAAGAAGGTACATTAAGGTGGGCCCCATGGTAATGGCCGTACCTTCTTGGGTGAGGCCGGAGCAGACCCTGTCCTTACATGCCGCCCTCAAGAAGGGAACGTCTAACAGACATGGATTGGGTACTTCCCCCACCCATACCAAGCAGGGAAAGGTGGCAACAGCCAACAGGCATGGATTGGGTACGGCCCCCACCCATACCAGGCAGGGAAAGGTGGCAACGTGGCAGGTGATGGGTCCATTTTCCAACGTGCTTCCTCTGTCTCACGAAGACCTGCTGCCCAATCAAATTCTACCATATTTGCCACTTGTCTCTGTTACGTTCAAGTGGTGGTACCCGATTTGAGTCCCCATCTAACCACTATAAAATAGCATGACTTGAATTTCCAAGCACTCTGGCATTGACTGTGTAATCTATCTTGCCTATCAATTCCAAGGCCCTTCTCGCCATTTCCATATATATTACTTACCTGAACTTTGGGTTTTAAAAAGGAAACATTGGAAGGAGTTTCCCATTATTTGGGCCCTTCAGATGTCTCCGTCTTCACATAGCCCAAACCCATTCTCTCTTTTCTTTAAAAAAAAAAAAAAAAAACACGCACACACACCACCATTCTCTCTTATCTGCATGTAGCCTAAACACATTCTCTTCTATCTGCATGCAACCTGGATCGACCCTCTCTCTAAAGCCTGCACCCTCCATTCGAAAACTCTCCAATCTCTTCCTTCCGCCACCTGCAACATTGCACCCTTTATGCGGAAACTCTCTCCAATCTCTTCTTCCATCACCTGCAACACGGCACCTAATGTTCCCATCACAACACAACTGGAAATATGGCGCTGCTGAAATTAGTTTCCAATATCTAATTTTTAGTTTCCTTATCAGTCTGTCTACATGGATTTGGCAAATGACAAACAGATGACTTGCATTGCATGGATGTGGCCAATGCAAACAGAGAAATTTTGGGCGACACCTTTTCCACCTCAGATGCAAATCAGGACCCTTCGCATTTCCAAATGCAACAAAGATCAACATGACCGTACTGCTCATCTGCAGCTCAGACACCCTCAAAAGGGGCATTTGAGGCAGAAATGCTGTTTCAGCCAAAACCTGGTTTGTTTGTGCATTTGGATGAACTTCCACAAAACGTCTTCTGATCCCACAATTGATGAAATAAGCACTAAATGACCCACTCGCCAAAAACCAATTGGCATGTCAACCAACAAATTACAGGAAACCACCTTTCGCAGGCAACCCCTTGTTGTGGGAGTTGCATCCAAACAGGCCCTAATCATGTCCTCACAAAACCCAGGTAATAGATATTTCAAATTTCAGATTTCAAACCTCCAATTTTGGTAGAAAACTACTAAAATGCCACAAAAGCCTTCAAAGACAACCCACATCGTGATAATTGCCACTACCTAGCACAGAGAAATCCCTAGAAACATATGGCCATCTGCAGCTAAACTTTCAATCGGAGAATTCAGCAGACTTCAAACGAAATGCCTTCCACAAGATGATGGTGACCATAGACTTCACCAACCTGCTCAAAAACAAATCTGCTTGGCGGGCCACAGTTCCTAGTGGATTGCGATACCCAACACCTAATCTTTTATGGCCATGATAGAGATTCTGAACATCTCCCCAATACTTTCTAGCACCCAACCTAAGCAAACCACAGTTTTCCATGACCAAGACTATATACAAGTGAGGCCCATATTTATGTGATCCAGAACGTTCATTCAGTAGACCCCACCATCAACCTGCCATCCTCCAAAGAAATCTATCAGACAGGTAAAAACGCTCCAAAGAAGAATACTAAAAATGTATGAAGAGAGAAGCCAATTATACAAGAAAAAGGAATACATTGAAAATTCCAGAGAAGAAGAAAATAAAGGAGCTGCTGCCAGAAACAAAAAATTACAAAGAGAGCCCCAAAGGCATATAAAGTGGACAGAACAACAGCGACTTATTTTTTTTTCTTTTCCTACTACTACATATACGACTAGCTCAGTAAAACACCAGAGAACGTTATATACCTTGCTCTGAATTCAGTCCTATCTACTGCTTACCTTGGTCGAAATAGAAAATCAGAGATGAACTTCCTCAGCAAACTTTACATAGCAGAATGTGATCGTTGGTATCTTGGTGCTCTTCCCCTAAAAGACGAGCACACCAAGCAACCTACATCCAGAAGGAAATGCATTTAAGAAAGTGGACCAGCTGATCAGAACCATGCACCATGTAGGTACCAACATGGATATGCAGAATGTGATTGTTGGTCTCTTGGTGCTCTTCCTCTAAAAGACGAGCAAACCCAGCAGCCTATATCCAAAAGGAAATGAATTGAAAAAAGTGGACCAGCTGATCAGAACCATACACCACATGGGTCCCAACAACGATATACAATGGATGGCAGTGCCTCTCCCTGCAAATGATCCTAAACATTCAAAATAATAGGGTTGTGAAACCAACGGCAATTCATGATATGAACTGTCCGCTGAGGTCAGGATTCTTTGTAGGGAGAGGCATTCCGCCAGCATCCTATCCATGAGGCCTGCCTTGAAGCAGTTTCAGTCGTCTACACATGTGCCCAAGACAGGACAGAATCCAGTCAGTGCTCAGGCAGTGCAGGTTTTCCCATGCTCAACAGATATTCAAAGATCCAACAGTAACAGAAATGCATCTAGTTTAATCCTTCTCAACAAAATCAACAGGAGAATCAGAAATTCCAGGAAAATTTTGATGATGATGATGTGAAAAGAAAATTACACAAGTAACATCAGCAGGCTTGTGTCATGGGTATGCATGTCTGTACCACGTCTGTACATGAGAATGTCTTATATATAAATAGATGGATGGACGGATAGACGGAATGGTTTGATAAAAGCCCATGAAGCAGAACATCTGTGTAGATCAATTTGCATGCATGTTATGAAGGCATCAATGTGAAAATGGATGGATGGAGAAAGAGTGTATCCATTCCTACACAACATATACCTAGGTATTAGGTAACAAGATGACAGGCACCAAGGCATGCACACACACGTGTGTATGTGTGTTTCCAAGCCCCACATGCGTGTGTATGAATGCAACTCAAAACAGATGTAGAAGTAATAGCTACCACCCATCCAAAACCACCAAAGGATAAACCAACAGAATTCAATTCAACAATGCCATGCTTTGCATATTCATAAATGAAACAAATCCATGAGCTGAAGTGCAAAATGAGCTTACCTTGAACAAAGTCAAAATGATTTCCTCCCAGGCCGCCGATCATCAGCAGCACCATCATCGTCAGAGCCATCAAAACTACGAAAACGGCTCGAACGATTTGAACCGGAGTCACCAAAGCCACCTGAACGGCCTGAACCAGAATCTCCAAAGCCACTAGACCTCCCTGAACCGTAGTCCCCAAAACCGCTGGAACGCTTCGAACCAGATCCACCAAAACCACCAGAACCGCCTGAACCAAAGTCACCAAAACCACCAGAGCGGCTGGATCCAGAACCTCCAAAGCCACCAGAACGGCCTTGTCTGAAATCCCCAAACCCACCAGATCGACCCGAACCTGATCCACCAAAGGAACCAAAACGACCCGACCCAGATTCACCATATCCACCCATACGACCTGATGAACCACCACCAAAGCCGCCAGAGCGGCCAAATCCAGAACGACCAAAACCTGACTCACTCATACGCCCACCTCCATAGGAACCAAATCGGCCGCCACCCATGTCTCCGAACATGTCTTGACTTCCCCCTTCCACAGTAATCCTAGGGAGCTGAAGGTTTAAAAGGATAATTAAGTCAGACGATCCACAAATCTATGAAAAAAAATATGCTTACAGAAATTTACCAAGTTGATTAAAAAATTAAAATAAAAAAATCTTAAGTACTTATAATCAATTGACCAGACCTATTAACTTTCAGCATCGGAAAAGAAAGAGTTAAAGATCACACATCTACCATTTGCAGGCTATCATCCCATACCATGAATCTAGAGTAAAACTAGGCTTTTAATAACATGCATTCTCAGTTTCATTGAACCAATAAGAGGTATGGAGATTCGCTTAAGCATCCACAAATAATATGTATTCCTGCAAGTTATTACCATCCAAAATGAAAACAGCACAGGCTGAAAGCCTGACCAAAATTGCATTTATTTTTTATTTTATTTTTTTGTCAGAAAGTTTGAGGATTCTAAATGAAGAAAATGCCTTACCCAGTAAGATGGATCCATGGGCCAGTCTGGCACATTGGATAGTCCTAGTGCTAGGGCTGTAAATGGGCCAGTCTGGCCCCTTGGATAGGGCTGTCAACAGGTAAGACAGATCCATTGATACCCAAGGTACTGGACCTATTTAAATGGGTATGGGTCCAATTTTCAGAACTGTATTTTAAAAATCGGGTTAGGGCCCAAGACCTCCGGATCCACCATCTTGGACCCAGTTAAAAGTCAGGTTATGGTCAGATAACTGGTTAACTTTTTTTGTCAGAAAGTTTGAGGATTCTAAATGAAGAAAATGCCTTACCCAGTACGATGGATCCATGGGCCAGTCTGGCACATTGGATAGTCCTAATGCTAGGGCTGTAAATGGGCCAGTCTGGCCCCTTGGATAGGGCTGTCAACAGGTAAGACAGATCCATTGATACCCAAGGTACTGGACCTATTTAAATGGGTATGGGTCCAATTTTTATTTTTATTTTTTAACGAAAAAAAAAATATATTGAAAGGGAAGGAAAGAAATACAGAAGGCTGCTGAGATAGCAGGCAGACAGCAAACTAAGCGCCTAAAAAAACTAAATCTAAGTCTTTAAGACCCAAAACATTGAACGCCCATTCAAACATCAGCTTTTTGGCAAAAGATCCCACTTCTTTAGCTGTAGACTGAGTATCATTGAAGCATCTATCATTCCTTTCCTTCCAAACTGCCCACCAAATAGCAACGACTGCCATTCTCCATATTCTTGATCTCACTTTACCAAGCTTATACCCCTGCCAAGCTTCAAGGAAGGAGGCTGCCGAGAAAGGGATACACCCAACTATATTGAATCTTGGCCAGAAGTCCCACCAGATCTGATAAATAAAAGGACAATGAACAAAAAGATGATCGACCGACTCCTCGCTTCGCATACAACAGAGGCATATATTTACGATCTGCATCCCACGTTTTCTGAGGTTGTCAATAGTGAGAATCCGGTTCATAGCTGCAAGCCAAACAAAGGAAATATATTTTGGGGGGGCTGGAAACTTCCAGATAAATGGGCATGCTTGCGCAGCGGCTGAAGGAGTATAGGCTTACCAAGAATAGAAGGATTTAACTGAAAACAGACCAGACCTATGACGCAGCCACTTCAGATTATCTGGAGAATGAGGGTCCAGACTGACTGTAGAGAGATCTTGAAGCAGTTGCACATAATCGACGAGCTCATGATCTTGAAGGTTTCTGTGACAATTAATATCCCAGACCCCGGTACTTCCCACTTGAGAAAAATGTGCTGCTACAGAACCGCCTTTGTTAGTTGCTATACGAAAAATCAGCGGATATTTGTTTCTCAATGAACATTCTCCGAACCAGTAATCTTCCCAAAATCTAATCGCCGACCCATTGCCCAGAATAAATCCTATATTCGAAATGACTGCTGATTTATGACGATGAATGCCTTTCCACACATAAGAAGCCCTGTATATTGAAGAGTCCTCAGTCCACCAGCCACCTGGAGACTGACTGTATTTACCTTTGACTAGAATATTCCACAAAGCTTCAGGTTCAGTACCCAGACGCCAAACCCACTTACCCAGAAGTGCAGAATTCATGAGTTTGAGATTTTTGATATTTACTCCCCCGTTCTTGAAATGGCTGCACACTTTCTCCCATTCCATAAGATGAAATTTCTTCTGGTGGTCGTTATCGCCCCACAGGAAGTTACGTCTAAGCACGTCGATGCGTTTGACAATGGAAGACGGACATCTATACAGCGACATGAAATAAAGAGGGAGATTGGACAACACTGCCTTAATTAACGTAATCCTGCCTCCCATCGAAAGATAGCGGCATTGTCTTCTGAATTTTGGCAATGATACTGTCCCACATCTCAATCGGGGGCGGGCCCAGCGCGAGTGGAAGACCAGCGAACGTTGTTGGGAAAGACCCAGATGAGCAGCCCAATATATCAGCTAAAACAGTAAGCTCCTGATCCGAAACATTTACACCAAAAAGTTTTGATTTAGACAAATTGATTTTCATACCTGAAACCGCCTCAAAACATCTTAGGGTCGTGTGAAGATTGTTAACTGAATCAACGTCTGCCCCTACCATGATCATCGTATCATCGGCGAATTGAATGTGAGTGAAGGGGGTAATCGCATCCGAGATTGAGACACCGCTAAACAGCAGCGTTCTGACCCCTCAGAATCATCTGCGACAAAGCCTCCCCGATCAGAAGGAACAAATGAGGAGAGAGGGGATCCCCTTGGCGTAATCCTCTCGACCCTTGGAAGAAGCCTTTCGGAGAACCATTAAGAAGAATGGAGAAATGCGCCGACTTAACACAGGAACCAATCCATCTTCGCCATTTAGGCCCAAAACCCATTCGAATGAGCATATATTGCAGGAAATCCCAGTCTACGTGGTCATATGCCTTTTCAATGTCCAATTTGTAGAAGACTGTCTTTGAAGCTGACGAATGAGAGGAATGCAGACATTCATTGGCGATCAGCGCCCCATCAATAATTTGTCTCCCTTTGATAAATGCATTTTGGTGATAAGAAATAATACCCCCCATGACAGCTGCTAGACGAGAAGACAAGATTTTAGCCAGAATTTTATAAGGGCACCTATAAGGCTAATGGGCCTGTAGTCTGAGAGCGAGGATGCACCAGGAATTTTAGGAATCATAGAAATGAAGGAAGCACCCAAACTTCTCGATAGAATCCCCCTTTCGTGAAACTCGTCAAGAAAGGCCATAAAGTCTACTTGTAGGATATCCCAGAATACGTAGAAGAACGTCATGGTAAACCCATCTGGGCCCGGAGATTTGTCACCTGACAATGCAGAAATTGCAGCTTTGGTTTCCTCGGCAGTAAAAGGGATCTCCAGTAATTCAGCCTCTGACCCTTGGATGGCAGAGAATGCGATTCCATCTAAGCCGGGACGAGACCACCCCTCAGACGATAAAATGGCTCTAAAATGATCAATGGTGCAATTCACTATCTCCTCTTTATCGTCGATCAGTCTTCCATCCACCGTAATGCCCCGAATAGCTTTACTACGCACTCTCATGTTTGCTATTTTGTGAAAATATTTGGTATTTTTATCTCCTTCTTTCAACCACTTCACTTTGGACTTAGCCTTCCAATTAATTTCGTCTTCCAAGGCCTTATTGGATAGAGTCTGGATGATCTGGATTCGTCTAAGCAAAGACTCATGCGGTATCTCCTCTTCATAATATGTCGCATCAATCTGCTGAAGCTCAGCCAAAAGGGACTCGGATTCCTTCTCTCTACTCTTAAGTTCATTCGCCTTCCAATCCTGTATTTTTTCTCTTAGGCGTCTCAACTTACACATAAGCCGATGGCCTGCATATCCTTCTGCCTGGAAAGAGGACCACCATTCCGCTATTTTTTCTTTGAATCCTTCGACTCTGAGCCACCCCGTATTGAATTTAAAAGGTTTTGGACCCCAGTCGACTTCTTCCATGCAGAGCATGATCGGACAATGATCGGAAGTTGTTCTTGGGAGCGCTACCTGGTGAACCGCTGGAAACTCCTCGAGCCATTCAGCGGAAATAAGAAATCTGTCCAAACGCGACTGAATGGGACTTTTTCGACAGTTAGACCACGTGAATGAGGCACCTGAGATAGGAAGATCTATCAACTCCTGAGCTTGGATCCAGTCGGAGAATTGATGCATGGCAGCCGAAATTCTCCTAAGGCGAGAGTGTTCCTCTGGAAAACGGACGACATTAAAATCCCCAACAATACAACACGGGCCTGGAAAAGACTGACGCTCCAACGTCAGTTCATTCCAAAAAGAAGGCCTAATGGCATCTTCATTAGGACCATAGACATTGATAATTTTAATGGATAAGGTTGATAACTTATCTTGCAAAGTGACTGAAACAGAGAAGAGTCCAGAAGAAGACGAAATCAAAGCCCATCTGGAACATTTCCAAGCAACCAGAATACCTCCCGACGACCCAGCAGCATCCTTCGTGACTCGATGAATATCATTAGCTCTCCACAGCGAGCCCATCAGCCTATTGGAGAAGCAGGGGACTTTAGTTTCCTGCAAGCAGACGACATCCGGATTCTTTCTACTGATGGAATCCTTGATCAGGCCCCTCTTTTGCTTGGAGCCCAACCCCCTAACATTCCAGGAGATAACGTTCATTGGGGAACCATGCTGCCCCGCGCTCCCTTTCGCCCACGACGCCCCTTCTTAGAAGACGGTAACTCCGGAGTTGGTTGAAGGCGATTAAGTTCCCTGCTAGTCGAACGCTTGGCCACTTTGGTTGGGGTTTGGAGAGGAGGAAGGGGTCTGCCCCGATTTTCAATAAAATGAAATAGGCTAACGTAATCTTCAAGCCTATTTCCAAAAGACAAGCCCAGATATCTGCCCACATGCCCAACCGCATCACGGATCCACTTCTTCTCCTGTAATTCTTCAAAAACTTCCTCCCGACTTTTACCTTCAGGATTTGTCACCACCTGGGTTGCTGTTTGGCTCGTATCCTGCTGCCGAGAAGGAAGGATAGGATAAACCTGCAGAGGTTCGGCTTCTACCACATCGGTGGGAGTACCCTCCTGGAACAGAGTAATAGGACCCATCTCCAACCAGTCCCTATTGGATAATGGGGAGCTAGACGCTGAAGCTGGAGTGGACTGCTGAGAATAGGAAAACGAACTGTCGGAGTCGTTCCCAACTGGAGAAATGACACCCGTTATCTCTGAAGAGGGGTCTCGAATGGAAGGGAGGGATGAAGGAACGGGAATGTGGAAAGGGATTGGGTTTGCGGGCATAGCATTTGAAACTTGAATCGGACCCCTTCTAAAAGGCGATACCTTTAATCGGATCGATCCCGGACCCGATCCGTTAGACCCGAATTGAAGAACCGACGAAGGTCCCGGGCTAGTAGAGCGATCGTCCATGTGTGTGGCCAGGATTTGGACAGCACTGACAAGAAGCGTCTCTAACATTGGACATAGTGGCACGCCTCCCTCATTAATGCTCATAGAAGAGGAGTGCAAACGTGTCTTGATCGGATCGATACGCAGCGTAGGCGAAAATACTTTACGCTTTTTGTGAGGCGACTTGCCACGTGACTTCTTCTGATTCGCAGGCCCTCCCTCGACTGCAACGAGCAATAAATCTTCTGCCACCGGAGGCTCTGAAGCTAGTAAGAAACTGCCACCTGTCTCTCTCTGTCTTCTGCATTGGCATTGAAAGACGCGAGCTCCCATTTCCGCTACCTGCTCTTTTGGTAATCCGCGAGAGCACAGCAGAGACGATCCGTCTTCCCCGACCGTCTCCTCCACTGTAGACGAACACGCCGTCTGACGATAGCTCCAAATTTCACCCCAGCGAGGATGGACAGCACCTGGAGTTTCTTGCTGCACAGGAAGTTGAAGGGTTCGATTGTCAACCTTCACCTTAACTACTTCCGGCAGCGGAGATCCTTTCTTCCTCCTAATCCTGGCTCTGATAACTCCCATTTCGATTCCAAGCTTCGTCTTGGAATCCATTTCTATAAGAAAACCCAGTGATGAAGCTGCAGCTATTAGAAACTCATCATACCAACACTCCAAAGGAATATCCCAAATAAGGACCCATATGTTTCTTTCCCGAATATGGAGAAATCTTCCCAAGGCATTATTTTTATCACCGGGCTTGACTCAGACAGAAACTTCTCATTCGAACCATTGTCAGGATGAATACTCGCACCCGACCTGACCCAGAGAGCATTATACCCCAACGGTTTAAAATCCGACATTCCGAACTGAACACCAGTAGTTAGGAGAATCCAATGACGAACCATTTCAATAGTAACTCCGTCTCTAGTAATGAGAACTACAGACTTCGCTAGCTCGTCTCTTTTTTTCAGAAACATATCACGATCAATAACGATGGTTGCGTCCGAGATAGAATCAGAATTGATTTGCCGGTTAGAGGAATTCCCTATCTCGCCTTTTTCTAACGACCCCCCTATATCAGGTGATAGCGTTGGTGAGATAACAGGGGACCCAAGAAGTAAGGCTTCTTTAAACGATTGTGGAACCATCGTTTTAGGCTGATCTGAAACCAGACGATAGGCCGCCCAGGATTTCCGGACAGGACCAAGTTTGGGAAGTCGTTGAACAGAAAAAAAGGAGTCGGGACCATATCGCGCTCTTTGCACTAAGATCTTTTTTCCCCCAAAGCTCATTCCATGAATCATACTTACTGCTCTAGCGAGCTCTACCTCGCTACCCATCCGAACGAGAGCAAATCCTCGATAATCTCCAGAGAGCTTGTCCCTGGGCATGATTACCTCCATCACTGCACCCGCTCTACCGAAGATTCTTTCAATATTGAGAGGAATCCACCCAGCAGGATAGCCTTTAACAAAAAGAGTTGGATAGGAGGAGTATTTACTTCGCCCCATAGGTACCTGATTCCTCTGCTTTCTTCTTGGCTGGACCTCGACCCATTCATCCTCTCTCTGACCTATAGAGAGGCTCTTTGTAACGTGCGCCGTGGACTTACCTTTCTCATCTAGCGCCGACGAGGATGCGCCTTTGTCTCCCCCGCCTTTGTCTCCCCCGCCTTCGTCTCTCATTCTCGCTATTACTGTATTAATACTGTTACTTTATCATTCTCCCCCCGCCTTCGTCCCCAAAGAGTTTATCTGGTCCAATTTTCAGAATTGTATTTTAAAAATCGGGTAGGGCCCAAGACCTCCGGATCCACCATCTTGGACCCAGTTAAAAGTCAGGTTATGGTCAGATAACTGGTTAACTTTAATAGTAACATTATATTATATTAATATAATGTGTATCTATTATTTACATTAATATGTATATACACTATTTATCCTGGCAATTGAATGAGGTTTGCTAAGCCCACACGCGTGTATAATAGAGCCCACCTACATGACACCCACATGTCATGTGACACAAGTGAGATCCATTAGATGGGCCCAACCGTTTAGATGCCCTTATCCAACCAGGCTTTCAGGCTTATCAAGCCTGAGAACCAGGCCTGGACCTAACATTCCATTTATTAATCGAGCTGGGCTATGTTGTGTCTACATTCAGAAGCTTTAAAATTTACAAGCTCATTTTCGTAATGTTCTTTTCTTTTTCTTTTTCTTTTGAGAGAGAGAGAGAGAGAGAGTGAGAGAGAGAGAGAGAGATGAATGAAATTTTATTAATGATTGGACTGGTCATTTACGTAATGTATTGCATATGGCATCCAATAATTTGTAAATGTGTATCCCTATTGATTAATGGACTGGCCACGTTTTCGGGCCACACGCCACAGTACACGCATGCCTGGATCTTCTATGTAGTCGGTGAACGGCCTAGGCATAATCATATCGAGCCATACTCGGGATGATTATCAAACCCTTAATTCATTATCCTATTACCCATATCTAACACCCTGATTTGGATCCTCACAATGCCCATATTGGCATATCCCCACACTCAATCCCTCCATGCTCAACTTCCGCATCCAGTATCCGGATAATATAGCAACAAACAAACAACATTTTTTATTTTTGGTTTTATCAAAGATACACAGTAAAAATGAGGAAAAAAATTGCTTCATGCACAGCTTGTGAACAAACTCCCATCAAGAAAGTGGGTATATCACAACAAAAGTTTCTAAAAAGATAGATTCATTGAGAAAAAACGGCCAAAAGTTCCAAACAACTAACTGTAGTCATGGACCAATTAAATCCCATTAGCTAATATTAAAATAAAATACAATCCATATAAACCAAATATTTGATAAGAAAAAAGGTCAGCTTTTAGCACAGTAATAAAGGCCATCATTCTGTTAAGCTGTGTCGGCTGATCTATTGATCTAATAATAGGTTTAGCAAGAATAGTTGATCAGCATATCACAAAATGACATTGGAAGCAAGGGTATACCTCTTTAAACTTGCACCCAACATCACGCTCAATGACCCTGACAGCTCTGGTTTGTTGTTCTGTATAAATTAGAATTGCACTTCCTTTCTTACCAGCACGTCCTGTTCGCCCAGATCTATGAACAAAGAGCTCAGAAGTGTTCGGAAGCTCATAATGTATCACCTGAACATAGAATGAGGTGCGAATCAGAACAAAACAGCATACTGGCAGTATATCGGCACCAATACAAAAGCAAAGATACATTAAGAAAGGAAAGACATCATTTTGTGGCATTAACCATTTCTGCACCAATGTGATGAACACACATCAAAATTTGCTCAAAAATCGAAGAAAAAATTAAAAGTCATATACCAATGACATAAAGAGAATCCAGACATCAAAACATGCATCCAAGATCAAAAACTTAAAATAAAAAAATAAATAATAAATAAATAAATCATACAACCACTGAAGAGTCAATTAAAAAGGTGAAATGCCCCTCTATGAATAGGCCTGGCCCACTGCCAGGCCTAGGGGGCTCGTTCAGGCCCAGATCTGAACTGGTCGGGCCAGGCCAATTCAAAGTATTGATTTTTCCTGGCCCAAGCCCAACCCATTGCCAGCACTAATCATAGACAATGCCATCTCTGAGAAAGCAAAATAACAAACTGCTTATACGAGATTACCAAAATTTAAAAACACAAAACAAAAGGTAAAAATATAAGTTATATAACTGCCTATGCAAGTGACCAAGAAGCTTGCAAAGTAAGAATTCCTCAAGCATTCAACCATATTCCTAGGAGATGAGATATGAAAAGTGTATGCTACAAAAGAGAAACGAGCTACAAGCTGATTTAGTATCTAATTCTCCCTGGAAAAGGAACTTATACATGTATTAAACACTCCACCAGCTACTGATGGATAGTAAAAGCTAAGCATTTGGAAAGTGTAAGTTTTCAAATTCTCAACCCCTTTTCCATACAAAGTGGAAAGCATAGCCAACTGCGTTATTAGGACATGGCACCAGTAAAACATGACTGACATCATGTAAGGTTTTAACACTAAGAATTGCAGCATAAGAGTATGTGCATCAATGTTGAAGTACCGAAGGAAGAAGTAAGACTTGGTATGACAGTCGCAATCTCCGTCTATATTTGAGCCATTTGCAAGTGTCAATATTCTAGACCAAGCATCTTTATGACATCACCCATGAGTTGTATGATGGAGTCAATAGATTCTCTCTTTAGACATTTTTTTGAGATACATCTGTTCATGGATAGCAGCAGAAGAATGACCTTTTCACACTAAAAGATGCTATTTGTGCTGACCAGGTTGTAGAAAACTTCATGGATATACACAAAGCAAATTTAGGCCTTCCCCTTTGGTTTTTTTTCCCAGGGTCGCTTCCTTCCTCTTACGTAGGCCTTCCCCTTTGTGCGGGAAACCCACTAAGCATCTTTAGGACACGGTCTTGGAAAGAATGGAGAGAAAGCTCTCACAATGGAAAAGCAAACTGCTCTTGTTTGGAAGCAGGTTAGCATTAATCAAGTCGGCCCTTTCCAATCTCCCCCGTGTATGATATGTCCCTGTTTCACTACCCTAAATCAGTTATCCTCTGTACAGAGAAATTGCAGAGACTTTCTACGGCAGGGTGGGGCCTCTAAGGGCAAGTTCCATCTGTTAGAGTATGGGGAGGTCTGTAAGCAGACTAGGGAAGCAGAAGTGGGCATTAGCAGACTAGAGGAGATTAATTTGGCCCTCTTAGGGAAATGAGTTTGGAGGTTTGGATCCGAAGAGGAGAACCTTTGGAGAGCCGTTATCATGGGCAAGTATGGCATCTCAAGGAAGGGTTGGTGGACTAGGCAGTCCTCACTTTATTGTGCTTCCTACTGTTGGAAGTCTATTGCCAATTTGGCACCTTGTGTCCTCAAGGGGATCGGGTTTTCCATTGGAGACGGGAAAAGAGTTAGCTTCTAGGACGATGTTTGGCGCAGGGATTCTTCCCTTCTATTGGATTTCCCCAATATTGCCAGCCTTTGACCTGTTAAGGATATTTCTGTGGCACGGTGTTTTTCAGATGGAATTTGGCTTCCCCTTTGCTAGTGGCATCTTTGGGATGATGAAGCGTTGGATTTTCTTTTCTTTTCTTTTTCTTTTCTTTTTCTTTTTTTTTTTTTTTTTGGAAAGATGATGAAGTGTTGGAATTATCTCACATTCTGTCACAATTAGAAGGTTATTGCCCGTCTATGGGATCTAAGAGGACTCTGTTTTGGCATCGTGACCGATTTGGGAACTTTTCGGTGTGGTCCCTTCTAAGATTGTTCTCCACCCACGCCTTCTCAGTCCAAGAGCCACATTGGGGCAGTCTAGCATTACGGCAACCCATCTAAGGTGTCTCGCTTGCATGGCTAACTGGCCGCAGCAAGGTGCTAACCATAGACAACATTCGGAATTGAGGCATGGTGTTGACGAATGGTTGTCTCTTGTGCAAAGTGGAAGGAATCGGTGGTGCACCTTTTCATGCTTTGCCTGTTCACATGAGAGCTGTGATCAGGCATCCTCTCAATCTTCAAGATTTCTTGAGTGATGCCCAATTCCATGGAGGTTCGCTTCCTCTCATGGCACAAAGGTGTTCCTTGATGCAAGACAAGTCTAAGTGGAGGCTGGTGCTGCTTGCGGCGCTCTAGTCCATATGGGGGGGAAGGAATAGCCGATGCTTCTATAATTGCAGCTCATAGTTAAGCAATGTTGCCAAAAGCAATCGCATAATCACAAAGTGCCATCCATATGGCATATGTGATGGTCGCATATGCCATATGGATAGTATGTGATCGCATATTGCATAAAGCAGTTGCATAATGGCATATGCCATCTCCTACTTACCTTTTTTCGATTTTTTTTCATTTAAAAAAAAAAAATGTTGTGTGGTCGCTTATGCAATTGTGCAATCGCATAAGCACGATCAGGCATAAGCAATCACACAGGATCGCTTATACCAATTGATAACATTGTTGTCGAGCCAGGTGGTTTCAAAGGTGCTCTTGCTGGTTAGGGAGTGGGAGCCTGAGGTCGCTGGGTGCTTAACTTGGCCAGTTGTTGTATTGTTTTTTTGAAAGATCACTGAAATTTCATTCAAAAAAGGGGAAAGAGAAAACAAAAGGGGGAAAGGGGAGAAGAAGAAGAAAGTAAAAAAATAAAACAACAGCAAAAGAAAGATAGAAAAACGGTCTGCTGAGAATGCAGACCTTACAACGCCGAAAGAAAGAAAAAATCAGATTCCTTGAATCTGTTGTCAGCCGCTGCCCACTGAACGAGCAAACGTTTGGCATTTGATCTGACCTTGTTCACCGGGTTTGAGATGTTGTCGAAGCATCTGCTGTTTCTCTGTGTCCACCCGGCCCACCAAATAGCCAAAATCGACATTCTCCACAACCGCTTCAACACCTTGCCCAGACTGACACCGTACCACACGTAAAGAAGAACATCAACTGAACCCGGATTGCACCAACTTATCCTAAAGCATTGCAGAAAATCAGACCAAATAGAAGTAATGAACGGCCAGTTGTTGTATTGTTTTCGGCCTTTGTGAGACAAATTGATTTTTCTGGAACAGGTATTTCATAGAAACTCTTTAACAGAAAAGAGGAGAAACCCATGCAATTTTTGGGAGATTCAAGAAGATTACAAAGATCTGAATGAAGGAAAATTCTCCAATCACAATTCAGAGTAATAAGGAACCTAAGAATGGCACGCCGTATGGAGTATGACAGTATGTTTTCTTGCCCTAAGGAGAGAATGTATAATTGCAAACGCTTGAACCTGAAATTCAAATTTCTTTGACTTTTGTGGAGATAACCATCCAAAGCATCTGAAGATATGAATTTAATTTTTTAAAAAATAAATAAAATAGGAACCATTACCAAGACCAATCACAATCTCACATGAATCCGCAAATCACCCAAAAGAACATTCCATAGTCTGTTTAGGTTCAGAATATGTATCCCATCTTGAGCCAAGTAGCATGAAGCGAGTAAACAAGCAACTGGAATGAAGTAATTTCCACCCCAGTAGCTGGTCTCATAGTGAAATTAGTCAAAATATAGACATGAACAGATAGATTACATTGCAGGGGTACGACGCTTGCAACGCACGAGGAGAGAGTAGTGGAGAGAGAACAATGGAAAGGGTGCAGCTACATGCATGTGGGCCACATGCAAACAGAGAGAGAGAGAGAGAGAGAGAGAGAGAGAAAGAAGGGTTTCGATGCTAGGCAACCCATGCCCACTTTTTCTGGTGCTGTGACCAACTTGAACTTTATATCAATCTCGTTTTTGGGATGACACCCTAACAGGAACTGGCACAACTGATGCATGGTGTGGATGCTACAGATTTATCGTGGTGGACCCCACAGAGCCTTTGTCGAGCAGGCTACCAAAAGCTACGTCTTCCATGTGGCAAACACGCAAAGAAGAGAGGCAGCTGCAGGCTATTCTCAGGAATGAATTCAAGGGGGGGGAGCCCTCAAGTTGAAGGGCTACAGGAATGAAAAAAAGGGAAGGTTTCTTACCTCTCAATGACTAATTGTAGGGACAAAAACGTCCAAAAAGTACTCTCATAATATATATAGTATAGAGTGGTCCAAAGTGAGAAGCATGAGAAGAAATATCAAGTGCCTGTGATCAAACAACTTTCTTGTTATTCGTTAATCTTAATGCTTTTTTCTCTCTCTCTTTTTATTTGGGGAAGGATATTAATTAGCCTAATGTTGGAGGACCTTTTTCCCGTTTTCTATGATCCTCGTCAAATAGGCATCGTATTTAATAATAGAAATAACACTACGAATATTTCCTCAACATTACCGCTTCAAGCCTACAATTCATGAAACTGCATTGTTCCATCCTGCAATAGATTAATCATGTACCAACCCTGAAAACCTTTTTTATGATAGGTAACTCTCAAAACATTTAAGAGGCAAAAAAGCATATATGAGATAAAACAAGAAGGAATATCTTAAGGAAAAGAAAACGTATCAGATAAATAAATAAATAAACATATTCTTAGTGTCAATACGTACAATCTTAAGAATTCAATTCAAGCGTATATGTTGAAGATGGCAATCAAAGATTAGATGCAGAAAACACATGGTGTCATATCGACTACAAAAAGGAGCACAGATATAGCATAATGATTCTTCTCAATCACCAACTGAATGTTGTTGTCCACCAAATTTTGTGAAAACATAAGTAGAATAAACAAATTCCTCACCAAGTCAACGTTTGGTATATCCAGCCCACGGGCAGCAACATCTGTAGCAACTAATATATTGAAACGCCCATCTCGAAAGCCCAAAAGAGTCCTTTCCCTCTGATTCTGTGAGATGTCCCCATGTAAAGCTTCACACCTGTAACTGCGTCCCATAGAATATGCCAAGCGATCCGCATCACGTTTTGTTTGAGTGAAAACAATGCATTTCCCACCTTTGGCATGTTCCTAACAAGTACATGCATGATGAACCAGAGCAGGAGAACAAAACAGGTCACAATAGTGTAGCTAATTTAGTAGTTCTAACATTTGTGAAAGAATTATAAAGATGGATGCCAACCATCAAGCCATAAAATAATCGCTGCATGAAACTGGAAAATGTTAAGAAAGAAGAATTTTAGATGCATACTGTTATTAGAGGCCCAACAATTGATGCCTTCCCATACATGTCTGATGCTACAGAGTACAAAGTGATTCCTTCTGGCAACTTCTGATCAGAATCACCAACCTATATTGCAGATTAACAGTGGGTAAGTTGACAAGCATGCGTACAATTCATGACAGTCATAAGAGTTTTCAGAACCAAGAAAGGGTAAAAACTAACATTAAAGAAATCATATAACATCTAAGGAGACAGAGGGAGAGGGAGGTCAATGACTTCAACAGATTGCAGAAGATTGGTGCTGCGTGCTCAACTTGCAACTTTCAAGATTCCCCCAGAAAATACAATTACAATGCATGAAATGGATAAAAATTGCACGAAAAGTTCAAACCAAAATATGGGATCACTGTACCATATGTAAAGCAAACAATCCAGTTCTTATCAATGAATGGCAGATCAGAATCACCAACACCATGCTCATGTTTCCATGATAGCATTTTTTTGTTTTCTACATTTTCGTATTTGAGGAATGGGAGATATAAGATACTCCATTCCTACCTTTGTTCATGTTATTCAACAAGAACTAGACAGAACGTCAAAAAATAGCAGGGGCATTCACTATTCCAGGTAATAATACTGCTTACCCCAGATACCTAGTGTCAAAATATTCTAAAGTGTCCAGCATGACGAACTCCAAAAATCTAGGTACAGGACACTTCCATGTACAAATAAAATAATTTTTAAACAAACAAATTGATAAATAGAATGTCAGGACATAGAAGGAGTATTAACTATGTCAGGTAATACTATTTTTATTTCTTATGGCTTACCCCAATGCAAACTACCATTTCCAAAAATAGAAACTTCATGTTTGCAAAGATTTTAATCATTTCAGAGACATCAGCATCATATGGGTGGTTCCTTAATCTTGCCAAGTCTAATAAAAATTTACCAAATGATAGAATGTTGCATCCCATTCATAGAATTCAATTGCTATCCAAATAAGCTAAGGGCATGTTTGGGAGCTTGTAAATGGATATAAACGGTAAATGGAATTGGAGGTAAATGAATTGGGAGTAAATGGCTTACTCAATTGTGTTTGGATGGGAGTAAATGAAATGCATTGGAAATCTAAATACTGTGTTTGGATGGGAGTAAATGGGAGGAATTGGAATTCATTGTAATTTTTCAATATATTTGTAGAAAAATATATGATATCCCAAATCAACTTTAATATCCCAAATTAGTGTACATATGTGATATTTAACAGAATGATTGTAATAAGCCCATTAAAATATATACTTTAGCAAAAAATGAGGAAATTTCAATCCTCGGGTGAGCCACAAACAAGCAACTTGCCAATGTTTTTTAACCGTCCATTTAGATGGCCAACCTTTAGACGGCTTAGAACCTTCTATTACAGTAATTTAGTAATGCAGCCAATAATTGTATGGCAGGCATGTGCATAGTGACACCTTTGTTTACTCTAGTGACTATCCAAGGGAGCTCAAAAAGGCATTTCACCCCATTTACTTCCAAATCCTCTCTTTCATTCACAAGCCCATTTACTCCCATTTCATTTCATTTCATTTCCATGCATTTACACACATCCAAACACACCTCAAATGCCATTTATCCCCATTTACTACCAATTCCCCCCATTTACTTACATCCAAATGGCCCCTAAGCCATTTTATTTTGAGGACAGAAACGCAATGAGATTTATCTTGTGTTTGGAAAACAAAGGGGGAATATGAAATGAACTGCACACTCACAAGATCAATAGTTAATGGCTCTTTGAGGTACTTCTGTGTTAGCTTTCTTATCCAGCTTGGCATTGTGGCTGAGAACAACATGCTCTGACGCTTCTGAGGTAACTTGTCCAAAATTATCTCAACATCTTCATCAAATCCGACAGCAAGCATCTGATCAGACTCATCTAGAACGACAAATTGCACCTCTGACAAATTTAGAGCACCTCTCTTGAGCAGGTCAATAATGCGACCGGGCGTGCCAACAACTACATCAACGCCATAATCAAGGGTGTTCATCTGAGATGATATGGGCACACCCCCATAAACACATATTGTATCTAAGATTGGGGCAGATTCTCTGAATTCCTTCTCAACTTGCCGAGCAAGCTCTCTGGTGGGTGCCAATACCAATGCTAAAGGATTTCTTCCACGCCTGCAGATTTGAACAGAAAATTTAAAACTTAGTTTAAAATATGTTCTTCATCAATCACTAGACACCTGTATTACATATCAACATCAACAGTTAAAAACTTGTAAGCGGCATAATCAAAGTTTAGCCCTAAACAAACCCATGCTTAGCATTGAACTGAATTATTCTGTCAATGATGGGGATTCCAAAAGCGAGAGTTTTCCCTGTTCCTGTTCTGGCCCGACCAATTATGTCACGCCCCTGCATTGCTGGTTCCAGCACCGCTCTCTACAATGTATAACAGGAACATTTTTTAGTACAATGGCCACAACTGATGGAAAAGATTCTGACTACTCAGCGATTAGGAAGTGGTTATTTTTTATTGGTAAAATTGTTATTCTGAAGCAACAAGATTGTGTATCTCAGACAATGGCATTAAATGTAGATATTGAGGGATTTACCCCCACTCCCCCCCAAAAAAAGCAATCGGAAATTCTATGTAATTTGTTTAGGGGCTGTTAGGGGTGAGGGATTTAGGGAAGTACTTGTGAAATCCATGTTTCAAATCTCCCTTGTTTGTTTCTTGCCAGAGTTTTTCCAAATCCATGGATTTCCCAAATCTACACCTCCATAAATCCACAGATTTTGAACAAATCCAAATCCCCTCCACCGCAAAAACAAAAAACCCAAAAAAAAAAAAAAATGCAAAGCCACAAAATTAGAGACTTTCTTAAAAGCAATAATAGAAATTATCGTGAGCTGCTTACGGGAGAGAATCTGTGACTCGATCATCTCCTTTTATCGTGAGCTGCTTACGGAAGAGATGGGGCCGGCCCACATTGGACAATCTTCAATTCAGTAATTCAGTCGTTTACTGGAGGAAGACGCCGCTTTCCCTGAGAAACCGTTTCGGGAAGAAGAGGTGAAAATGGCATCAGACTCAATGTGTGGAGATACGGTCCTGGGACCCAATGGCGTTCTTCCAAAAGTTTTGGAAGATGGTGAAAAAAGAAGCGATGGACTTTGTGTCAGAATTCCATGAGCGGGGACATCTTTCTAAAGAGCCAGGGGCTTCCTTCGTTGTGTTGATTCCAAAAGTCGAAGGGGCAGAAAGATTGTACGACTTCCACCTGATCAGCCTCATTAGAGGGCCTTACAAGATCTTGGCTAAGCTTCTTGCCACCAGGTTCAAGGGGGTCCTCTTGAAGGTGATATCAAGAAATTAAGGTACGTTTGTGGCACAAAGGCACAAATTGGACAATGCTTTAATTGCTCATGAATGCATTGACACTAAATACAAGGGAAAAAAACAGTGGACTGGTATATAAGCCTGACGTTCACAAGGCCTATAATCATGTTAATTGGGGATTCCTAAATTATGTGCAAGAGAGGTTGGGCTGTGGCTAGAAGTGGAGGGAGTGGATTGGAACATATGTTAGATCCGCTTCCTTTTCGGTGCTTGTTAACGGATTGCTGAAAGGATACTTTAGCACGTCTTGAGGTCTAAGACTGGGTGGCCCGATTTCCCCCCACTTATTCGTCGTAATTGGTGAAGCCCTTAGCATGATGTTGCAAAAATGGGAAGAAAACGGCTTGTTTTGCATATTCAAGGGGTCTTGCCAGGATGATTGCATTAGCCATCTTCAGTATGCCGAAGACACATTACTGACTTGCGAAGAGGATGAACGGAGTAGATCTCTCGAAAAAGTGAAGGAAGAATGATAGTGGACAATCTCCGTCAAAAAGATCCTAGTTTAAGAGCTCCATATTTAAAAAACTTAGAACCGTGGAACCGATCTCGAACCGAACCGGGAGGCAGTTTCGGGGTGGAAAATTAACGTGGCCAAATCTGACATGCTGGGAGTGCATGTCGAGAGTGGAGATCTTAATTGCTTTACAGGTATTTTTGGTTGCAAACCGGGAGCCTTCTGTCTTCCTATATTGGCTTTCATCTATGTATTGGGAAGTTGCCGAAGCACTTGTGGGATGGAGTGATTGAAAGAATTGAAAGGAAGTTGACCTCATGGAAATGCAAAACCATTTCTTTGGGAGGCCGGCTTCTTCTTCTCAAAACCGCATTATCTAATATGCCGGTGTACTTCACGTCTATGTTTAAATGTCCCACATCAGTTTTGCATCGTCTTGAGAAGCTTAGAAGAGATTTTTCTAAAAAGGCAATAATGAGGGGAGGAAATTCCATTTACTTAGGTGGGATGAGGTGTGCAGGCCGACTAAGGAGGGAGGAGTTGGTCTCCGGCCATTGGCAGATATGATATTGTGTTGCTTGGAAAATGGATACGGAGATTTGGGGCTAGAGGAGAGCAGCAAATGGAGAGAGTTAGTTGCTTCTAAATATGGCTCCCAAGACAGGATGGTTTGTGAAAGCTTCTTCAATATATAAAGCGTCTGGGGCTTGGAAGGCTATAGCGAACACGGAACACTTGGTGCACATAGGCATTGCCTTCGCTTTGGGAAACGGAAGGCGCATCAGATTCTGGGTTGACAAGTGGTGTGGCGATAGGGCATTGCAGGATATTTTCCCCACTTTAGCTTGCATGGCTCTTGATCGCTTTATCGTAGTGGTGAATTGCTTTTCCTCAAAAGGTGGCTCAAATAGTTGGGCCCCCCATGCCATAGGAATATGATAGATGAGGAAATTGCAGATTTTGTCAGCCTGATGTATCTTTTGCATAACCTCAGCCCTGATGCTCATTCTGAGGATCGGGTCATCTGGGAGTCTAACCAATATGGGCAGTTTTCTGTCAAGTCGCTTTGCAACATGCTTTCCAACTCGACCTAGAGATCGTCCATAGCTCATCCTTTCCATCACTGGTTCTATGGTGTCCCTCCTAGGGTCATAGTATTCACTTGGCTTGTGGGCAAGAAAAGAATTCTTACTATCGACAACCTTTAGAGAATGACTCTTGTTCTCCCTAATGTTTACTTGTAGTGCATGGAAAATGAGGAAATGATAGATCATCTATATATTCATTGTTCCTTCGTTGTTAAGGTGTGGCATTATTTCCTATCCACCTCCAATGTGGCTTGGGTAATGCCAAAGACGGTGGAAGATTTGCTTTGGGCTTGGCACGTGGGAGGAATAGGGAATGATAGCAAAGTTGCATAGAGGCTTACCATCCTAGCAGTTTTCTAGGCTATCTGAGGAGTGAGAAATGGGAGATGCTTTCGCAATGTGTGTGAATCTTGGAAATATCATCTTTAGGGTGAAGGGTATGGTGTGGGAGTAGGCTTTGTATGTAACGGGGGCACCGTCAGGCCCTTCTTCCTAGTTCTTTTTTCTTTTTTCTATGTGCTTTGGTATTTTTCTATCTCGCTGCTCGCGAGCGTTAATAAAATTTCATTACTTTTCAAAAAAAAAAAAAAAGTTATTCCATTGCAATAAATGCTCCCAAATCCATTTGTAACTTGATTCCCAAACAGTGGACTTTGGGATTTATCAAATCCAAATCCAATGCAAATCCATGAATTTGACATGTTCATGGATCAACCAAAATCATATGCTCGTTTATCTAATCCCAAACAAATTGGTGGTTACAAAAAGCATGATTTTCATTTAGTTCCCACGAAGCCCTTAACCCTAAAGTGTTTTTTTTTTAGAATGTGAAAATGATATTATGAGAAAGGGACAGGCAGACCTGGAGAGGTCGAGGTGCTTCTTTGCACTACTCTCTTTCAGATCAAACAAAGCAAGGGGAGGTTGTCTGACAGCACTGAGATGGTCTTGTAAGGGCCCACACAAGGGGTTGCTCTCAACTGGTAGATAGGGAGAAACAAGGTATTTACAATCAAGGTGGTCAATAATGGCAATAGTGGCCACAGTGGCCTTTTTTTTAGGAAATAATAAAAAAAAAAAAAAAAAAAACAATATTGGGCAGCAACAGGCCCCTTTTTTAATGGCGTTATGGCCCCATAACACATAACGGCGCCCACTCTACGTCTGATACCGCTACATAACTATTTTTGCATACTTGCTTATAGTAGATCACTTAAGAAACAAATAGATGACATAGATGACATCCTCAGGCTCAAAGGCATCCCAACAACCAATGGGACTACAAAATAGCATGAAGAACTCCTCTGTTGCCACTTAAGATGCCTCTATAATGCTAATCCTTACCAAGGGAGGAAGATCAAAATTACACTTCCAAATACTGGCAGGTGGGCATTACCACCTAAAGATGTATTCTTGCTTCCTAAGGGACAAGGGTGACCATCAACAATTGCAGCCCAATCTCTAAACATCTCTGAAGTTGAGATACCCCAGAATTCCTTACAGAAAAGAGCCCATTTGGTGAGACTACCTCTGATTCTTACAATCTGTTGCCACTTAAGACTACATCTGTTGCCACTTAAGATGCCTCTATAATGCTAATCCTTACCAAGGGAGGAAGATCAAGATTACACTTCCATATACTGGCAGGTGGGCATTACCACCTAAAGATGTATTCTTGCTTCCTAAGGGACAAGGGTGACCATCAACGATTGCAGCCCAATCTCTAAACATCTCTGAAGTTGAGATACCCCAGAATTCCTTACTGAAAAGAGCCCATTTGGTGGGACTACCTCTGATTCTTACAATCTGTTGCCACTTAAGACTACATCTGTTGCCACTTAAGATGCCTCTATAATGCTAATCCTTACCAAGGGAGGAAGATCAAAATTACACTTCCATATACTGGCAGGTGGGCATTACCACCTAAAGATGTATTCTTGCTTCCTAAGGGACAAGGGTGACCATCAACGATTGCAGCCCAATCTCTAAACATCTCTGAAGTTGAGATACCCCAGAATTCCTTACTGAAAAGAGCCCCCCCCCCCCCTAAAAATAAAAATAAAATCTGGTTATTTCTCTCTTTCCAGATTTTACGACAGAGCACAAGGAAGCATGCGCAACAAGATCCTCTTTGTTTGGAAGTCCCTGATCCCAACTTTTGAACACTACGTGCAATTTATTTTGGAAACCCACTGAATGTGAATATCAACATCATCATCTAAAGCTTATCCCAATTAATTGGTTCAGCTACACAAATCCTATTCCGCCACTCCACTCTATCACGGACCACTGAATACGAAAACAAAATAGGAAAACACTACAAACAGAATTTTTAGCAATCAGAAAAATATTAGTCACCAATTATGTTAATTCTCCCATAAACTATGATGTTTATAGCAAATGAACAGCTAGATGCTAAGTTCCTTATAGCCCATAACATGTCACAATCAGACTGTTATCCAACACTTTCAAAGAGCTATTGTACTCATGTCAGTATGAAAACTTCATTTTGAGTGCAAACATGGATCCATGAAGAATACATGCCTGCTGTACCTATGTAGCTTGGCATCTGAAAAACCCTGCTTTTCTGCCTCGCAACTCAGTCTGCTAACCAAAACAATGTGAAGACAACACTAAAGCCTATCCAATGCTAAGATTCATCCCTTCGAAAGGCTTTTGAGAAGCTTGCAACAGATCCAGATTGATCACAGGAAAATGGGAAGATTTGGAAGCACTCATCAGACTGGAAATTCTCATTGAAGCACACATTCCAGATTCTTTCGCTTGCCGAGGGTGTTACGGTGCCATGTCCAGTGTGTGGAGTGCCACTGTTCCTCCTGGGGCGCAATCCTTCTCATGGTTATTATGAAAATATGATTCTCACTCTGGATAATTTAAAGAAGCGCCAGGTGGCATTCCCAAGTTGATGCTACATGTGTCTTATGGAGGAACAAATCACGGATCACTTGCTACACAATTGCAGTGTAGTTAGGGAATTTGGGGCCACGTCTTCATCTTATTTGAGATTTAAGGGCCCCCTTCCTCAAGTTATTAGTGGATAGTGGCCAGGGATGTTTACTATGAGAGGAATCATGCGGAGGATGCTGCCCTATGGTATCATGTGGGGCTTGTGGTTAGAGAGAAACAAAAGAATTTATAAAACAGGCAAGTGTCAATGCATTCTCTACAAAGAAACTTGCATTATTAGTGATTGGTTGAGCTCTCCAAAGACTGGAATTTAGGGGATGTGCTTCTGGGAAATTTTTGAGGAGCTGGAGTGGTCGTCCAAGATTGCAATGCTTAATCAGGGCTCGCTGTCATCTAGGAATCCTTCTTGCTTTTATTCATCTGTTTCAAGTGTTGGAATGGCCAATGCTCAGCCACAAAACAACATACATGTACGCCAATCCAGAACTGCCCAACTTGTGCACCAAAAAGTGGTCAGAACATAGCCTAAAATCCTAAAATCACAGACCAAGCAGTTGGCCAAAAAGCGAATGGAACACAGCCCAAATCAGACTAATCATATAATTATTACCATCCATCCAGACTGTCCCACGTTTGTGTTCGCAAAGTGGATGTTCCCCACATGGATTGTAAGATCATAACCGTCAATCTAGACAGTCTAAATTGTTGGGCACACAGTTGATCAGACTGATCATATGTTTACAACAAATTATTCAAACAATCTCAAGTTTTGAGTCCCACAACGAACTGAGCGAGCACAGCAGAAAAACAGATGAATTGGATGACCACAACCACCAATCCAAACTGTCAAATTGGATAACCACAACCACCACTCCGGACTGTCCAAGTCATGGTTCATGCAGTTGATGCCGCATGAACCAAAGAGCTACACTAATTCATGCAGTTGCTCGAGGAGTGGACCACGCAATTGAACACAACACGTCCTGAAACTGAGACTGACTGAATGATCGCAACTGTCCAATCACCACCCCAGATTCAAATGGAAGTTATTACTGAAAAAATTATTTGGCGCTCAAATGCAACTGTCAAATAATTCAGTCACCACCCACAACTATCAAAAACAATAAATTTTAAAAATAACGATGACAACAAGAAACCAAAAGAAAATCACCTGAATTGGGAAGAGCTTTGTAATCCCTTTCTTCGCCAACGCCGAGACAATCTCTTCAGCAATCCCGAGCTTGGCAATCTCAAGCCCCTCGTCTACATCTCCTGCAACCTTCCTCCCTTTCTCCTCATCCAAGAACTCATCGACCGCGTACTCCGCCCGAGCAACATCCGAAGCCTTGAAACCCAGCGCCCCGGCAGAGAAATGGAAATCTCTGCTGCGGGAACCGAAACCTAGCTTCTCGGAAGCCGCAAAGCCCGAAAGAGATCGAATATTTTCACCAGAAATGACGTTCACCACCGCTTGAGATGGAGAAAAACGAGACGATTCGACTGAAATGAGCGCCGTCAGGGGATGCCGCCATGGCATGGAAGCCATTGATGCGGATCTCCGGAAGAGGAGATTCATCTTGCTAGGGTTTTCGCTCTGAGTAAACCCAAGAAGAAAATAGGGTTTTCTGTCACAGAGGGAGAGGGAGAGGGAGAGAGAGAGAGAGACTCGGCAGGGGGAGAGGGTTTTGGACAGAAGATATTAAGGGTGTGGAAGCAGAAATGTTCAGATACACCGTTTGTATGAGAACTTCAAGATACACCAGTTTTATTTTCTGCTAATGTATCGCTTCAACGGAATATCTGAGCCGTCAAAATTGTGGGCCATACAACGAAGATCATCCTGTACAACTAAAATGGAACCATTCATTCACGAGAAGGTCTCATGTCCAACCGGTTGGACTGTAAGTTACTGTCCACCCAGTGGATAACTTCTAGCCTTTCATTTATGTTTGACATCCAGCCCGTCCAATAGGTGGGCCCTATACTGATAATTACCTAGGGAAAAAATCATCCATATCCGCTCGTTCAGTAGACCATACTTGTATTTTGCTATTTACCAATGGGTATATTTTTTAGCAATGTGGTCCATCTAATATGTATATACGGATGATTTTTCTCTATTATTGATCCTCATTGTGGGACACCTATTGGAAGGGTTTGATTTTAAATTCACTCATTAGATTAGAAGTTATCAGCTGCATGAACTGTACCTTGGGGTCCAACCAGTTGGACCTGAGACCTCCCAATCATTAGTTTATTAGGTGGACCCAAGCGTAAATCGATTTGGACCATCCGTGTACCTTGATTTCAACTGTGATACTGCCTGATGAATGGACGGTCCTGGTTTTTCGCCCATGGTGATCTTTACGAGGCGGCCCACCATTTCCACGTCTGGGATGTAACTAATGGTTGACAGTTTGGTGGGTATGGAAGTGTTGTATGTTAGAGTTCCCATGCAACGTTGTATCTGAACATTTCTCGGGCGAATATACTGAGAGCGGAAGGACGCGAATTGCGTCCTACCCCCGCCCGGACGGTAATCCGTCCGGGCAGGACTCTGTGGGGCCCACAGTGATGTGAGTATTTTATCCACGCCGTTCAACGCTGTTTTCGGATAATTTTAATATTTGAACAAGAAAAATAGGCAGATCCAAGGCTTAAGTGGACCGCAGAGTGGGGATTGAACGTCCACCATTAAAAACTTCTTAAGAGCCGGAGAAGTTTCGTGTTTTCACTTCGGAGAAGTTTGGGATGAAGCTGATATTTGTGTTTTCACTTCGGAGAAGTTTGGGATGAAGCTGATATTTGTGTTTTCACTTCATCCACGTCTACATGACCTTATGAATAGGTTGCATGGTATAAAAAAAAAATCACCTTGGCCCTTAGAAAGGTTTCAACGGTGGGTGTCATTATCAGTGTAGGTTCCTTTGGTGTGGTCCACTTAAGCCTTGGACCCGCCTCATTTTTTGATTTGTATATTAAAATTATCTGAAAACAGCGATTGAACGGCGTGGATAAAACACTCACATCACTCTAGGCCCCACATGGCCCTACCCGGACGGATTACCGTCCGGGCGGGGGTAGGACGCAATCCGCATCCGCTAATCCGTCCGGGCAGGGGTAGGACGCAATCCGCGTCCAAGAGTGGAATGCATGTGCCCCCGCCACAGAGATATACCTGTGGTCGGAGCTTTGTGGAGTCCACAGAGATGTTCGTGAAAAATACAATCCGTCCATATGTTTTCAAGCAAATCCAAAACTCAAGTGGGCCATACCACATGAAACAGTGGGTATTGAACTCCTAGGCTGACAGAAGTTTTATATCAGGATGATATTTGAAACTACAGTTTATTTGAGTGGTAATAAGCATATGAACTGTTTGGATGGCATATAAACAACATGGATCATTAGATGAGTTGCTTTTGTTGGGGATCTAAAAACTCAGGATGGCATATAAGCAACATGTACGCCCCTAACTGTAGGTACGTGTCGTGCCGAGTTCGAACCTTGCCGAGCTATTTTTTTAGCTCGAAAACTTGTTTAAGCTGAGTTCAAGCTTGCCCCAGCTCGACTCGACTCGGACCGAAATCAGCTCCAACTCGGCTCGACTCGATGTAGGTATATATATACCCCCTTAAGTAAAAAAACCCTACTTTACTCTTTACTCTTTACCCCCTTCAAACAAAAACCCAGCCACACCATGTCCCTATCTCCTTTCCCCTTCAAAAAATACCCTAACCCTACCTACACGGCTGTAACTTACCCGGCCGTCCATTTCTCCCTTTCCCTTACTAGTCTTCCCTCTCTCTCTCTCAGGCATTCCCTACCCTGTCCAGCGATCACCTCAGGCATTCCCTGCCCTGCCCGATAAGCTGCAAGCCCAATCTGTTCGTGTACTCCGAATGTGATCAGTCTCCCTCTCTCTCTTTCTCATGTCTCAATTCAGATGCTTTTGCATAGGAGTGATTATGTGAATACGTTCTTCTTTACGGACAAATGGGGCCCATGGTTCGGCAATCTAGACCATTGGTCCTTGAGGAATGATCACATACAACCACTTCAACCTTTCGCGTGTAGAATCATACAGAAGGTGGACCACGCCATGGTGACCACCTGGTATGTGTTGAACGACTTGGTGTATTGGTGTGGCCCACCCGAAGGGTGGACTGGCCTGATTTTCCTACCTGGTGATCATCTTGATGTGGCACACCTTCTCGCACGGATTGGATATTCTACACGTGCCAAAGATTGGCGGGAAAGAAGGGGTTGTATGTGAAAGTTCACATCCAACCGTTGTATGTGGTCAGTTCTCTTGATCTGTTGCTTCTTCTGCGAATGGGGAATGCTCCTTTTTTATTCGTGTACACCCCTTGCTGATTGGGAGACTTAGCTCCTAGCTGAGAGAGTTTACTCAACTGACATGTATTTCGCATGTATAGTGGATGAGTCACCGCCATTGGAGAAATGGTGAAAAGCACATATAGTAGTGTAGTCAGCTTTGAATTTTACGCTTTGTAGTATGCTTCTGTTTCTTTTATGTTTTCTTAAATGATCTATTGAACTTCTTGTTGGGGCATGAAGATCGAGCAGCATAGATATATCTTTATTTTTGTTTTGTTGAAAAAAGATAACAGAATATTGAACATGGCTCGAATGCTCGAGCTCGAAAGCTCGAAACTGGCTCGAACTCAACTCAAACTGGTCCGATTGCTGACCGAGCCGAGCCGAGCTAGATATGCTAGCTCGGTCACCAAGTCGAGCCGAGTTCGAGCTGGGTGTGCCTGGTGACCGAGCCGAGCCAAGCTGGGCCCAGCTCGACTCAGTTTGGCTCGATGTGCACCCCTACCTACATGAGCTATATAGCTGGTATGTGGTACACCAGCCAATCCGCTTCCGTTATATCAACGACATCCATTCACTTTCTGATCATTTTAGAGCATAAATCTAAAGATGAGGCAGATCAAAATCTCAAGTGAACCATATGACATAAATCACCGAGATATAACTCCTAGCATCGACAACTTCTTCAACCTGTTCAAGTTTTAGATCAAGTTGATATTTGTATTTTTATTTCATCATGGTTTTTGTGGCCTTAAGAACAAATTAGGTAGCTAGTAAATAAACATTATGATGGGTCCTTATTCCTGCTCTGGTGGTAGACTCTCAAGAGTTTTAACGCCGGGTCGTGTAAGGGTGTGTCTGCGTGTGTTAAAAAAATATTAATAAATAAATAAATAAATAACATTATGATAGACCATAATAAGGTTTCAAAAGTAGATATCATTGTAGTGTGGTCCATTTGAACTTTGAATCCACTTCATTATAGGCTTATACCCTAAAATGAACAAGCAAACCATGGATATACTACATACTCTATAGTAGGCCCCAACAAAACTTTGTTATGCCAATACATCATTAAAGTCAATGGTGTGTGTTGCACTATACGATCTAAGTCCCACAGGTGCTCATTTGCTACTTAATCATCTTAAGCGCTACTTAACCATCTTAAGTGGGCCAATGGTTGAAGAGTTGGGATTTTCTAATCTTGATAACATTTTGCGAAATGGTAAATCTCATCTTGTATTTTAAGAGTTTCATGTGCAAAAATCAATGATTTTTATTCAAAGTTGACCGTTGACCAATACACACGGGTGTTAGTTTGTCTTAACCACATGATAATATGTTAAAAGTACACTGCAATAATGTTTTCACTGTTAACTTGTGCATTTTATTAAGAATAACAATAATATATAAAAGGTGATGTGTAAAGAATCTAATGTATATATATATGTTGATAAAATAATATCTTCATATAAAAAAGTATTCTAATTTACTCTAGTATCTCCATCAAACTCAAGGTTCTATGAAATGAACAATTTAAGTTTGAAGAGTATAGTAAATATTTATTAAAAAATCAAATGAATAGTTCAATAATAAATGAACACCGCACAATCCTAGTAAGGCTCACTTGATGACTATATTGGTTGCATACACATAACACGGGAATTGGAATACAATGGGCCGAGAACAAGCTTTGCAAGTTAAATAGGTCGTTTTACGACCTAAAACAGTCACCTAGACAATGATATAAAAAGTTTGATTATTTCGTATTGAGTCTTAAATTTACTATGAGTGAATACGATCACTATGTTTATTACAATACATTGAATGATGACAAATTCATCACCATGGTATTGTATGATAATGACATATTAATCGTCAGTCATAACATGTCTGGAATTAATGTATTGAAGACTCGATTATTAGGGACATTTGATATGAAAGATTTGAAGACTGCAAAGAGAGTTCTCAGCATAAATATTCATAGAGACAATAAAATGAGCAGGTTTTGGTTATCACAGGCATAATACATTGAGAATGTATTAATCAAGTATGGGATAGACAAGGCAAAGCCGGCTAGCGTTCCCTACGTGGCTCACTTCAAGCTTTCCTCATAACAATGTCCTAAAATAGATGATGAAAAGCATGATATATCTCGTGTGCCTTATTCGAATGCGGTTAGCAATTTAATGGATGTCATGGTCTGTACTAAACTGGATATTTCATAGGCGGTTGGTGTTGTGAGCAGAGACATGTATAATCTCAGAAAGCAACAATGAAAAGTGGTGAAATAACTACTTCGATACATTTGAGGTACAAAATACTACGTCTTAACTTTTAAAAAGATAGGGGCTAAGTTACTTGGGTATGTAAATTCAAATTACGTGGGTAGTGTAAATTTTAAAAAGTTAACTTCAAATTGCTTATTTGTGTTAGCGGGTAAAGCAATCAGTTGGATATCTAAGCTTCAATATGTGGTGCTCTTTCCATAATCGAAACAGAGAATATGGTAATAACGGAGGCATTCAAGAAAGGTGTTTGGTTGAGAAGCATGATAAATCAGTTGGGACTTCAGCAGGAGGCTGTACCGGTTAATTATGACAATGAGAGTGCTATCAATTTGGCTAAAAACTTGGTTTATCACTCATATAGTAAACATATTGATGTTCGTCGCCATTTTTATTCGACAGGTGTTTAAGGAAAGAGGCATGACTCCAGATAAGATTCATACCAGCGTGAATCTAGTAGACATGCTCACCAATGTGGTTTTTGTAGAGAAATTCAAGTTATGTGCGACTTCTCTGAGTTTGGCGAAGGCATAAAAGGAGGACGGAGTTTTGTACGAGAAGCTATGATTGAATTATGATGCAGGATAGAAATGAGAGAAGGGGTTAAGAAGTTACATAATTGAAGATTAAAGATATGGTGGAGATTGTTATTTTTTATATCTTGAATCAATTCAGAAACAGAGTTTGTCAATACCATCGACAGATCATTCAATGTCATCGAGCATTGTTCGATGCCATCGAATAGCTGCTCGATCTCATCGAATAGCTGCTCGAATTTTAGTAATTTTTTCAAGTTGATTGCTGGACTAATTAGGTACTTGTTCGATGTCATCGAGACCCATATAAGTGCAATCGAGGAAATATGATTTTTCATATTTTTGTCTCTAGATTGTTTTGGTATTTTTTCGATGTCATCAAAGTGAGTTTGATGACATCGACGGTATGTCATGTCCCATCGAAAGTGTCATTGAGCATATTGCAGAGTTACGCAAAGTCGCGAATATGCGAGATTTGTTTCCGATTTCAATTGTGATTATTCTTAAAGCTATATATAGCGGTGCAATCAGGATCATGGTGTATTCAAGAGCTTTCCAATTCATTCATAAGGTTTCAAGGGTGTATCTTGAGTTGATTCAAGGTTGTTTGGATCGAGTATTCTCTAAACTCTCGTAATTTTTATTTTTATATTGATTATTTATCGTTTTGTGTTGTGGTTTTTTTCCTACAAGAGTTTTTCCATGTTAAAATTTGTTGTGCTTAATTAGTGCGATTGGATTACTTCACTTGATTCATCTCTGTGTGTTTTTGTGGTCCCATAATAATAATAAGTTCCTATATGATTTCTGGTAGAATTGGGAAGCGTTAATCATAAGTAATATAGACAATTATCTCTTTAGAACCTTTAAGAGAATCTTACTAATATAATACATAGGATTACTAAAACATATTATTTGTTGCCCTTTATAAGGAAAAAAGTTTAATAATAACGAGACATGATGTAATGAGACATAATTCCATAATTTATTAATATGTTTTGAACATAATAATATAACCCACCAATGAAATTTTTAAAAAATGAATAAATAAAAGGAGTCGTCACTAACCAAATGTCTCGAATCCATAGAAGGGTAAAATCCATATGGCCACGTAACTCAATGGCTAACATGAATAGTTTTATTCAAATAACTTACTAATTTAACCTTCTAAATACTAATAAAGGGTCTCGATTATGAAAAATGAAAGTGTAAAGTATATTTTCTGCTTACACTTCTGCATATTTTGTAGTCGGTGAAATTTAATATTTTTGAGATTACAGTTCTCACAATAGAACACCATTTAAAAAGCACCAATATATGGGGTGAGAATACATGTCGATGTGCTGTGCTTGTGCAAGATCAAGGCTACCTACAAATGAGAGACAATCACATTTGTTCTATGAATGGTAATTGCTGTATTTTTTTAGTGACGTAGGTCCCATAGTGATATACATGCCATTAAACCATCCATTAAATGATCCTAACTATGCGTAGGTCTGAATCCCAAGCCAAATCATAAATTGGGTGGGCCACACCATAGAAAACTACGGGGGATGTTAGTTTTACACTATTTAAGACCTACGTGAATTGCTTGTGTCCCCAACCACAGAAAGTGAGGCTAGAGAGATGCCCACGAGAAATCCACTCCGTACATCGGTTTCTCATGCTCACAATGGAGTGAAAAAAAAACAATCAAGCAAATCCAAAACTAACATGGGCCACAGATGGAACCCATCATAAAATATCAACCGAAAATGCTAACTAGAAATACTCTGATGCTCTAAGTCATTGTAAAGTTATAGTGCTCATAGCTTTAATGGGACATTTAGATAGTCCAATCCATTGGTTTAGACTATTCATCAACCCCAACACACCTTTCATGGTAATTAGGGGCATACACTAGTCGAGCCGGTCGATTCCCTAGCTCAAACTCGACTCGGCTCACTCGGCTCGAGCTCGACCGGCTGCGGCTTCGGGCGATTCGAATTGAGTTCGAGCCAAAATCAAGTGGCATTTTCACAAACACATGCTGTGCACTTTCAATTTCTCACTGTGTGTAAAACAGCTGCAGCTATTTACAAGTATTTTCATCAAACACCTTCTAGACAACATCAAAATCAAGAAAAAATGATATTTGTTTCACATACATACCTTCCTTGCCACTAGCCGCACTTCATTGAGTCATTTCATCAAACACTTGGTGAGCAACATCAATATCAAAGTAATCGAGTCACTGAACTAGTTCGATTCGAGTTGAGTTGAGCTCAGGCAAGCTTGAACTCGGTTCGAAATTTTGTCGAGCTCAAAAAAATCAACTCAACTCGGCTCATACTCAGCTTCGAACCGAGTTAAATCGAGCTTTTTCAAGTCAAGGCGAGCAAGCTAACCGAGCTAACTCGGTTCGTGTACACCCCTAATGGTAATGTAACAAATATAAACATGGACGGCCAAAATCACCTGTACAAAAATAATTCCAATTGACAGCATGTCGTTGTGCGCTAGGGCGCATCACTTTTTTAGCTGCTTGTTGCTTCAAAAGGCGAAACTCTCGTTGTAGTTTGGCGACCTAATAAGTGACGAGGCAGACACTTTTTGTTATCTAAAGGCGAAGACTCTGAAGTGGGCGAACATGCCGGGCTCTAGCTCCGCGCACCTGCTAACACCTTTCGAAGCACTCTTTATGAAACCGCAGTCGGGTTTATCCCATCACTGGGTAACCCCTTGGGTACTATTCCTCTTGACCTTTTGTCACATTACTATGTAGTGTGGATGGCTGCGGAACGGGTTTACCCGGCTGTCGCTGTGAGGCCTATGCTACTGCCGATGACCTTATCGTCACTGGTAGTAGTAGGGTGGCTTCCAGGACCACTTTGAGTTGGTAGACTGGGGAGTGACACATTGTCATGTTCCTTTGTTCCTATCACCTTAGGTGGTCGGGTTTAAAAGGGGTCTTCTGTGTGCGGCTTTGTCCGTATCCGGAGGATAGTCATTATGACTTTAGGACTTAACCTTCTTTTAGTAGGTACCTTGTGACGATTGAAAGGGTACTTAATAATCCACTTGTTGTGTAAGGACCATCAAGGATGGGTTATGGTAAATAAAAATAAAAATTGTCAGGCAATTGTAGCCATCCGATCCATGAATTGGGAAAAGGGACGGCTATGTAAAATAAGGCTCAATCAAGCATGCATTAGCTCATTCCATGGTCCCTAACAAATAGTTGGACGGTCCAATAGTTCAATCTGAACTGTCTATAAGTTTAGAATGTATTTTATGGGCAGCCCAACTGATGTGCATTTCAGATCATCCATGGGTGTACACTGATGCGATGGTGAACTCACAGGACATGGATGCAATTTATGCAAAAGTGTCTACACACCATGTACATGTCAAAGTGGCCCGTGTGTGCAATCTAATCCATTAATCTCGTGGGCCCCACCATGTAAATTCCTTCATTTAGACAGGGACCCAAAATAATCCCATCTATTTATGTTCCTACTTGCACTTGTACACGTAACAATGTTGCCCAAGTAAAAAGTCCTATGAGTGTGGAGCAATCTAAGACTTTGATCTATCATGCCTTGTTTGATAGCCTGTATTTGATATTCATTGATAATGATTATAGAATTCATGTGAATTTGAATTATGAATTATATTTGAAAGACTTTAATTAGAATTTATTGAAATCCATGTGAATATGTCGGACTACTTGTATTTAAAATTAGGGCTGAAAGTCGGGCTGGTTAGGTCGGGTTGGTGCTCAACCCTAGCCCAACCCAAGGTTCCTATACCTTAACCCAACCCAACCCAACCCAACCCCGGGTTGAGAATTCTCAATCTAAGCTCAACCCAAGCGGGCTCGGTCGGGTTAGTCGAGTTGGTCGGGTGAATACATGCTAATATTTTCATTATTACGTTAGTATATTGTATTTCAATATAGCGCTTATTTTTTGTATCTATGATTTTATTTTATATATGTAGTTATTTATCGTAAAGAACTTTACTTTTTTCTAAACAAACTAACTAAAATATAAGACAATTACTCGTTCAAAAGTTGTGTCGTGTAGCATACAATCTATTTGGGAGAGAGAAATCCAATATATCTTGTTAGAATGAGTCATTGGAAATGATGTGGACCAATGAAACCCAACAACATTTGTATTTCTTATACCTTCAACACAGACGATCCACACTCAATTATAATTTTTTAGTACCTTATATATTGATCAGGTTCGAGTTGGGTCGGGTAACCCAAGCCCGACCCAAGTTGTATCGGGTTGGTGTTTGTATAGCCCAAACCCGAGATCAGACTCGATACATCCTACCTGAGCCCAACCCAATGTCGAGTGGGTCACAGGTCAGTTGAGTTGAACCCGCCCAACTTTTAGCCCTATTTAAAATGCATTAATAAAGAGAGATGGAGGATTGTGGATGGCAAATCGGTGGTAACTAAAATCAATGTGAATGCAATCACACTGTGATTTAAAAAAGAAAAAAAAGGAGAGTAGTTAACATATTTGATATAAATTAGATTCTAATTCGCCTCAAATATACTATCCAAACGACCCTTAGTTCCACTGTAGATGGTATATGTTCTGAAAATCTCCTCCACAGTGCAATCTTAGCATTTGGATTTGTGGTAATAGGTCAAAGGTCAAAAAATGAAATAGATGGATGGTCCACATTCAACTGAAAAAAAGTCACAAGATTAGGTGGGCCTGGGTCAAGCCATTTTAGTTCGACCCAGAACAGCTTCACTTCATATCTATTTACACAGCACATGCATCTTCTATGTAGAACATTGGTTTAAAATTCTAAAAATCTATTTCTTTGAGTATGTGGGGCCCACAGGATAAATGAATGGATTAGGAAGTGGGAATCAGGGATTTGATTAATTTTTGGGTTGGATCTGATTGGGACTGTGCCCAGCTAACTTTTTTGGGCTTGGGCCGTACATGTTTGGGCCTATTCCCTATAGTGGGCCCCACCTTACTCACCCTCTAATCCTAGCCAAAGATTGTTCTAACCATCTTTTGTTCATTGATTCAATGGTCTGGGTTGTCTATGAGTCATCAGCCTGATTTTTGACCCAGTTGATCTTCATGGCGTGGCCCGACTTTTGGACGGCTCAGATGTTTTACACAAGTGACACATCCGCGGGAAGATAGGTTGGGTATGACATGGATTGCATTTGATCTACTTTCTAGTAAGTGAACAGACCAAACTAAAACCCACTTGTATCATCTTAGATTTAAGAGGCCAGCTTTGATCAATGGCATTGGATCAACATAAGGTAAGTGGGCTAGTGGCCCAGGCCTTCCATCACTGGGTCCCATCTACCTGGCCCAAGTTTGAAAAATCACACCCAAATAAATGGAAAATAGCAACAATTTTCATGGGTATTCATTATTAATCATGAATAATTATCATATTAAGAACTGACCACCTGCATCCAGCCCGGCTCCACTTGGCTAAGACACTAGGCCTGGTTTTCAAACCTGGGCCCAGTTCTCGGGCTGAATTAGGGACCAAGCTCTGGCCTAAAGGGCTCGGCAACCCAACTTATCACCACCCCTCCATGAGTGGTAATGGGCCAGGTGACCCACATGGCCTGATGAGCCCAACCCAGTTTTGGACTGCGCTTTTGAACCTATTGGCTTAGCCCATAGGCTGGGCTTGGTGCATTCATGACCCTATCCGATTTTGGTCTGGGCTTGCACTCAAGTCATTTTAGTCTGGCCTAGCTCAATGACCTGACTTCATATGTGTCTTGTAACCTAAAAAATATGCCATTCTAATCATTGGTAAACCCATGTATGTTGGATGTTGACCATTGATTTCCTTGTGCATGTGTGGCCCACTTGATCAACGGATAGATTAGGAACATTCAAGTAGGAAAAAGGGATTTTATCAATTTTTAGGCCCGTTATGATTTCTAGCCCAGCCAATGCTTGGGCTTGGCCTGGCCGTGGAACTTAAGTGTTGGGTCGGTCTAACCCAACTCAAGCCCATAGCCATACCTAATCTTGAGTAGAGTTATACATGAGTTGAGTTAGCTTCGTCGGCTCCCTCGACTTTACTTGGAAAAGCTTGACTCACCTCGGCTCGAAACTAGATTCAAACTGATTCGAGCTGGTTTTTGGAGTTCGGAAAATTTCAAGACGAGTTCGGGTTTGCTCGAGCTCGAATTCTAACTCGAATGAACTTGGATCAAATCAGCTCGATGACTTGGTTATTTTGATTTTGATACCGCTCACCAAATATTTGATGAAATGCCTCAACGAAGTTTTGTTTTTTGGACTGCCCTTCGTATCAGGGTATTATCAAAATGAGTATTTAAGAAAAGATTGAAGAAATAAATCCTTACACACAAAAAAGCTTTGCATTATAGGATTGCTCTCGTATCTTGATTTTGATGCTGCTTATTAAGTGTTTGATAAAATGCATGCAGGGCTCTCTTACTAATTTGCATTCAAGGCATAGAAAATTGTATATGCAATTTATGTATTAAAAAAAAAATGTCACACACCCTCTAACTCGTCTTGAGCTGGCCCGAGCTGTTGACGGAACTGATCCGAGCTGGCTAGTTAGGCTCGATGACCAAGTTGAGCCAAGTTCGAATTGGGATTGGCTGCTGGTTGAGCCGAGCAGAGCCGAGCCGTGCCAATCTCGACTCAATTCAACTAATGTACTAACTCTTATCTTGAATATAGTTGCAACCTGGCCCAACTCGGCCAAGTCACCCCCTATTTTCAATTTGAGTCATGTTACCGAACCAGATCAGACATAACTGAGTCAACTCGGATTATTTGCATCTGACTCGTAAAAATGAATCATCAATCAATGCACACCATCCTTTAAAGGGTAAACATAGAAATATAAATTCAGAAGGCATTGAAAAATGAGTAGTACCAGACAACCGGTTGTAGGTGATAATTCTCTAACGTTCAGTGCACCCATATCTAAAGATGGTTGGCTATAGCCAAGCAGCATTTCAAATTTCAAAATTTCAAAAGTCCATTTTAAAATGAGTGTTAATATTCCCGCCCCACCATCTAGAAACGTAGATTTTAAAATTTCTTGGGGATAAAAGTGGAGATTGAACGCGCGCCACTAGAGCTGGGCATCGGATTGAGTCAAATCGGATTTGGCCCAACTCGACCAGGTCCGAGTTCTACATGGCCTGACCCGAACTCGGTAAGATCCGGGACCGAGTTCAGGTCCTCTGACCTAATCCGATCCTAAACCCTGTTGACCTGGACCGATCCGAGTCCGACTCGGTCAGGAAAACCGAGTCGGATCGGATTGGCCCAGGTTCGGATTGGGTTTTTTTTTTTTTTTTTCCCTTATGTAAAGATGTAGTAACGGATGTCGGGCATTCGTTACTACCAGTAAGGGTTGTGCCAGCATTCATCTTATTTATCAAGAAAATAGGGAAGAAAGAAGTTGTGTATTGGGTGGAATGCAGACCTCTGTTATATTGAGATTTTCATGGGCCACCAGCATTGTGACGATCTACAACACATTAGCATCTCCACCATCCAAAAGATTCGAAAAGAACGGTGTGTTGGCTGGTGTTGGAGTGAGAATACCCATGGGCGAATTCAATAGGCCTTCAAAAGGGGGGAATGGGCGTGCATCGAAAGAGAGTTTTGAAATCTCTGCCTCTTCCTCAACCATCTGCAAGAGGGTTTTAACCTAGCCACGCAACAACACCTCAGCTGATCCCGGTGTCTATTTGGCTTCACGACTGTTCTTTGCTACCGAATTGGGTGTTTTCGAGCTTCCCATCGCAATCCCTATGATCGGTGAATCATTCGTGATGTCGAAAAGTGCCGACTGATCGCATTTCCTTTTTCTTGATCTTGAAAAAACCTTTTCAAATTCTTCTTGCTTCCTCGCACAAAAGGAAAAAAGAAACCAAGATGGTGAGATTCAAATCTCTGAGAATTTCAGGTTCAGATCGTGCGTTCGTTCGGGTGGGACAATGACGGACGGCAGGACAGTGACGGACGTCAGGCGCTGAAGAAGAAGAGAAGACTAGAGAGGAAGAAGATCGAGTAGGGTAAGAAAAGGGGAAGAAGATCTGGAGATTGTTCGATAGGGTAACTTGGTAAGAAAGAAAAGAGGGTCGCTTGTTCTTCGCTCCGTAGGGTAACTTGGTAAGAAAGAAAAGAGGGGTGGGGTTAGGGTAGTACCCGCCGGGTTAGGTCTGTTCGGTTGGGGCCAGATCCATTAGGTTCGGGTATCCGGGTCGAGTTGGTCCGGATACACCTCTATCCGCACTCAACTCGAAATATGAACGGATCTAGGTGGCCAGACTCGATCAGGCCGATCTAAGCCATCGGTTCTGTTCGAAACGAAACCGAGTCGAGTTGGATTAGGTCGGATCCACCGGATCGGGTCTCCGATGCCCACCTTTACCTGCCATTGATTTATTTTATTTTTATTTTTTTTGCTTCATCCCGATTTGTGTGACCTTATCAATGGATTGGATGGAAAATAAACATGATGGTGGGTTGTAGGAAGGTTTCAACGGTGGATGTCATATCCCCTGTGGTGTGGTCTACATGAGCTTTGGATCTACCTCAGTTTTTGGTTCATGCTTTAAAATGAGCGGGAAAAACAGATGGACAGAATGGATAAAACACATGCATCACGGTGGGTGCTGCCGATTGATTCAGGCAATCCACGTCCTATCTTAAGGTGTGCCCTCGGATTGCGTCCTACTCTCATCCATCTATAGCCACAAACGGACAGTTCCGTGGGTGGGCCCACTGTGATGTATCTGTTTATCCATGCCGTCCATCCCTTATCTCGTATCATTTTAAGGAACGAACACAAAAAATGAGGAAAATCCAACGCTCAAGTGGACCACACGACAGATGAATCTTGCATTTAATGTAACCCAATTTTATTATTTGGTGTGGTCCACTTGAGCTATGGATCTGCTTCATTTTTATGCACATACCTTAAAATGAACCTAGAGAAGGGATGGACGGCGTGGATACATCACGGTGGACCCACCCAAAGAACTGCTCGTTCGTGGCCAGAGACTGACGGGGTAAGACGCAATCCGCGCCCTTGTTTGGGGCCCGAGTCACATAGGTGGGCCCCACCATTCGAACAGTAGAAGATGGTGCTCAAAACCTTCAAATTCACGTGTTGTGACTCACCTGACTTTTCGACTGGTCTGATTTTTTCGGGCATCCGTTCATTCAGGTGGGCCACACTTTTTTTTTTCTACATATATTTTTGGTAATTTGCTTTTGGAATCGAGGGATGAGAGAGATGGCCACTCCTTGAAGCTTCCTTCATGGACCACAAAAAAAAAAGTAAATCAATGGACCACACCATCTTAAAATCAAAGATCTTACACTTTAATTCAAATGAAAACAACCACAAAAGGACAAAATCAAATAGGAAGTATTGGTGGGCCACCACCCCATGCGCGTGCATCTATGGTACATGCCGTGTACATTTATACAGACGTGTGTTGATATGACACCAGCACCACCGATGTGGGGCCCACTTCAACTGGATCTACCCCATCCATCGTGTTATTCTCCTTATTTTCACCGTAAAACAAAAAATCAAACTGACCTAAAACTTAGGTGGGCCACAGGGAATGATGTAAAATCATGATTAAGAGTTCTAAATTACAGTGGTGTGGCCCACCTTGGATTTTTAGTGGAGTTTGTTTTTTTTTTTTTTTTTTTTTTTTTTTTTTTGTTTTTTTGTTGGTGTGCCCCTTTATCCTAGTGGGTAACGATGAATGGATTAGATTACATAGACACAACACGTTGGCCCGAGTAGCAGTGAGATGGCTTTTTAGGTTGGGCGTTCCATCCTAACCGTTCCTTGTGGCGTTGATCACTTGAGTTTCTGTTGGGACTTTTTTCTTTTCCCCTAACATCAAAGGATGCATCTAATGGACGGGGTGGATCTGATACACGGTTGATGTGGCTCCTTATAATCAGGCTGTGGTATACAACTCATCTGCACCGTTCAAAGTATGGGCCTCATGGCCCAAAAATCACATTAACTAGACCATCCATTGAATCGGGATAGTCGATGGTTTATAATCATTCATTTGATAACCATTGGATGGTTAGGATTGTTCGATGGATGGGGCTTTTGGACTAGTCTCGTCTATGGCGTGACACGAAATATGGATGGTCGAGATTAACTTGCATGCCAAAAAATGATGATGGTGCCTGATATTAATCCAAAAATCTTTTAGGGTGTTTGTGTTATTAGTCTTAGCTTTTAAATTACACAACCGCCAAAATCATAGCTAATAAAGAGAGAATTTAAAAGAATTCAAATGGAGAGATATAAAGATGAAAGCAAAACATAGGAAAACACTTCAAAAAGAAAGATTGAAGATTTAAAGAAAAGAAAGCCCTAAAGGGTTAAAGTACAGTCAAAAGGTGTCCACATCATCATCTAGTCACTTCAACTTGTTGGGTCCATTTGGAGGAAAGGGCGCGCGATCTTTTCATAAACTAAGCTATGTAAGGCCCACCAATATGTATATGTGATATCCATTCCGTTCATCATTTTCACTAGATTATGCTTAGGGTATGAGACTAAAAATGAAGTAAATTGAAAACTTAAATAAGCCACACCATAAGAAAGAGTGAGATTGATAATGGCCACCCGGTAAATTCTTCTTAAGGTCCGGCAAAATGTGTATATGCCATCCAAACCATGGTCATATCTTTTTCCTAACTATCTTTTTGTGGGCCACTTAGTGAAGAATTGAGATTGTTTAACTTGGAAGACCTTCAAAAATTGGGGCCCATTAATTCATATATTTATGTCATCAACATGTAAGTTAATTAATGATACACCTAAAAATTTGGTAGAAAACACACACACACACATTTATATATAAAAGAAATCTACAACAAAATCATTGCACTACATGATAACAATCATGTGGTACTACAAATGGATGTGAATTGCTTGTCATGGGACCCACCATGATGTGTGTGTTATATTCACCTTATTCATCTATTTTGTTGGCTCATTTTAGGACATGAATCCAAATATGAGCCAAATCCAAAGCTCAAGTGGATCACATTCTGGAAAATAATAGAGAGTGATCAGTCAAAGACCTAGAAATTTTTTTGGATCGAGCTGATTTTTCTCCACTTCATCCAAGCAGAGTCACCTAATGAATGGGTTAGATTGCACATGAACATTGCAGAGGGCGCTAGTAACATTTCAATAACCATCACCATTTCATGTATAGTTCCTGTACGGAAATGATCCTGCAAAATAAATAAATGGTATAGATATAAGACATTCATTATGGTGGGTTTCATGAAACTCAATGGGTGTTTGATTTTTCAATTCCTTGGTAAATATCAATCAATAGCTTATTATTTCTATTTATTTCCATTGGATAATTAAAGAGTATTTTTACCTTGAAACTCAGTCTATAAAAGGTTGATTTAAATTTGTGAGTTTTACTGTGATGTTTGTGACTTATCTACACTATCTATCCATTTCACCTCAACATTTTAGGGCATGGGCTAAAAAATGAGATGGATCCAAAGCTCAAATGGCCTATACGATAATAAATCATGGTCGTAAGAGGCTTTTAACGGTAGACGTTCAATTCACCGTTTCATGCGGTATGGTCTGCTTCTGCTTTGGATCTACCTCAATTTTGAATTCATTCCCTAGAATCATCCCGTGAAATGGATGGACGGCATGGATGAGCCACATAAATCACAGTGGGCTTTCATGAAATTCGCACCGTCTTCAATTTTAACCTAAAAAAGCAAGTTATCATTACCAACAAAAAAAAAAAAGTATAAAAATTACATTGATAATTAATTATTATCCATTTACATACATTTACATGCATTTACCTCGTAATCTTCTTAGAACATAACATTGCGGGTAAATAATATATGAAGAATAGAGTAACCATTGTCTAATAAACTTACTTTCATTTATATCCAAAACTTCTAATGTGGAAATATATTTCCTACCTTAAAGATAAAAATAATTATTCTACTATAATTAAAAGAGTTTTAGTTTCTACTACTAAAATTTCTTATATCAAAGCATGCCAATCTCTTTCTATGACATAAATATCTATCATTAGATGGAAAAACTATCTAAACTATTAATTGGCGAAGTACATAGATGAACATGGCCACCTCTAAAATCTTCAAAGTTAGGTTAGAAGATATAAAACTTTTGATTAATGGCCCATAAAACAACGGTTGAGGATTAATGCTCCATATTCAAAGAAAAAAGAGTTAAATGGTTAAAGTACTATAGTATTCCTATTCAAGAGTGTTATTATTGTCTATTTCCCATCCACACCCTCATCGATCATCTGAATGGTGTGGATGACCCAAAATAATTCTAGATCCATGAATATGGTCATAGAATGTCTTCAAAGGGCAATAACACTTGAAGAACATAAGCTATATGGGGCCACCATGTTGTGTATGGAAATACACTCCACCCACTACTTAAGAACCCTTTATTAGAAATTTAAATACAAAATATTAGGCTATGATTCTCAAGGACTCCTCCAGTACTGGAAAAGCTTTATGGGTCCCACCTATTTATATATCCACGCGGTTCATCCATTTTCCAGCTCATTTTAAGTTGGGAGTGTAGAAGTCAATCTGACATGGCTTTATAAACAATCCATGGCAAATAGACATTGTAGTGGGCCCTAAGGAAGGTTTCAACGGTGGGCAAAGCATTACTATTCCTACAGCTTCCTAAGGCGTGGTTACCCCTGTACATGAGTTGAACCAAGTCCATCTTGGCATAACTTGGCTCAGCCAGTAGCTAACCCTAACTTGAATTCAGCTCTGCTCGGTCTTCAAGCCTGATGGTCCATCTTGGCTTGATTCGATCAGCAACTCTTGCCAATTTGATGTGAGTTTAAGCTTATGCGACATTTTCTTAGACATATAAAGTGCATTTTTAATTTATCACATAATGCAAAATAGTAACAACACTTCAAAGGTATTTCATCAAACACTCAGCTAGCAATATTAAAATCAAGATACAAGGACAGTCTTATGATGCAAACTTTTTTTAGTAGTGATTTGTTTCATATCCATTTTTTCTTCGCCACTATTTGATCCCGCGAAAAATATACACACCCGAAGCAACATATCATTGAGTCATTTCACTAAACACTTGATGAGTAGCATCAATATCAAAATAACCGAATTATTGAGCCCATTCGATCCGAGTTGATTCGAGTTGAGGTACAACCTGAGTCGAGTTGAGCTCAGGCAAGCTTGAACTCCCGCTTGAAATTTTTTCAAACTCCAAAATTCAGCTCCACTATGTTCAGGTAGCAAGTTGACCTAGCCAATTCGACTCGTGTACAACTCGAGGTGTGGTTCACTTGAGCTTTGGATCAGCCTAATTTTAGAGCTATACCCTAAAATGAGTTGGCAAAATGGATAGGTGCACATATAAAACACATATATCATGGTGGGGCAACCGTGGGCCACTATTGAATCCCAGCTCCAAAACGGGAACAAGTTCATGTTGTGTGGCCCGAGTTTTGGATCAGGCTAATATTTGTATGGTCACTTCATCACGGTGGGTTATAGATGTTAACGGCTTTGATGAAAGATACACACTATGGTAGCCCCACACACAAACCTATGGTTGAGATCACATCCACATCCCCCCTAGAATTAAGGATACAACCTGATGGATGGACTAGATGCTACATATATAACATGGCCGGCCCAGAGTAATTAGGCGTTTAAGGCAGATAAATCTGGTCCGTACAAACATCATCCAGCCTTAAATCGGAAGCGATATAACTTCACATCTGGTGATTCATGCCTGAAGTTGTGTCCCAACTCCATGTAAAAACGTATTAATACTCAACATTTTTTACGTGTCCAACTTCACATAAAAAAGTATTAATATTCCACATTTTTTCTCTTTTTCTTACAAGAGTGGCCCACTGCCCCGTGATCCAAACCGTTGATATGAAGGACCTCACTCTGGAAAGTCCATTGGCTAACCATCCCCCATAAAAAATGGTCTTCTATCTTCTATCCGTGGAATGTGGAATACTGCCATATTTCGTTTCCAATAAGGGTCAGGATCTCTCCATACAGAGAATTTTTTTAATTTATTGTCCATTTATAGTGGGGCCCATAAATTCATCGGTTCGGATCACTGACCCATGTTCTTCACTTCCACAAGATGGAGTATGAACATACAAACATTCGTCCAGAGCATTGTATAATTTCACCTTTTTAGTTCTTTTACAACGGTCCACTTATGAAGCTTCTCAACCACTCCTTGCTTTTATTTATATATACCTTTGCCAAGCCCACGCACGTGTAAACCTCAACTAACGCACACGCCAGCAAATACCCCAGCGTGGCACACGATTGCAACATCCAAGCCATTCATTGGAAGGGCACCATTATATAGATTCAATGTCCCAGGAACCAGATCGGTCCACTTGATGGGTCGGCCACAATTAATTGAAAAAAAGTACCATTGTGAAAAAAATCAAATGAAGTTTTATAACACGTCCATATATTTCTGACATCGTGGCCCAACAAATGAGTGGATCACCTTTATATATTTATAGAAGCATATATACGGTGAGATCTACGTGATGAATGGACTGGATTTATTTTATCTGTATTCCATGCTGTCATACATGGTGGCTTATGCACTAGATGAGTTGTACACGCGTGTCAGCTTAACAAAGCTCTTTTTTATGGGGTCCATTTATATTGTATTAATTATAAATAAATAAAAGGCATTTAAATGTATTTATTATAATTATTATAATATTAATCAATTAAAAGGTGTAGCTAAAGAGTGTCAGCTACTCCTTATGGATGCCTTTAAGTGGGGCTACACTCCCAGAAGGTTCATCTACAGTGGGCCCCACTCCACCAATCACAAAAGATCAGGACATAGATACTGCTCTGTCAGATTGTGACCATCCATATGCAGGCTTTACGGAATCGGTACAAGTGTCATTAGATGGAGCACTTATAGTGCTCTTCATTGTATCTATCACTTAGACAGTCTAATCGTTAGATCTGAACCGTCTATTAAGTCCAAAGCACGTTTTAATGGTTAGTAATAAAATATCAAACTGATCGAATGATCAAATCCATCCACGACTGGTGCTTGTTTTTGTAGCTCTCCTTCTTCCAATCCATGGATCAGATGGTTAGGATTGTATAAAATAAGTGGTTCTTTAGAATCATAAGCAATCTATGATGGGCCCTAACAAATAGATTGATCAAATTGTTGATTGGACCTATTCTTGTGTAGATGATCTTGACCGTCCATATTAAAGCCCAACAATCTGATGGTTATGATTGTCGCTTTGGTATGATATTTTCATCGTAGCCCATGAAATCTATGGTGGACGCAATGGACAGTCTAGATGAGCATTTCTCTGTTAAAAAAATCTCTATTTTTTTAATTTTAAATATCTAAATGCACACCCACTACTGAAAGCCGGACGCACGCACGTGCCAAAACACGTGTGAGATCATGGCATATTTAAATCTGCTGCCTCAAAAACCAGACAGCTTCCCTCCTCTGGTGGGGACACAACGTACAAACTGACATCTAAAACAACTTTTTCTGACCGTCCATATGTTGTGGCCCACCTGAGAAGTGAAAAGTCCTTTATTTTACGCCAGAATATCTAAACAGTAAGAACGTATCATGCAAAAGCATACCATATCGGCTCGTGTGCTGTGTGTGGATAGGCACGTTTCTTCCAAACATGGGTGGAATCAAAATCAGACATTTTCACTCCTTGGGTGGGCCATAATGTCCACATGAACTACTAAAATAGCTTTTTATAATTAAATCCAATGGACAATTGTCTGTCTATCCAAGGGCTGTGATTCAATGATGGGCTAGCAAAACAGGCAATACATGTGTCTCATATTAGAACAGAGCACACGTGTTAGAGATTCGGGCCATTTATTAAGTTGTTAATCAAAAGGTAATAATTTATTGTGTGAGCCAGGCATGTACACTAAATTAAAATAGCTTGACTTTTATTTATTTATTTATATATATATATATATATATATATATTTCTTATTTAGCAGTATTTTTTAGTGCCCCCAGCAAGAAGTTATGGGGCTCATCACGATGCACGTGTGATATCCCTTTGAATCATTGATTATATGCTTATGGTAGGACATGGGCCCAAAAATAAAATAGATCCAAATCTCTAGTGGGCCATGCCAGGAAACAGAGGGGGACATAACAACCACCATCGAAACCTTAGCTTGGGACCATATAGAAGCTTTGGGTCAACATAATATCTGTATTGGATCCTTACTCTTGGACGGGTGGTAGACTCCTGGGAGTTTCAACTCCCGTTCCAAGGTTCGAGTGTCCATAGGGGGTGAAATTCCCAAACGTGTAGGCAGTGAGTGTGTGCGTGTGTGGGGGTGTGTGTGTGTAAAAATAAAAAAATAAAAATAAAATAAAAATAAAAAAAAACATAATATCTGTATTTACAATTCATCCCAATGGGAATAACCTTATTGAGGGTTTTTATGGCATTTAAACATTATAATGGGCCCTTAGATGGCTTGGACAATGGGCATTTCCATCTTTAATGTTTCGTGTTATGAGGGTTACTTGATTTTCAAATATACTTTTTTTCGAGATATATATCCTAACACGAGCTAATGCAACTAATGTCACACAAATGTTATAATGGCCCCATATAGCTTCCGGCAATAGGGGACTCATTAAATTACAACTCTTGTACCTTTTTAGAGAGCGAAGTTATCCATTCCTAGTTCAAGTTAACCTTGTGTTGAAACTCCTGAAAGTCTACCATTAATGCACGAGAATATGTGTATAAAAATAAAAAATAAACCTATTACAAAATAATCCCATTAATTGAAATTCTCATATAAAACCTTGTTAAACTTCAAAATTGTCCGCATCATGGCCATGAGCACCTTTAGCAAATGCTATCCTTAATAGTTGTATATTACAAAGATGTCATTGTTAATAAGATGAGAAACCTAAGGTTCCAATTGGGTGGTCCAATTCTGGTGGACCCCACACCCACCATGTAGGATTTGTCATATGCTAAAATGGTACTTTCCTCCAAATAAATGCAATTTATAGTATTTCATGTTTTTATATGGAACTCTAGTAATTTTACTTATTGGGAGGAAAACACCATTTTAGGACAAAATTGAAAGCGAAAGTTGTGGGACCTACCAAAATCAAAATTAGACTCAAGCTTTCCAACCATTCACTTTAAATTGGATTGTTGGAAATGGAGGAAAGTGTTAGAAAGTGACTGAAAGTGGCTCTTCTGCGTGAATCCAACTGTAATTACCCACCATTGGTCCAAGAAAAGGAATTTGTCCTTCCTTTCGAAGTCTTTCAAGCCTTAGTCAATTGACATTTCCACATCAACAAAGGAGTGATATCAAGCTCAACTACATTACCATATTGACATATCTAGCAATCTCGTTTATAAATTTCAATTATAATTATCTTAATAAAAGCTCACCCAGTTCTAGCTCCATGAGCGGCAAGCAAAAGAAAGAAACACAAAGGTGGGCCCCACTCTCATCAACACCTTTGATAAGAAAAGGAATTTATCCAATTTTCAAAGTCTTTCAAGTACTTGTTTTAGTCAATTGACATTTTCACATCATCAAAGGTGTAACAAGCTCAACTACATTAGCATAATCACATATTTCACAATCTCATTTACAAATTTTAAGTATAATTATCTTAATAAGAACTCGCTCAGCTCTTGCTCTACGAGCGGCGAGCAAAAGAGAGAGAGAGAGGTGGGCCCATTCTCATCAACACGGCGACAAGGTCGATGATGAAGTTCTCGGGGTTGCTCCTTGTTTAATCATGACCGTTGGAAGACCACTCGATCTCCTCCGTTTATCTTCCTTGATCAGCTCCCTTGCGGCCCACTCGAGCTTATCCATGTTCGTTTTCTCCGCAATCTTCTTTCCTCGAAAGAGCATCGACTCGACATTCTTCTGCATTAGCATCTCGTCCGCCATCGACAAAATCCTCCTCATCTCACAATCCAGGCTCTTCGATGCCCCCGGTGATCTCATGGCATTGAAACTGTTTGCCTGTAATTTTCATGCAAAATATTATTAAGAATCTTAAATAATTAATTAGATATTTCAATTTTAAGTGAACCACACCATAGGAAACAATGATGATTGAATGCGCTCTTAAAAACTTTGTTGGACTACGAAAGTTTTGGATGAAGCTGGTATTTGTATTTTCTCTTAGCATCGTGACATTATAAATTAGTTGGAAGGCTAATAAAAATTATGATGAGCCTTAAGAAGGTTTCGACTGCAGGTGTCATCATCCCCATTATTTCCTATGGTCAAATTTACTTCATTTTTGAGCTCATGCCCTAAATTGACCTTGGAAACTAGATGGACGGTGTGATATACAACAGATACATCACGGTGGGCCCCACAGCGCCCAACACCACCCAACTAGTGTTAGTGTCACCACCCAATCAGCTTCTAACTCAACCCCATCTTTTAAATGATGAAAAACTAACCTAATTGTTTATACACTTGTGAAATGACTAAAATATCCTTAAATTGTTTCTAGGTAAATATACCTGAATACGGATGTAATTGCTCGACCGTAGATCTCCAAATGCCATGGACACTGCTTGATCAACCTGTTACAGAACAAATTAAAAATTAAAATTTCAACCCTTGATCGACTGCCCAATATGCAGTTTGGACCGTTGGATCACCCAAGGTACATGAGCCCACTCAACGATCAGAAACCTCTGTTTAGTGGGCCCCACAAGGATGGGGCATACATCACAAATTACATTTTCCTTTGGCCCCAGAACGAACGGTTTAGATCACCAACGTGGCCCACCACTATCTAGAAATTCCAGGTCTAACCCTGAGGGCATTTTGGTCATCTTAAAAATCAAATTTGGAAATGCCATCATACCATGTCCGAGACGCCTTCTCCGGCGATCCTGACAAACTGCACCCTCCCGGGCGTCATACTCCGGCGACCGTAGAACCCGGAATCTGACTCTCCGTTCCCCAATGACACCACCATCAGATCCTCCACTCCACGACAGAACGGGAACTCCTGCTTGTTGTTCAGCACGTGCGTGATCGCTGCAGCCGTCGGATTGCTCATCGCCACCCCTCCATCAACGGCCACGATCTTCGTCCTCCCATCCAGGCTCCTCATCTCCACCGCGGCCCCGGCCACTGACGTGGCGCGGCACACCTCCTTCATCTTGAAATCGTAACCGTCTGTTTCCAGCGCGTCCGCGCGCGAGAACAGGAACGGCGCCCCCGTCAATACATCGTAGCACGGTATAAGCACTGGCTTCAACGTATCTTTGAGCGTATACTCCGAAAACGTCTTCCGGTATATGCGCTCAGATCTCGAACCGCCAGGGCGGAATATCCGCCTTAGTAATCCCGGCTTCGCCGGAGATCGGTTCTCGGCCAGGAACCTCAGGGCTCCGTCGGCGGTGAAGAGAGGCCGGCCAGACTTGGATCGCGTGAGGAGGAGGGCGGCGAGGATCCCGCCGGCGCCGGCGCCGGCGACGACGTCGAAGAAGTCGGCGATCCGGGCGTCGGGGTCGCCTGATATCTTGCGGAGGGAGGATTCGAGAAGGGAGAGGGATTTCGCGGCGAGGATTCCGTCGGTGGAGCCGCCGGCGTCGATGGAGAGAATGCGGACCTTACCGCCTGCGGTGACGGCGCCAGCGGGAGTGTTGCCATGTTTTGGAATTCCGGAGGCTGGAGAAGGGGATTTTCCGGCGTGGAAGAGATGGGGATCGGAGGGAAAGAGGAATTTCTCTTCGAGAATGGAGAAGATCTCGTACGTGAGCTTGTCTAGGTCGAGGCTCGGCTCGAGCGGAACTGCGGCTACGGCTGCCATCGATGAGAGAGAGAGAGAAGTTTGGCGCGGAGCCTTCTAAGCCGTTTAACTAAGCTGTTTTGGAGAGAGAGAGAGAGAGAGATGCTCAGAGAGTAGGAGGTTAGATGCTCGTTTGCATTTTATAGCGGGAAATCACGGAAGTGCGCACGTTAGAGCAGACCCGTGGCTTTGAGAGTGAGAGGGAGATAGTCAGATAGGTCGTGGGGCGAGGAATCGGCGGCTTGTCGTTATTCGAAAGGGTAGCAATCGGTCGGGTCCTTCCGCGGGTCAACCGGTCCGACGTGCTTTCAAATCGGGTTCGGGCCAGGACATGTCGGGCTTGGAAAGAGGGGAAAAAAGTAGCCAGTTTTCAGATTAATACATTAGGCTTGGTTTTAGCCCGGTTGGCCCACCCCGGCCCATGTATGGAATTAATGGGTTCGGCCAAATGGCTGGACCCAACCAGACCCATGACCTGAAATTAAAGCTCCCAATAATCACGTGTGATTGTTTTATTCAGGTTTGCAGATGAGATGAAGCAAGAATGTAACTCCCATAAGGGCGTGTTTGGGCAGTGGGATTAGAAGGGATTAGGTAGGATGGGATTCATCTGGTCTTTTGCCAATTAAAATAAGGTTGCAAAACAAATGAACAGTTTAGATATAACACGTGTGTTATTCTTAGTAATTTCAAATGATGGTGGGTATATCCATTCAATGTACCACCGTATTACCAACAAAGCATGACATTAATCTTATCCCATGGCAAAAGGGACCGTCCCTGCCATGGGTAATAATTACGTTTTTTTGAATCCCATTCCACCTAATCCCTTCTCGTCCCACCACCCAAACAAGCCCTAAGCATTTAATATGAATTTATTGTAGTTAACTAGCTCTTATCTCAAATAACCGTGATATAATTATGAGTCACAATAAACTTGGATTAACCTTAAGTATTATAAATTCGGATATGATATCACCATCATTCATGTGTCTTGCGGAAGCATGTTAAATAAAGATAGAACAATCACAATAACTATAATAATTAAAAATTAAGTAAGCAAATACAAAACACAAAGAAAAACTTTTGCAAAAAAAACAACGATACAAAGCGACAAAAATCTTCACTATAATCGAACGCCTTAAAATTTACACAACTTTCTTTAATTATAGAAACACCGTCTCCCTTTGCGATGCACATAATAAAAATGCTCCAGTCTTTCAAAAAAATTATTTCACCTTTTAAAACCCTTGCCCTTATCAAGAAAACTCTCATAATATCAAGCTTTAATTGCAATTAAACTTAAATACTTCAATTTGCATAAAACCACATAATTAAATTGGGGCCCATTGATCGTCGAATGGATAGATCATGCTCTGCTCTTAAAAAAACCCACACTATGTTAGTTAGATTAACAAAGCTCTAAGGGGGCATTAGATGGAATTGCATTGGTTCCGTGCTAATTTCACTCAATGGTAGCAAGTTGTGTAGGTCCCACCATGATGTGTGAGCTATATCCACACCGTCCCCTCATTTTTCGAGATCATTTTAGATTATGGGCCAAAAAATTAGGTAGATCTAAAGCTCAAGTGGACCCCACCATAGAAAGCAACAGGGATCGAATCCCTACCATTGAAAACTTCTTTAGGGCCATGTAAGTTTTGGATTTACATCATTTTTAGGCCCATGCCATAAAATGAGGTTACAAAACAAATAAACGGTTTAGATATAACACATACATGTTATTCTCAATAGTTTCAAATGATGGTGAGTATATCCATTCAATGTATCACTGTATTACAAGCATAGCATGGAAAAATGAAATTAAGCTTACCTAGTGTGGTACCAGGGAACCATCCCTGCCATATGTAATAATTATGTTTTTTGAATCCCATCCCACCTAATCCTTGGGATTAGGTGGGATGAGATTCAAAAAACATAATTATCACTTATGACAGGGATTAGACGGGATTAAGTGGGATGAGATTCAAAAAAACATAATAATTACCCATGGTAGGGATTGTCCCTGTTGCCATGGGATAAGATTAATTCCTTAGCTTGGTTGGTAATATGGTGGTACATTGAATGGATATACTCACCATCATTAGAAATTATTGAGAATAACACACATGCGTTATATCTAAACCGTTCATTTGTTTTGTAACCTCATTTTAAGGCATGAGTCTAAAAATTCACATGTTTTGTAACCTCATTTTAAGGCATGAGCCTAAAAATGAGGCAGATCCAAAACTTATGTATCCCCAAAGAAGTTTTCAACGGTAAATATTCAATCCTCATTGCTTTCTATGGTGGGGTCCACTTAAACTTTAGATTTACTTGATTTTTTGGCCCATGCTCCAAAATAATCTCAAAAAATGGGTGGACAGTGTGGATATAGCCCACGCATCATGGTGAGACCTATACAACTTACTAACATTGAGTGAAATTGGCACGGCCCAATGCAATTCCATCTACAACTTTTCCATTCTTCTCAAACATGGAGTGGAATTAGCACAAGACCAGATGCAATTCCATCCCACCTAATCCCTTCTAATCCCACTGCCCAAACACGCCCTAAGGAGCATAATACAGTGCATCGGCGTACTTGCACATACGTGTGTGTGTGTGTATATATATATATATATATATATATATATATATATATATATATATATATATATATATATAAATAATGTCTCAAGCCTTATCTTCTAAAATAAGTGGGCAAGACAGATGGACGGCGTGGATAAGTAGGCCCTACGGTCAGGGAATCCAGGTCACCGGTCCCTAGGGTCGATGTTTTTAACGCTGTCAAATCTCCTGATGACCATTGCAGGGTTAAGATTGGCAAATGCAATTATATAAGTGGATTATGGATAGTTATCTGCATGAATAAGGCATGAAGCAGTTATTACAAACTTAAAACGGTTATGAAAAGTTAATAAACGGTTGATATTGAACGTACAGTATGGCCCACCTGATATGTGGTACTTCTTAGTTTTTGGACTAATGGCTGTCCGTGGTCGTCCTCGCCTGATGAGTGGCCCGGATCTGGCGTAGGAGTGCCACGTTAGCAAGTGTGTTTGGAATAGCCTCCTCAAGCCCTTGGATTCCGTGGGAGATTGAAGGGGTGATTGGCGGCAAGCGTGCGAGGGAAGAAGGCCATTAATCAGTTGGGCCCACCGCGAATAACCCAAGTACGAAGATGGTCCACTCATCAGGTATGGATGGCGTGTACGTTGGATGGAGACCGTTGATCTTCTTTTCTCTAACCATCGATAGCGTGAGTCTTTTTTTATGTGGGCATGTTTAACACGTGTACCGAATTGGGGAACGCGGATTCGGTGGATCCGACAACCACCGAAGTCCGTGGATCCGTTATTGTGGGGCCTACCGTTATGTATTTGATATATCCATGCTGTCCATCCATTTTCTCAGCTTATTATAGTGAAAAATCTTGAAAATGAAATAGATCCAAATATAAGGTGGACCACACCACAGGAAACAATTGGGCCGTTAAAAACTTCCTAGGGCCCACCATAATGTTTGTTTGCCATCCAACGTGTTGATTAGGTCACGTACATGTGGATGAAGGGAAATCAGAAATATCACTTTGATCCAAAACTTATGTGGGCCCGGAAGTTTTTAATGGTGGGCGTTCAATCACCTCTGCTTCCAGTTGTGTGGCCCACCTGATATTTGGATCTGCTTCATTTTTGGGATCATACTCTAAAATGAGCCACCAAAATGAATGAACGGTGTGGATATAGGCAGATACATCATGCATGGATGGCCCAGAGTCACGGATCCATCGAAGCTGCGCCCATCCTATTCCTAATCCATCGTCGTTCCCATGTTTGTACAGTGCATCAGCCGTTGACCATGGTTTGATGGTCCAGCTCACAAGAACGGCCACGGATTCCCATCAGGGATATCCTGGAGACTAAGCTCTGTGGGGCCCACTGTAATGTATGTGTTTTATCCAAGCCGTCCATCCGTTTTGCCAGATCATTTTAGGGCATAAACCCAAAAATAAGCACATCCAAATCTCAAGCGGAACCACCACAAGAAACAATGGATTGAACGCTTACCGTTGAAAACTTCACTGGGCCATAGAAGCTCCTATTAAAGCTGATTTTTGTATTTTCCCTTCATCCACGTCTGTGTGACCTTATCAACAGGTTGGATGGCAAAGAAAAATCATGCTGGGCCCTAGAAAGTTTTCAACGGTGGACGTCACTATCGCCGCTGTTTCCTGTGGTGTGGTCCGCTTGAGTTCTGGATCGATGGGTTCATGCCTAAAATGAACTGGAGAAAAGATGGACGGTGTGGATATAACATATATATCAAAGTTACCGGCTCTCCAGACAATCTGCGTCCCATGAAGATTAAGTGCAACGGCTGATCCACCGAGGTAGGTGCGGCCCTGACTGTGGGGCCCACCTCGATGTATGTGTTGTATATCTACGCCGTTCATCCCTTTCACCGGACATGGCCCAAAAAAGGAGGTAGATAAAAGCCTCAAGTGGACCACACCACAAGAAACAGTGGTCATCGCAGGTGGGCCATTGCTGCATTTTTCTTAACCGTACATTTTCATGGCCATTTATTAGAGATTTAGGATATCCCAGCATATGAAATTTGGGGCATTTTCCATCCATAGTAGGCCCCTTAAGATCATTGGTGAAGATTGCAGGATCATGCGTCCAGGTTTACAAACTCAAGGGAATGGAGTGCGATTCACTGTTTTCATCAAGCCACATGTGCCAATGTGGAACATGTGTGAGACATCCTACCCATCCATTAGGTCGTGTCTACCGTAAACATTCGCTCTCTCGAAAACGGTCCCCTCCAGACTCTACTGATTAACTGTTCCGTACAAGTATCTTGAATTTAAACTATTGGTTGTTTTTGGCCGTCCATTCTTCTCAAACATGTATGGCCCGCCAGATGAATTAAATGGACTGATCACCGACATACACCATGTTCCGGCTTCAGAAGGGAATACCTAGTGAGTGCTCGTGACCATTCACACGTATGTCGCATTAGCACACGTGCCGCGAATAAAACACTCGATCTCAAGCGAGCGAGTCTCCTTAGTAAGACCTCTGCAGAAGCTTCCAAAAAATCGGCAGCACGTCGATTTTCCCGAGGAATTGCCGATCTGGATGCCGCCGTAAACTCTCCGAACCCAGCACGACACCTCGTTCCGGATCACCGACGTGCCGTACCAGAGCCACGGTCAGACGGATATCCAATCCAACGGCTGTGATTCAATCTCACAGTCGATCTCGAAGATCTGTCGCTAAAACTAGCGACACTGCCAGATTTAGATGTAGGTGCCATGGAATCCTCACCGTATTTAGCGGTGATATTTCCGCACGCCTTCCTGTCGGTTCCGAACTAGATAATCTATTTTTCTTCTTTTGTTTGGCAGCTGTACACGTGGCAATGGTCTAGAGTGATCAGAGCCGTTGATATGGTGGGCCAATCAAATCAGACCATAACAAAAATAATAATAAAAATCAAAGAGTAGAAAAACATCTTAATCGTAGTTTACGTTGATTGAACTAAATTCGCCACAATCAAACGGCTAGGATTATCCCATCTTTCATATTCATTTAGTGGCCCACCGAATCATTTGAGCAAAGGGGAATGGTTTAGATCGTCAGTTGGTGAAATTCAAAGCAATTAGACGTGGGATTATCCGATCACTGCATCTAGCTATTGGTGGTTCTTGTGGTGGCCCACCAAATCAACGGTTCGTCATCCACGGGAGAAATTCACAACAATCAGACGTCTAGGATTGACCATTAACTAAGTTCACAACGGTCGGATGCTAGGATTATCCCATCAGACGTCTAGGGTTGTTCGATCAAACCGTTTTAGGGCCTCTGGTCTGTTCATATGGTGGTCCACCTTATCAACCGTCCAGATCGCCCGATACTGGTGCCCCGTGTGCAGTATAGATCAGGAAGATTGGATAGCAACGGCTCTGGTGTTTATCTTGGCAAAAGGATCGATTAGGTATACCTCGACGGACAGTAAAGCTACTGCCCACCTTGCACTTATGGCCAATGAATCATGTATAACCAATATCCGATCCTTGGAAATGATGGGGCCCACCAAGAAGATCAAGGAAGTAAAAATCATTTTGATCTATTCTTCATGCAGACTGAATAGTGTAAAACAACATACAGCCGCTGGATTGACTGACTATAAAAAATAGCCTATCTGACCGTTGGATTATATTTTTTCTTGTCACAAATGATCCTTATAATGTTTAAAGAATTTTAGACGGCTTTGATTTCATATACACACGATATGGTGGCCGCACATGCAAGATGGACCGTAGATTCACGGTCCGTTAAGGTGCACACCACCATTCTATCAGACATCTTAATACTATGTTAATGAAGTGCTTAACCTTTGATTATTAGATTCCATTAAAATAATACAATTTTTAATTAGAGAAATACTCCAATGCTCTCGTAGCACTGCCAGTTATAGTACTCCTTGTTGTATTGGGACACTTAGACAGTCAAATAAATTGATCCAAACCGTTCTGTACATCCAGCGTATATTTAATGGCCCACCATGTAAACATCACACTAATCTGAGAAATATTGACCATTTGAGAAATGGAGTTTAATATGAATAGTCGATATTGTTTGCAAAAAACGTCCAATTAACAATCTGTTCCATCTATCTTTTAATACCCTTCGTGGACTGCTTATGACGTTCATAAACTGTGGCTTGGGAAATAGACGGATAGATAAAATAAAGCCAAATCAAGGATGTATTGGGTCATCTGATCGGAGCAGTTTTTCATGGTAGTCTATAAAATGTGCTCTGGAGTGAATGGACGGTTCAGATCGATTTATTGGAATGTCCAAGTGAACAGATGCAAACTAGGAGCACTGTATCTTACAGTGCTCTTGAATTTCTCTCTAAATTATATTATGCCTTGTCCTTGCTCCTGTCTGAAGGTGGGGACACATTGCAACAAGCCAGCCTGTAATCCAAACCATTCACAGCCCGAAAATTTTCCTGGTCGGTCGATCTTATTTGTTAGATCAAAGGCATGAAAATGAATGGTTAAGACAACAATTGACAGTAGCAAACTAGTAATAATAATAAAAAAAAAAACTCACTGATTGTATGGCCAGGATCATCTCATTATAGTGATTTGGTACGAATGGTCCAAACCTGATTAGTCTAAAGTGGATCCCTATTAATGGAGCACACTTGTATGAGTATTGTTTTCAGCCGCTTCATGTGCGTGCATATTAGAATTGAAATTGAGGCGTCAACTTAAACCGAACAACAATGATCCTGATGGTTTTTTTTTTACCCATCTTCGACCGGTCAAGAGCTCTACTCGACTGGTCGAAGGCTGGTGGTCGACCAGTCGAAGGTTCGAGTCGAGGACTTCGAATCAAAGTCCAGCGAGTATTTTTGATGTTTTTTACTGTAGTTATGACTGGTCGAAGAGATGCTCGACCAGTCGAAGGGGTCCTACGACTAGTCGAAGACTAAGTTCGACTAGTCGAAGGTTACACAGTTTGTTCCGCGATTTTGCGTGAAATTACGGATTTGAGTCCTTTCGCAATAGGGATGCGGAAAGGAGTTTCTTAAACTATAAAAGGGGTTGCCTAGAGTTTTTCTAGGGACAGCAAGAGGGTTTCCTAAAGCTTTACAAGGGATTTGCTAAAGGGTTTAGGGCTATCAAAGGTAGGATCGTGGAGGTTTTCTACTTTGCAAGTTATATCTCAGCGCTTCTATGTCCTCGTAATTGGTTAGATCTCTCCGTTTTCTCTATTTCTCTTATTGTTTATCCACTCCTGCGTGAGTGAAGGAGATTGTAACGTTCTACTTCATAGTGGATTGTTGATCTGGACGAGGTCCTGTGGTTTTTACCTCTTTGAGGGTTTTCCACGTAAAAATCTCTTGTGTGGTGTGTGATTGATGCTTTGATTTATTTTATTGCTTTATTATCCATAATTTCGTTTGTTTCAGAGGAGGCTAGATCCTAAGGTTTGTGCAAGGCATCCCAACAAAGTGGTATCAGAGCTAAGTTCATTGAACGGGTAGGATTAGTTTTGAATTATGGAAGGTGGCTCAAGGATGATCAGCCTCAATGGTTTTAACTAGACCATATGGAAGGCTAAGATGGAGGACTTGCTTTATTGCAAGGACCTATATTCTCCAATCTTAGGCATATTAGCAAAATCCAAGGATATGATTGATGATGATTGGAAGAAGATGGACCGAAAGGCGGTAGGGTTTATTAGACAATGGTTGGATGATTCTGTGTTCCACCATGTGTCTACGGAAACTTCAGCCGCAAGCCTATGACTAAAATTACAAGGGTCCTGTATGACGATATTTCTGATAAAGCAACTTGTGAATCTCAAGTTCAAGGATGGTGGTTCTGTGGCCGAGCACATGAATGAGGTCAGCAATATAGTGAACCAACTCACCTCTATGAAGATGGTTCTGGATGATGAATCGCAGACTTTATTATTGCTTAGTTCATTGCCTGACAGTTGGGAGACATTGGTGGTGTCTCTAAGTAACTCCGCGCCAGACGGAAAGATATCCATGGAACAGGTAACCAGTTGTCTCTTCAATGAGGAAACAAGGAGGAAGTCTCAGGGGTCTACTCAACAAGAGGCTCTTATGACGCAGGAACGGGGGAGACGAAAGAACAGGAAGGGCGGGAAGGCCCGAGATAAATCAAGAGGCAAGTCGAGTAAGAGAAAAGATGTTGAATACTGAAATTGTGGCAAGAAGGGCCACTACAAGCATGAATGTCGTGGTAAGAAGAACGACAAGAAAGGAAAAAGGGAATGAAGATGAATCAGATTCCACTGCGGTCGCTTCAGATGGCGACATGATAATTATTCTTTCTACAGATCATGACGTATGTCTCACAGCTACGAGTCAGGACACCGACTGGGTGATAGACTCGGGAGCTTCTTTTCATGCAACTCCACACAGGAACTCCTTCACAAGCTACAAGTCAGGTGACTATGGGACTGTGAAGATGGAAAATTCTGGCATATCAAAAATCATGGGAGTCGGTGATATTTGTGTGAAAACTGATGTGTGTTGCACATTGGTTCTCAGGGATGTGAGGCATATCCCAGACCTTTGCCTCAACTTGATGTCGACGGGAAGGCTGGATGATGATGGCTATGAAAGCCGGTTTGCTGGTGGGCGATGGAAGCTTATCAAGGGTTCGTTGATCGTGGCTAGAGGAAAGAAGTGTTGCACCCTTTACAAGGCAAGTGTTAGTATATGTTGAACGCAGCGGAAGATTCAGCTATTGACATGTGGCACAGGCGTCTAGGCCACATGAGTGAAAAATGGCTTCAGCTACTAGCGAGGAAGCAGCTCCTTCCAGATGTGACAGGTATACCTCTCAAAACCTGTCTTGATTGTTTATCAGGGAAACAACATAGACTTTCATTTGTTAAAACTGCTTGTCATGTTAATAAAGTGCATGCATTAGATTTAGTTTATTCTGATGTTTGTGGTCCTATGAGGACAAAAACCTTGAGTGGGGCATTATATTTTGTCACTTTTATAGATGATGTATCTAGGAGGGTTTGGGTTTATGCTTTGAAATCCAAGGACGAGGTCTTTGGTGTGTTTAAATTGTTTCATGCTATGGTCGAGAGAGAGACAGGTAGACCATTGAAGTACATCCGCACTGACAATGGTGGTGAATACATTGACGACTTTCATGAGTACTGCAAGTCCCTGGGTATACGGCATGAACAAACAGTTCCCAAGACCCCCCAGCATAATGGTGTAGCTGAGCGAATGAATCGCACCATTGTTGAGAGAATCAGATGCATGTTATCCCATGCGAAGTTGCCCAAGACGTTCTAGGGAGAAGCAACGCACTTGGCAAAGTATTTGAACTCCGTTGAATGGAGAAGTTTGGACGGGATCCATCGCGGTCATCTCAGGGTGTTTGGATGCAGGGCATCTGCTCACGTACCAAAGGACGAGAGGTCCAAGCTCGATATGAAGATCAGGCAGTGTGTGTTCTTAGGGTTCGGTGATGAAAATTTCGGTTACAGGTTATGGGATCCGACCGAGAGGAAGCTTGTCAGGAGCAGAGATGTGGTTTTCTTTGAAGATCAGTGTATAAAAGACATTGGTAAGCCAGAGAAGAATCAGCCTAGTTCAAGTGAGCTAGAGGACATGGATCCGATTACTTCTCCCGTGGTGCCTGATGACGGGAGAATACAGCAATGTGCAGAGGACGAGAGAGTTTCTTCAAAAGATGGACCAGGAGAGCAGCCCCCACTTGATCTACTTGTTGAGCCACAGGTGAGGAGGTCATCTAGCGATAGATAGTCGTCCAAGAGGTACTCGCCTTACGAGTACATTATGCTAACCGATGGGGGAGAGCCAGAAGATTATTCTAAGGCCCTAGCCGACGAGCATAAGGGGGAGTGGTTGAAAGCTATGCAAGAGGAGATGGAATCCTTGCATAAGAACTACACCTATGATATGGTGAAATTGTCTGAGGGCAAGAAAACTTTGAGCAACAAGTGAGTGTTCAGAAAGAAGATTGAGCAGAAAAATTCACAGACGAGGTTCAAGGCCAGACTTGTGGTGAAAGGGTTTGGTCAGAGGAAAGGTATAGACTTCGAAGAGATATTCTCACCAGTGGTGAAGATGACATCCATACGGGTGTTGCTTAGGTTGGCGGTTAGCATAGATCCGGGAGATAGAGCAGTTAGATGTTAAACCGCTTTTCTCCATGGTGATCGGAAAAAGAGATCTACATGCACCAACCGAGGGGTTCAAAGTCAAGGGCAAGGAGCATGTGGTGTGTAGGTGAGGAAGAGCTTGTATGGGTAAAAAACAAGCTCCATGGCAATGGTACAAGAAGTTCGACTCGTTTATGTTGAAACATGGGTATGACAGAACGGAGTCGGACCACTGTGTGTTCACGCGCAAGTTCTCAGATGGTGATTTCTTAGTTCTGCTGTTATATGTTGATGACATGCTCATCATGGGAAAAGACATCAAGAATATTGACAGGCTGAAACAGGAGTTGGGCAAGTCTTTTCCGATGAAAGACTTGGGCTCGGCTAGACAGATCCTAAGAATGGAGATAACCCGTGACAGAAGCAGAAGGAAGCTTTGGCTTTCACAAGAACGGTATATTGAGAAAGTCCTAGAGCGGTTCAATATGAATGCTGTCAAGTACTCCACTAGATGGTCACTTCAGATTGAGCGACGAGACGGTGTCCCAAGAAAAGGAAGAGGTGGAAGAGATGCGAGAAAATACCCTACGCGTCGGTGTAGGAAGTTTGATGTATGCTTTATGGTGTGTACACACCCAGACATAGCATATGCGGTTGGTGTTGTCGATACACCTTGCCAATCCCTGGCAAAGAGCATTGGGCGGCGGTGAAATGGATACTACGGTATCTAAGAGGCTCATCCGAGTTGAGTCTATGTTATGGTGACGGGAAAACGTGTTAGAGGGCTACACGGATGCGGATATGGAAGGTACATAGACTCCGGGAAGTCTACATCGGGGTTCATGTTCACATTTGCGGGGGAGCGGTTTCTTGGCGAGAATAAGCTACTGAAGGTCGTAGCATTGTCGACTTACGGAGGTCGAAATACATCAAGTCACGAAAGCATGCAAAAGATGCTTTGGATGAAAAGGTTCTGAACTTAGCACTGAGCGGGGAGGAGCACGTGGTCTATTGCGATAGTCAGAGTGCTATACACTTGAGCAAGAATCCAAGTCAGCATTCCAAGTCGAAACACATTGAGATATGGTATCACTGGATCAGGGATACTTTGGAACAAAAGGTGTTACAGCTTGAGAAAGTCCACACGGACGATAATGGGTCAGACATGATGACTAAGGCTTTGCTCAAGGGCAAGTTTGAGGTTTGTAGAAACCTAGCTGGCTTGAAGAAGGTAGATCCCTCTTGGGTCAAAAAGGGAGAGATTTGATGGTTTTTTTTTACCCATCTTCGACCGGTCGAGAGCCCTGTTCAACTGGTCGAAGGCTGGTGGTCGACCAGTCGAAGGTTCGAGTCGAGGACTTCGACTCAAAGTCCAGTGAGTATTTTTGTTGTTTTTTTACTGTAGCTACGACTGGTCGAAGGGATGCTCGACTAGTCAAAGGGGTCCTAACTAGGTTCGACTAGTCGAAGGTTACGCAGTTTGTTCCGCGATTTTGCGCGAAACTGCGGATTTGAGTCCTTTCGCAACAGGGATGCGGAAAGGAGTTTCTTAAACTATAAAAGGGGTTGCCTAGGGTTTTTCTAGGGACAACAAGAGGGTTTCCTAAAGCTTTTAAGGGATTTGCTAAAGGGTTTAGGGCTATCAAAGGTAAGAGAGAACGAGAAAGAGAGAGAGGAAGCTTATAGAAGAGAGGTTCTCCTCGTGGAGGTTTTCTACTTTGCAATTTATATCTCAGCACTTCTATATCCTCATAATCGGTTAAATCTCTCCGTTTTCTCTATTTCTCTTATTGTTTATCCACTCCTGCGTGAGTGAAGAAGATTGTAACGTTATACTTCATAGTGGATTGTTGATCTGGACAAGGTCCTGTGGTTTTTACCTCTTTGAGGGTTTTCCACGTAAAAATCTCGTGTGGTGTGTGATTGATGCTTTGATTTATTTCATTGCTTTATTATACATAATTCTTGTTTGTTTCAGGAGGCTAGATCCTAAGGTTTGTGTAAGGCATCCCAACAGATCCCAAGCATCAATATATTCAGACATGGAAGGTATGATCGAGATATAAAGAGATCGGTCATCTATTTAGCCAGTCGTTTAATGTGTAAAATTGGATCAGTTGATATTCAGATGGTAGAGTTCGTCCTCTAATAATGTGTTACACATTTGACTTCCGTCTGAAAGTATTTTTCAATACAGGTAAGTGAAATAAGAAAATGAATTCTTACCGTCAGTCACAAAGAGCAGCTGCAAAACAAATTTCCGAATGATGTACTAAATCCAACACACGAGCATGGAATTAAACTACCGCTAAAAGTTATCAGCCACACGGTTACCACTACAAATTATGCTACGGAATGTAAATAACATGCTGAAAAGTAAAATATTATATTAAAAAAATATAATTTATTGTACATGACAAGTAAAGGATTATACTATGAAATATAAATTTATTAGTAGTTGAAAGATAATTGAAAAGTAGATTTAATTTGTTTGGATTAACACGAGAAATATTTTCTTACTGAATTCCTCTTATATTTATAATTTTACCTTGGTCATTTTGATCATTCCTACATCCTGACAGTTAATATAACAATTCACCTCTACTTGCTTTCTTTTTTTCTCTTTTCATCATCTGTCCTGGAACTGCTTTTTCAAGATTGCTTCTTAGCTTAAATAATGACACGCATCATTTGATACATTCACCTACTATATATATAAATATATATATATATATATATATATATATATATATATATATACACACACACCAAATACATCACGCAGATACATACGAATCACACATAATGGAGACGTACAATCTGCCCCATTCATCTTGTGACCCTTTAATGGATAGCCGTAAATATACCAAAACAAACACAGCCAAAAGGCAAGTTTAATATGGATTATTTACAGACCGTTCTTAAAAGTCTATTTTTAATATTAGAAGTCTACTGCTCGTTGAATCCATTATGTGGGGCCCACTAAACGAACGGTCGGATCTAGACACGTGTGAACCCGTACCTACCACCCGGAGAAAAAAGAAGTGTCGAACACGTAATCCTCACTTCCCGACATCCTCATACTATCTTAATCATATGCTTTGGCCTTTAATCATCAGATTATATTAACATAATTATTATTTATGAATTAGTTATGTGATACTCTGGCAGAGTGTGATGCTCCATACACATGCACTTAGAAAACCGTACAAATTATAAAAACTACCTGAAAATAAACCGTCTAAATCGTGGGAACCACTGTAGATGGGACACAGACAACGTCAGATTGATTAGAAGATCATGACCGTTGATTGATAAACATTGGTTTGTTGGATTTGAGAAGTTAATTTCTTTTCATTTTAAGGGTCCAATGAGATTGATATTTGGATCATGGCCCATCTATTTTTCAGGGCTTAAATTGTAATATGTGCACGCCATGTGTACCATTTTCTAGTGCATATGTATAGATGATGGTACTCTGCCATTGTATCAAAGCTTTTTCAATATCCAATTGCCGTGTTGGGTCGCTTGTCTGATTGTACGGATAAAACAAAATATTTTAAATTAGAGGCACGGAATTTTCGTGCTCCCCATCCTGTATCGTACACGTGGCAGGTGGGATGATGATCTGAATCATGCATTCTGTGGGGTCCATCATATATAGTGCAGAACAGGAAAAAATTCTGATTGATCGATCACAACCGTCTAACAATCGGCCTTTTTCTTATTTTTATATCCTACCGTCCATTTGTGTACCATTGAGGGAAGGGTTAGAATTTCTCCAAACAGTGTAATTTTTATGTGAGATTCCATTCGGTCTTCGAGTTATCAAATGAACGGTTTTGATCTATTCCATTCATGCCACGTGTACAGAAATGACGTGGAGCATGGTGAGCACAACATCCTATTGGAAATTAAATTATTTTAATTAATAGATAAATACTTTTATAATGCCAACCACTTTATTCCTTCCTTTATTTTTAATTTTTTATTTCAAACATATGGTTGTATTCGTATGTATTTCTTAATAACGTAGCCCTAAAGTATTTATCCTCTGTGTGACACGTGGCACTAATGGAATGTTGTGGGGCCCACCTTCTTCTTTTTCTTCTTCCTTCCGTTGAATGGTCCATATACAACTTAAATGCAGACGTGGGCCCCACCACTGCACCGAGTGGTCTCTACCTTATTGCCATACAAGTTTATGAGAATACAGGCGACCTTGACCGTTTGATACGAAAGCCGATGTTCATGAAAATTTTAAAAGCCAGAAATTCATTGTAATTAGATGGTTATGATTTTCCAATTAAAGTGATTTTTGGACCATTAGCAATTTAAAGAAAATAATAAGCTATGGGCCATATGAGGTGGGTCCCACTTTGCAATCATTTTAAACCAATAACTATACTTAAAGTTTAAACAAAACAAATCAAATTAAATATATTTCGAAGCATATATGAATTAATACAAACTTAAAACCTATCTTTCACGGAGAATGAAATGACTTATGCTTGCTTTCTCTCTCTTTCTTTCAAATTAATTATCCAAGATTTTTATTCTACACTACACAAAGCTTTTAATGATATATATATATATATATATATATATATATATATATATATTATATATAATATATATATATATGTGGGAAAAGGTACAATGCGCTCGAGCTGGTTTTAACGCCCCATGAGGTCGAGCTGTGTGGGCCCCACCGTGATGCGTTTCGAACATCTACCCCATCAGTCAGATGCACCATTCCATTATGGGCCTAGATCTCAAAAATCAAGTCAATCCATAACTTGTATAGGCAACACCACATATAGAAGTGGGGAGGGACGGTGCACCATTAAAAAATTTATAACCAATTTTGAGGGCCCACCGAGATGTGGTTTGCAAATCCAGCCATCCATTATGTGTGTCCCACTTGAATGAGGGTTTATACCAAGTTTCAGGCACATGAAAAACTCAGGTGGGCCCCACCAACTGCTTTTATATGTTTTAACGGTGTCTTCACATAATTTTAGATGGTATGGCCCACCTGAGTTCTGTATACGGATGATTTTTGGGACATCCCATAATTCAAAGGGTGCCCATCAAATTCACGGTGTTGATGGTCGAAACACATCACAGTGGGGCCCACGTAGCTCGACCTCACAGGAGCTTATAGTCAGCTCTCATTATATATATATATATATATATATATATATATATATATATATATATATATATATATATATATATATAAGCTTATAAGCTTTTGCCACCGAGTTTAAGTAACCCTTCTGGTGTGAGTGTGCGAGTGTGTGGCATGTGTGGGTGTGTGCGTGAAAAAAAGTTTGGATGTTTATGCTATATAGTAAGCAGATATTGTCGCATTCTACTGTATAGTATACTGGCTTAAAGCTTACTGTCTTAGGGTCATTATATCCCATGACTATGATTGACATCCAAATTAAATTTTTAATCAAAACGATTTACCAAATTATTTTGGTAAGTCATGTTGATCATTCACTCTAATTTCTAACATAAGATTAAACTTATAAAAGTCACAAATCATTTATTAAGAATTCTAATTCTTGAGAACATGATCAGCCACCAAACTAATCATAATTCATATAAAACACTCACATATTGGTGAATAAAACAAATTAATTAAATTCCCAATAAGATACATTAGGTCCTCTCGAGTCTAAGGATAAGCGTAAAAAGTAAATAATTTAATTTAATTTAACTTTTAAAAATTCAATCAATGTATACACATGCACACAATCTTTTGGATCAGTTGGATGTCATTCATACATGACACGTGGCCAGTTATGCTTCTTCATCTCCTTACATTTACTCATGCTTTGTAGATGACGATACCATCCAACTAACTAGCTAATAAATTTCAAGGAGTCAAGTGCTTACAACATCCAACCCGTCTAAAAGGTTGGCCCCACCATCGAAAACATCCAACACAAAAATCAATCCAATTCACATATCATATGAGCCACACACCATTAAAAAAAAAAAAAAAAAAAAAATGAACAAATGCCAATCTAGTACAAAATACGTGTGGACTACCTGACGAGTGGATTGCTCTGATTTTTGAACCATGTGACTTAAATCGTGGGGCCAATATATTGGACAGCTTGGATGTCATATATACATGATTCCCAAGAAATTATCACTCTCACCTCTCGCAGGGTGAGCCCTTATGAGTACCATAGCTTATGGCTAGAGCAATGGGAAGGGGCCACTAGAGACAACAGTAAGTAAGGATATCGAGCTATGCGGGCTGCAGGAGCCAGCACCACAGATAGAGATGCTTCCAGAGGTGAGTTAAGGCCCGAGGAACTAGACAAGACAAGCTAAGGATTGAGAATTCCCTCATTGATAATAACTTCTCAAGAGGTACAATAAAGTAAAGTTGTTTAAATCCTCCTTGCCTTCAGGTGTTAGGCAAGTGGTACCTTTCTAAATGTGTTAGCTATTTCAAAGAGAGAGTTGCATAATCATCTTCAAATAATCAAGTTGGAGGACGACAGAAAGATGTAGATGTAGATGTAAATGTAGATGCAAATGTAGAGGTAATTGGAGTGAAGGTATCACTAACACCCCACTAATGCAATACCTAGACCTTAACACTATTATTCAACCAGTTGTATTTGAGACCTACAGTATAACTCCCAATAGCCTTGTTTATAGCTTGAAGTTAGCATTTGGATGAACTAATATATTGAAATGCAATAATAATAAGTCTCGTAGAGTGGAAATAACCAAATTGGTATTGGGTTATTAGTGTTCAAGTTGTGGCCGGGTGCATTTGGATGCGCTACTAAGATAGCTTGCATTAATTACCTTACTTAGCATGCCCATTATGCGCACGTGTGGATGCACTAATAAATTGAATTGCGATAATTAGTCGTTGAGGTGGAAATAATCAGATTATAATTTACTTGCATATGCATCATTGAATTGACTTACAATCCATAAAATAATTAATCGTACTTATCATGGGCCCATTTGGATGTTAGGTATTCATTAACCACAATGGTGGCTGTAACAACCACTGTTGGAAATCATATAGATTAATATAATTTTATTTTTTCAACAACCACTGCCATTACTGTAACGATACATGCCAAAATAGATAGAATAGATATTTTTTTCTTTTAAAAAGAAAAAGAGAAAGAAAAATCAATACAAACCCTATAGCGGAATGGAACGGGGCTATTACGGTTATTATTGTTCATGATATGATAATCCAAACCAGTAAAATAGGGGTCTCATTAGGATGGGTGATACCCAAAATAATCTTCAAGATAGAAAGACCCTATCAATGATACAAATACAACAATAGAGGAGATTGTCAAAAGAGTTAATTGATCAAAGGGTTGAAATGATCCTACCATCAACAATGTGGCCCATCACACAAACAGCTCGGATCATTGAAACATGACTCCAAATCCAACAGTTAAAAGTTCCAATGGCCAGTTTGAATCAAATAGATATGAATCATAAGAACCATATTGATTTCATTAGCTAAGGCCTTGTTTAAATGCACACAATTGAATTGGACTGCCATTTGAGTTGCTATAAGCCTAAATGTCCAGTGTTTGGTTAAATAATTCCTTGTTTAGACTGAATAACAGTCCCAAATTGTGATTATCTTCACTTTAGTTTTGGTATCCAAACATGGTAATATCAAGAAACAATTAAAAAAAATCCTAATCTATATCTCTTTCGATCTATAGTTATATATTGTATATAACATGCACAAGCGCTTTTATCTTTTGGATATTTTTGCATCCGCAAATGGTTTTGGAGGATGAAAAGCTTTAAATACTCACAAGACATTGGAAGTTATTTAAAATGGAATTAAGATGTTTTGGAAATTGAAAATTGTAATTATTGTCAGTTGTGCGGTTCGAATTTCACGAGTAAAAACCATGCAACTACTTAAAATTTACCAGCATCTTTACAATTCTTTGATGCACTGCTAGAACTCTATGCAAGGGAGTGTAATACCAGGGAAACCATGCAACAAGATTGTGTGGGGCCCACTACGATGACGGTGTAAAATTCATACTGTAACTATGTTGTGAAGGTTATAACAAGGTGTTAGCCTGGAATTCGGCTATGTATTGCATGTGTGAAGATGCGAGCGTGCTAGAACTGAGTGGGTCTGGTTCAAATCAAAACCACTTACTCCTGACGTCAAAATAGAGCGGTGCTTGGTCAAGTACGTAACCTGCTGTCTATTGAGTTAACTGTTGAGTGCGATATTAAATGATTTGTGGAGGTTAGGAATATTCCTTTAATGATTTTTTTTTTTTTGACTTAAAAATTAAAGACTTTCAGAAGTGCAACAATTGTGTAATCAAGGGAAAATAAATTGAAAAATGGATGTAAAAAAGAGAACTTACTGCTAAAGTCAAATCACTAACTTAACTGAGAGCAGCAAAGTGTTTTATAGAACAGTGTGTTGATGAACGAGAATCGACAAACACCAAAAATTATAAGCTATTGTCAACCTAGCATACAAGCCCAAGTGGTCAATTTCTAGAAGGTCTTCTTTTAGGTCCAACATGCAAGCTTAATTAGACGAAATGGAATTAAAACCATGACTAAGTTACCAAACTACTCTTAAAAGCTAAGGATAAAAACGACTAAGTATTTATGATTTGATTAACTTGTTGTTGTTATGAGATTCCTTCTTTTTATGGCTTCTTTTACTATTTATAATGCTCCTTGTGTAGTATTGAGAATAATCGTTGCTTATGTAGCAATTTCTAATATCATCAGTTATAAAGTAATGGTTACTCCCTTTCGATTATGTTCACCATTTACAGAATGTGTTCTTATCTCAAAATCACGTGGCCAACACATCCATTCAGAGATATATAGATATCATCTGTGCCACATGACCTCATCCACAATACCGTTCACCTGGGACTGCCCAATCATGCCCAAACACAGGGCAAATCTAAATCTCAAGTGGGCCACAATATAAAAACTCGTAAAGACGAGTCAACCCTCTGTTGAAACCATGAGTGCCCTTCTCCCTCTTCACCTTTGCCACAATATTTAAGTATTTTCTCCCCCTTATTTTTTTCCAATTTCTCCTACTTTTCTCTCATTATTTCACCTTGCTGTGTCACCTCAAAGCCATTTTCACATCACCCGTTACACCAACATGACATATATCCTAAACGTCCAATCAGTTGGGCCCCAACATCTAGAAAGACACCACTATCTAGAAAAACAGGCCAGAATTCACTCATCACATGAGCTACAATGCTAGAGACCCTAGCTCAACTGACCATTGGATGGGTCCTGAATTTTCATCCAGTGATGTAGGGAATGGTTTAGATTTCTTTTATCTCACATAACATTTTCAATTCATCCTAAGTAGAAATGGCCTTCTAAATATTTTCGATGGAATATAAACATCATCGTGTTTTTGGGCTCATGCCGTGGAACAAACTCACAAAATGAATGAACGAGATAGATTTCTCAAAAGCATCATGGTGGGCCCCATGTAGGGTTATAGGCAATCTATGCCTAAGGCACCTGCAAGCTGAGGTCCTCAAAATAGTTTGGATGGAATATAAACATTATGGTGTTTTTGGGCGGGCTTCTGTCGTACAGTAAACTCACAAAATGAATAAATGGGATGGATTTCTAAAAAAAAAATTATAGTGGGCATGGATTTCTCAAAAATATCATGGTGGCCCCATGTAGGGTTATAGGCAATCTTAAGTTTAGGGTCTTCTAAATAGTTTGGATGGAATATAAACATCATGGTGTTTCCAGGCTCATGTCATAGAATAAACTTGTAAAATGAATCAGCTTGAATGGATTTTTCAAAAATATCATGGTGGCCCCATGTAAGGTTATAGGCAATCTATGCCTAGGGAAAGTTCTGCAAGCTTGGGTCTTCTAAATAGTTTGGATGGAATATAAACATTATGGTATTTTCAGGCTCGTGTCATAGAATAAACTCCCGAAATGAATGAATGGGATGGATTTATATATCAAAAACATCATGGTGGCCCCATTTAGGGTTATAGGCAATCTACCCCTAGCGAAAGTTAGCACCTGCAGCTGGGTCATCTAAATAGTTTGGATGGAATATAAACATCATGACGCTTTTGGGCTAATCGTATTAGAATAAACTCACAGGATGAATGAACGGGATGGATTTCTCAAAAACATCATGGTGGGCTCGTGTAGGATTATAGGCAATCTATGCCTAGGAATAGTTCTCACCTGCAAGCTGGGGTGTGGGGCACACCATATTTTAGGCATAGCATCCAATCAGTTAATTAACATGGTTGCCTGTAATGAAAATGAAATGACCCAGGTATCAAGACAACTCAACCACGTGAAATTTCAAGATTTTTATGTGGTTGTCCATCATTTTCCATCACCTCTGGTAAATGAATCCACGTGATTTTTTGGGCTAATATTTTTATGATGGGAAAATCCTGTTGGATGGATTGGATGGTATAAATACACCAAGGTGGGCCCCATAGGAAACTACGTGCACTTTTTTTTTTCATCTAAAACTAGTTGCATGTGAGATCAAAATGATAATCTCAAGATAAAGAGAATGGACGGTTTAGATTCAGTGATCAGACTCTTAATCTCGTTCAGAGTTTGGACGACCAACTGATTGTCTTCCTAATATTGGGAGGTTGCCACGTCACTTTCTCTCAACCACTTTTTGTACCGAGGCCCACAAATGCTGTCAGCCATGCATGCAACGTACCAAACTGCAGTGTGCGTAACTAGTTGCAAGATCTGGCCGTACATTTTTATGGCCCACACGTGGCACCTCCAGATCCCTAACATTCTCTAAGGAGAAACATATTTATTTGATTATTTAATTATTTTGTCTTTTTATTACAAATGTGGGTCCCACCTCCCTGTTTTTACAAGATCGCGGATTGTGTAGTGTCACTGTGTGGATTCTCTGTGGGCCTACTGCGATGTATATGCTTTATCCACACCATACATCCATTTTTCCAGCTCATTTTAGGACATGAAACCAAAATCGAAGTATATAAAAATCTCAATTAGACCACACCACAGGAAACAGTGGGAATTTAACGGTTACCATTGAAAACTTCCTGTGGGTCACAGAAGTTTTACATCAAGCTGATATTTGTGTTTTCCATTCATCCAAATCTTTTAGATCTTATTAACAGGTTGGATGAGAAATAAAGATCATTACGGGGCCCAAGAAGGTTTCAACAGTGGATGCTATTATTCCTACCGTTTCCTGTGGTGTGGTCCACTTGATATTTGTATATTCTTGATTTTTGGTCTGATTCCCTAAAATGATCTTTAAAAACAGATCTACGGTTTAGATAAAACATATAAATCACAGTGGGCCCTACAGAGAATTCACAGGACAATATAGCATGGTGAGCTTTTCCCTGCGTCCGCATCCGTTTTTACAGGAGGTCCATCTTCGAACCACGACGGTTACAGTGACACCGCAACAAAAAATAAATATATTCAGTAGGACCCACCTTGATGTCTGTGTATCATCCACTCCGTACATATGTGGCGCCAGCTCATGGTAGGTCTTTAACCCTAAAATCAGTCAGATTTAAAATTCAAGTGGGCCACACCACAAGAAACAGTGGGGATAATGACATCCACCGTCGAAAACTTAGTTGGTCGTTTTCCATCTGTGGCCCACCTCAGTTTTGGATAGATAGAGGTTTGCTATTTGCTAGCCCCACTTACACGTTTACACACATCACACGTGCCATCTTGCTAGTGGGGTTGAACATCTGAACGGTGCATACGATGGCCATGCACGAATGAGGTGGGTCCACATGTATGAGTTGGATGTACATCAAAACCGTTCTTTCTTTTATTCAGATATGGCCCACGTGATGAAGGGTCCTGATTTTTGTTTGTGGTCATCTCAACGGTGGGACCATCTGCATAACTCAGATGTTCCATATACTTTCTCCAGGTGGGCCACATTGAATAAAATAATCTGATACTTAAAAGAATTTTCTTGGCCGTCCACCATTTTGTATCTACGGCCCACCGGTGTGTACATTGGGACATTGCAAATCAGGTGGGCCACAGAATACAAAAACGATCTAGGTGGGCCAAAATACAAATCTCATCAGCGTACTTAGCTTGATGGCATTAATTCAAAAGGATGGTGTACCATTTTCCATACACCTTAATCCACCAAATAACGTATATATACGGTAGAGAAACATCCCATCAAGTACACATACGAACCCAAAAAGACAGTGCGTAGAGTAAATAAAATACAACACCAAGGGCCTGTTTGGCCGGGCAGATCCCATGTTAGTAGGAGGGATGGGATCAATTTTAAGGTAATGATGGTGGTGTCAGTGGATTGTCTTAAGATTCAGGATTGCTTATATCCCGGGACAAGTTCAATGGGTCTGTTTGGCACGCTCTACATATCTCGAGATTTTACTTTCCAATCCATCCAACTAAGGGATACAATCAATTTTAAGGTAATGATGGTGATGTCAATGGATTGTCTTAAGATCCATGGGATTGCTCATATCCTAGAACAAGTTCGCCGGATCTGTTTGGCTCATAATGCCTATCTCAGGATATTGCCGATCCCATCCCTCCTAATACCGTGGGATTTGCCTAGACAAATAAGCCCTAGATTCCATGGTATTAGAAGGGATGGGATCAATTTTAAGGTAATGATGATGGTGTCAGTGGATTGTCTTAAGATCCATGGGATTACTTTTATCCCAGGACAAGTTCACTAGGTCTGTTGTATGTCGTGCATATTTAAGAATTTTACCTTTCAATCCATCCAACCATCGAATAGGATAAATTTTAAGGTAATGATGGTGATGTCAATGAATTATCTTAAGATCCATGGGATTGCTCGTATCCCACCGGATCTTTTTGGCTCGTCATGCCTATCCCAGGATACTGCCGGTCCCATCCCTCCTAACACCGTGGGATCTGCCTGGCCAAACAGGCCCTAAGGTGGTTGTTCATCCCATTTTCTTAAGTTGTGGTGTCTATTATACCATAGGGTATATACGTAGTTATGCATGGCCCATATGGACCATATAAGGTGTGGGTCCATTTTCTGATAAAGGATAGCCAGAAATCCACACGAATGGAATTATCTTAGCCGTCTGATTTTCATCACTGAATTTGGATTGCTGATTATCTAATTTTAACGGTGTCTGATGACTGGAAATTGGGTGGATACGATCAATTAAGTCAGTATGATTTTTGTTGTGATCATCTTTAGAGAATGTACCCTACTATTTGGATGGTTTGGATTGATGTGTACTGAGGTAGGCCGTAGGTATGTCGTGGAAGAGGCACGAGAACTTAAGAATGGTGGTGAACTACCAGTTTAACTTGTCGGTAGATAAAAAACAGGAAAAGGACGTGAGCGTGTTTTCGCAGTTGGGGTTCACATCACATCAATCGTTTTGATACTCTGGCCGAGTGTGACGTTTGATAGACAGGCACCTAGAAACTGTACACATGGCAGGCACTTCAAACTAAACCGAGTAAATTTCGAAACCACTGCTGCCAAACTCGTATTTTTGGACACATTTTTTTTTAAAAAAATAGGACCGTTGGATTTTATTTTTTTCATTTTTAACCATCCAATAAGTGTCCACGAATAGTCAGATAATCAAATAAGCATTATATTTGGTTCTTGATAGATGCAGGTAAGGCCATGCTTTCTACAGTTCAATTTGAATTACTTGTGTGGCACATATACGTGATTTGTAGGTGCCTGCGTATCATCCATCACACTCTACCAGAGTATCAAAGCTTTTCTCCAAAGCAAAGGACGATTCCTATGTCTTTTGGGCCCACCGTATTTCGTATAATAAATCTACTCCGTCCATCAAATTCTTTACTCGATGATACTAGAAGAACCCAAAATTGATTCAGATCATAGCTCAGGCGTTACACACCACAGAGAACAATTTAAGTGCAATTTTCATTTTTTCCCGTTGATTAGGTCCACCTGAGTTGTTTGTACCGTTTATCTTTTATACGTACGGTGGAAATGATTCTTTTCACCTGATGGACGGAGTAGATTTTACATATACAACATGGTGGTCCCAAAGATGATTGTGTGCGTACGGAAATGTTTACATGTGTACAGAGAGAGTGGAAGAGAGATGATAGTGCGCATGCGCGCATGCAACAACCGTAGGTAGCACTTTCTTATCTTTTTTGAAGTACCCTACGAGGGGACGCGGACCCTACGAGGGACCATAAAAACACGTGTCCAATGCAATTGCATGCTTGTGGGTCAATCCAGACCGTACGAATCATAGAGCCCCATCTTTAAAGAGGATAAGAACCATTACATTTCATCCATGGAATCTAAACCGTTGAAATTTTTCATGAGAATCACGCGGAAAATGCATCTATCACGGTTGGTTCATGCCAGAAGAGCAAAAAAAAGTGTGAAACTTGTTGCAACCCCTTCAATACGCCATCATGCCAATCAACGGTTCGGATTTTACAACCACATCAAGTGGATACTATGCCCCTACTCCATCATCTAATCAGATCCATCCGTTCAAAACAAAGATCGGCAGAGATAAACGGTTGATGATTGAGGATAATACGTGTGGAGAGGATTGCAAAACACACATAAGCGTAGACCGCATCTCCCCAATCAGGTATGAGCCATCCATGATTCTGGACCCTCCATCTAGCTTTCTGACAATATGAAACACATGATATAATCCTGTTGACAGTCCATCATACCTACTCCTAAGATTTGACGGTCCATGATTAAGATCTCGCTCTAGATGGTTCCTGACCGTCCGATCTTACCATTTTTTTCACCCAAATCCATTAATCAAAATGACCAATATCTCACATCAAGACCATTCAATCGCTCCCAATTTTTTGACGCCCACTCGATTCAATTTGTTTGGGCCATGCGATATCCATGGTGGGCCCACCATTTGGAGGGTTGCCGTAGTTTACATGCATGCCACATTTATCATGTATAAATGCTAAAAAATCAAATTCTAATTGTGACATCCAAACAATCCAAAAGTATAGCTTACATAACCAAAATTTAGTACACATGAATAATAGATGTATGGTTTCATCTATATCACATCATCGATGATTTATTTCATCTTATTTAGACAAATATTGTTTCCGCAAGGGCATTAAATGTGAGTGTTCAGGCGTGGGATCCATAATAAAAACTAAAATGTTATGGTATAAAATAATCATTTTTCATGTTCATAGTCAATTTAGATTTTTTTTTAAATTTTTTTAATTTTTTTGAAAGATTACAGGATTATATTAGATAAAAAAGAATTACAAAAGCAGGGAGAATCCGATCGCTGAGATAACGGGGAGATTACTCGCCTAAAAAAGAAAAATTACACCCCTTAAGGGAAACGTCATTAGAGACCTATTATACTATCAAAAAAATCACCCCGTTAAGAAGTGACTCCGCCGAGTTAGAGGTATCCCTAGAGCACCTCCCATTCCTTTCTTCCCATACGGACCACCAGATAGCTAGTAGTGTCATTCTTTAAATCTCTTTTCTATTGTTGTCTACTTCAACACCTTGCCAAGCATTGAGCGGCCGATGGGTAGACCCTGGAAATGACCAATACATTCAATATAGATCCTTTGCTTGCCAAAATAGAAACTTTGTTTGTTGCAATTTGATTGAGCCACATCATCACACACTACATTTAATGCAACAGTGCTAACATCCTAGAAATGACCAATATAGTTAATTTAGATCCTTTGCTTGCCAAAATAGAGAACTTAGTTTGTTGCAATCTGATTGAGCCACATCATCACACACTACATTTAATGCAATAGTGCTAACAAGGCACTCTCCATTTGTGCTTACCTGACTTAAGCAGCTATCACATAAATTTGGCTTTGATCTTATTCTTGCAACTATTTTGCAATAATCAAACTACCATTTTCCATTGTTCTCAAACATGTTTTTCATGACCGCACAAAGCATTTTAAAATTACCATCATCTCATATGCTAGAAGGAGAGTAATAAAAATATTGTAACTCTGTACGTTTCCAACTAACAGCCAGCTAGCTGATTTGTTCATTGCATTACTCTCCTTTTTAAGGTAATCATTTTTTACAATCACATGAATTTTATATTTTTAAGTTGGACATAACTGATATTTATACTCCAACTTGAAGGAAAGTGTTAACTATAAAGTATGAAATACATGCAAAATAATTTTTAATTTAATTATTTATGTGTTCATCATATCCAAGGCCTTGTAACAAATATCACTAGTATTTTTAAGAACTACTAGGTATTATCTTACAAAATTCTTAGCTATTTTTAAATTTTCATAATTTTATCATGAAATTATTGTGATTTTACACAAAAAAAAAAAAAAAAACATTTAAAGGTGAAATTAATTCATTTTCACTTATATTTTAATTTTTCAAATTAATTATCAATTCATACTAAATATTTTATTATTTTATTTTCAGCAAGATTTGCAGGAGATAAACATCAAGATATAAAAATCTCCAGAGATATTGTTGAGAATAAGATTTGTCATTATGATCTCAATGGATGTTTGGATTCATGGAAAGCAAAGGACTATTTCTTGGAAACCTTATTTCTAAGAAAAAAATTTTATTATTTTTTAATAAGATTTTCCTTTTAAGAAAATAAGTTCTATTTTCAAATTTATTATTTAATAAGACAAAAAAAAATAAAAAATGGGAAAAGATTTACATAGTTAACATGTGCCAAGTTAGCATACGTGGATGCATGAAAATGGATGGTAACATATTTGGCCTACATAACACATGTGGACACTTGGAAGCTGAATTGTGGCACATATGGTATATAAGAAGTGCTTGAAGCAATATAGTGGCACACATGGCGCAAACATGCATTGACACATTTGAGTGGCACAAGGCACTCATCGGCACATTTGATGCATGAGCACTTGAAGCTAGATGCCAGTACTTGTGCACATTGGTGCCATCGACACTTGCATATTTGCCGATGTGCACAGGTGCCTTCATCTAGCTTTAGTATCCACATGTCAATCATGAAATAATACGAAACACATGAAATAATCATGTTGATAGTCCATAAAAGGTACTCCTAAGATTTGACTGTCCATGATTAAGATCTCACTCTAGATGGTTCTTGACCGTCCAATCTTAGTATTTTTTTTTAACCCAAATCAATTAATCATATGACCAATATCTCACATCAAGACCATTCATTCGCTCCCAAATTTTTTACAATCTACCGATCACCCACTCGATTCAATTTGTTTAGGCCATACGACATCCATGGTGGGCCACCATTTGGAGGGCTGCCATAGTTTACATGTGTGCCAAATTTATAATGCATACATGCTAGAAAACCAAATTCTAATAGTGACATCCAAACAATCCAAAACTAGAGATTACGTAACCAAAATTTAATACACATAAATAATGGATGTATGGTTTCATCTATATCATATCCTTGATGATGTATTTCATCTTGTTTAGACAAGGATTGCTTCCACAAGAGCATCACATGTGAGTGTTCATGCGTGGGACTCACAGTAAAAAGTAAAATATTTCAACATAAAATAATTATTTTTTCACATTCACCCTGAATCCAGTTCATTTGTTTGCCACAAATAGAAAACTCCTGATTGAGCCACTTTATAATTTACTTTATAATTTATTGCATTTAATGTAGTAAGGTTGACAACATCAATAATAACATATACCAATCACAATGCAGGAAAATAATAGTTTTCTATTTGTGGTAAGCAAATGATCTAAATTCATTTACCGTAAATCCCACACTTGTACACGCACACATGAAGCTTTTTCATTAATGTCGAATTGGGTGCATCTACCACCTTATCGTATGCAACCCGCATCGATCTTATTTAGTGCTTGAAGGCAACTCCATGACTAGTACCTCCTTCTATGGCAAATAGACAACTATAAATGTAGGCATTATTCCGATATCATTATTAATTGTTGTTGCATTATAGGTTACCATGCATTTGTAAGAGAATCTTGTAACTTAGATCTTATACTTTCAACTATTTTGCAATGATCAAGCTACCATTATCCATTGTTGTTTTTCATAACCGCACAAAGCATATCAAAATTACTATCATTTGATGTGCTAGAAGGAGAATATATATATATATATATATATATATATATATATATATATATATATATATATATATATATATATATATATATAGACACACACACACACACACACACACGTTTGATCACTTGAGTCTCTCAATTGTGCGCACATGACTCCTCTTTTTAAGGTAATATTTTTTTACAATCACATGAAATTTATATTTTTAAATTGGACATGATTGATATTAATACTCCAACTTGAAGGAAAGTGTAAAATATAAAGTATAAAATACACGCATAATAATATTTGAATTTATTTATATCTTCATGCATATCCGAGGCACCGTAACAAATATTGCTAGTATTTTTAAATTCATGAAGCAATATCAAGAGCTCTCAAATATTTTTAAATTTTCATAATTATATCATGAAATTATTGTGATTTTACAAAAAAAATAAAAATAAACATTTGAAGATGAGATTAATTCATTTTCACTCATATTTTAAAATTTCAAATTAATTATTAATTTATACTAAATATTTTATTATTTTATTTTCAACAAGATTTCTTGAAAATATCACAAGAAAAACATCAAGATATAAAAATCTATGGAGAAATTGTTGAGAATGAGATTTGTCCCTATGATCTTAAGGCATGTTTGGATTCATGGAAAGCAAATGACACTATTTATTGGGAAAAATTATTTCTAGGAAATTATAAGAAAAGTGAGATTGTTTTTCTTGATTGTTTCTCAACAAAATTTTCTTTAAAATTAGGTTTTATTTTTAAATTTGTTGTTTGACAAGACATTTTCTTAGGAAAAGTTTTACGTAATTGTTGACATGCGCCAAAAAAAAAAAAAAAAAAAAGGCTCATGTGAATGCTTGGAGATGGAGGATAGTACATTTGGCCTATACAACACGTGGACACTTAAGCTGAATTGTAACACATATGGTACATATGAGGCGCTTGAAGCAATGCAGTGGCATAGACATGCATTGACGTATTTGAGTAGCATAAGTGACACAAGGCATGTATTGGCACATTCGACACATGCACTTGAAGCTAGATGCTGGCACTTGTGCATATCAGTATCATTGGCACATGTATATATTTGCCAATATGCACAAGTGTCGTTGTCTAACTTCACTGTCCACATGTCTAATGTGTCAATGCATGTCTTGTGCCACATGTGCCATACATACTACAATTTAGCTTCGGCATATGTCACATGTGCTTTCATTCACCTCTAAGCATACCACAAGTGCTAATCTACCACATGCTAGTGACAGACTTAAAAAAATTTCAAGAAATTTATAGATTCTAAATTTCTACAAATTTCTTATTTCAAAGTGAAATAATATTTTCTTTTACATAGTTTTTTAAAAGTAAGATTTTCTAAGAAACAATGTTTCCTTTCTCGTACTTTTCAAGAATCCAAATAGACCCTTAAAGAAACCAATTTTCTTTTCACTAAGAGAAAACGCCTTAAGAATGGAAGTATGAAAATAAATTTATATATTTTTCAACAAAGAAAGTAAAAATGGTATTTTCCACGGATTCTTTCAGGAAAAGCCCGACAAACATGGGAAAGTGAGTTTCCTGGGAAACAATGTTCTCTTTTCTTTCCATAAACCCAAACAAGCCCTACAATTATTTTACAGTATTACCCTTTTTTTTGGCAATAAATACAATAGTATTAGTTTGCCACATGGAATGACAAATACAATCCAACCCCAATTTCTCTCTTATCCTGCAACATCTCATGAATCTGGGGACCGGTATCGTCCACCCCACCTGTTTCACGCAGCACTTAAAACACCCCAGCTCTATGGGCCCACCACAGTGTATATGTAAATCCAGTCGGTCCATCAGGTATAAACCCTTATTTGGACCGTACATACAAATGGTCAGCCCTATAGAAAACTCAGATCAACTGCACCAATAGGTACAATGACAAATTGCTCCTAAAAACTTCAAAGTTTAGGTGGTGTGTGGCTAGGGTTTTGGATCAGGCCGATTTTGTTATCTTCGGTCAAGAAAGATTGACCCCACGGTTGCCCCCACACAAACCTATAAATGGCATCCCATCCCCATTGTATCCTGTGGTGTGGCCCACTTCAGTTGTGGATCTCGCTGATCTTTTTATCTCAGGGCCCAGATTCGAGGATAGAACCTGCTGGAGTGGATGTCTGATCAACAACAAGATGGGCTCACAGAAATTTGGTGCTTTAAGAGCTGCATAAAACAGGGATTGTAGAGGATGGGGGTCCTGAAAAACCATCAATTGAATGGCTAGGATCCTTCAATTGATGTGATTTTCAAGCATGACATGACACATCCCACATGATTTGAACAGTCCAAACTGTAATTAAACCATCACCGTTCAAATTAAATAAATAATATCCAGGAGAGCAGCAAATGAGGGGCCACCATTTTGAAAATGGTAGTAAAATATCTCCCTATCTCCCCATACATCACATATCTGAAAACTAAAGAATTTCAGGGACATCCAAACCATCGGCTCTGGCAGTGGAGGATGCCTCCCAGTGTACACTCTCATTCTCTTCTCACGATGTCTGACCATTCCAACCATTCAACTGGGCTTTTATAAATCTAGACCATTGTTGTAATAGTCCATTCTCAACCGTATTGGATCATCATCCGGTAGGGGAGTAATTGCAGCACGGCCCATCCCATGACTCATCCCACCAGACCAATGGTTTAGATTGCTGTAATGTGGGCCCTACCTTTTTTTAAATAAAATTAATAAAAAAAAGAAGAAGAAGAAGAAGAAGAAGAAGAAGAAAAAGAAGAGCTGTTTCTTGAAAACTTCAAATTTCTTCTGTCTTGCTCCCAAAACTAGGAAATGGATGAACAAATCAAAGAGAGTCATTCAGACTCTTACTATTTGGAATTACAGCCGCAACCCATAACCTTATTAGGCTTTTTTCTTTTCTTTTCTTTTCTTTTTTTGTTCTCATCTGTTAAAAAGATAGATACAAAGACTTATCTTTTGGAAAAAAAAATACAAAAGACTTGCATGTTAAACCTGTTTCATGGGTTGAATAGCTTCCGGAAAGGCCCATCCTTGCGATCTTTTGCAGCCTCCGTTAGAGCGAGGAACCTCTTGAATCCAGTCGTGGCAGCACCACGGCCAAGAGCGGCTGCCCGAGTGAGCACATCCTCTCTCGACATCACTCCAGCTGTATTTGGGGTGGACGTAATGGGAGCAGTTATAACCATTGGTGCCGATGGCACGACGACTGATGGGACCGTTGATGGGTGCTTGATTCCTGACCCATGCTTGTTGAAATCATCCAGTATAGTTTGCTGGTCTGCTTTCTTCAAGCCCTGCATTCCGCGTGGTTTACGTGTTAAAAAATTTAAAAATTAAAAGAAGTTTTTGACCTTGGCCTTGGTTTTCAAACTATGATGAGAAAAAAGTCTCAGGTGAAGTGTGTGCTTTTTCTCACTATCACTAAAGGGGATGGCGGGCTGGGCTGCCTTTTCAATCAATGTCCGGCCCCATCTCAATGTGTCTCTGCCATGGACATTGCTACACGTAGTTCTAAAACTCACTGAGTCAACTCGAAACTCGGCCAAATCAACTCAACTCAGCAAGATTTCAATGCACCATAGAATTCGCTGGCTGTTTGTGGAACGAATATGAGAATTCGCCAGTTTTAAGGCTGTGTTTGGATGCACTAAAGAATTGAATCATAATAATTTGTTCATAAAGTGGAAATGACCAAATTTCAGTTTCCTGATTTCATTTTCATATTAAAGGACCAGACTCCAAATTGCAATTGCGTTACTTTCAAGTTGGACCTGAAAAGAATGCAACAGCAATTTGAGGGCTGTTTCCTCATTATGATAAGGTGACCACAACTCCACCATTTCCTCTATAATGAATGAACTGTTGTGATTCGATTCAATATCTCGTCCAATAACATTTCATGGAAAGGGGAAACTTGTTGTCACACTGTTTTGACTATTTATTGGATAAAATAGAGAACTGCATGTCCTTCCTGAAATCAGTGAGCATTTCCACCATTTCTTAAATGGCAGCATTCTGTCCTTCATACGCATGTCACACATTCCTGTCAGTTCATTATAGATGACAGCACAAATCATGGACTCATTGTGGATGAAGCATAACCCAAAAATGAAATGATTGGCCAATCTTTAACCATCTGATATCAACAAATGAATTTGGACTCGGCCATTTTCTTTCTACTCTCCATTTGATAGCCCGCTAATTAGACGGTTAGAATCTAATGATCAGCTTGATTTTCAGGATATGCTTTTTCTGCTACGGACCCATGATTTGGACGCTCTGGATTGATATGCATGCATGCCACAGTACAGTGAATCCATCAGGTTGGTCCGACCTCATACATGTTTTCCCAAAAATAAAATCTGGTCCAATCAGCATCGAAAACAGGTGGATGGGTTAGAAAACTTCAGCCAAGTTTTCTCAGAGCCATGCATTTGTTTTGCAAACCGTGGCCACTAGATGAGCGGATCAATCTGATTCTTGGGTTAGGGCATCAATAAAGTGGTGCCGTTTTGATAGGATGGATAGGATCTCGAACCTATTGTGACATGCCGCACGTGGCATGTACATGAGCTTTATTGCATGTAGAGTTGTACACGAGCAGCAAAAGCTTGATAACTCGCTCGACTCGGCTCGAAAAAACTCGATTCGACTCAGAACTCGCTCGACTCGAGCCGAGTTCGAGCCGATTTTTGGAGCTCGAAATGAGTTCAAGCTTGCCCCTGCTCGACTTGAATACTGCTCGAAATCGGCTCGACTCGGTAACTCGGTACAGGGTATATATACCCTTTTAAAATTAAAACCCTAGCTCCCAAAAAACCCTCTCTCTTGTTCGGTCGTTCCCCTTCAAAAAAAAAAAAAAACCCTCCCTCTCAAAAAACCCTAACCCGCACGGCCACAGCGACTGTCCGGCGGTCCCTGCCCTGCCCGGTCGCCATTTCCCTTACTCTTCTTCTTCCCTCTCTCTCTCTCAGGCGCTCATATTGCCCTGTCCTTAACCCTCGACTCCTCACCGCCTTGCCCTCGTCCATGACTCGTCTCGCTCACGCCTTAAGTGCCCTTGTCCGTCCATCAAGTAAGAATTATTATTTTAATCGTATATTAAAAAATTATCAGCTGATTTTTGTATTTTCATTTCATCCTAGTGATTTTCATCTGATTAATGGGTACGATGAAATATGAATACGATAGTGGCCACGCACACAAATCTATGGTTGACATCCCATCTCCCTTGTTCCAAATGGTGTGGCCCACTTGAGTTGTACATATGGGTGAGTTTTTTGTCCAGGTCCTATAATCGATGATGAAACCTTATGGACAGATTGTTCAACCAATATGATTTTAGGATTGTTCAACCAATCTGATTTTAGGATTATGGCTAAATGATAACAGGCTACACAATTTAGACGGTTTAATTTGAATTAATGTATGCCGCTCATTCAATTTCCATGTGTAACCAATCGTAGCCATTCAAAACCGTGGGCCCCATTGTGGTGGGACAAACTAGCAAAGTACAAAAGATATGGTTTTGGGTCCTTTTCTTTTCTGATTTCATTTGTTATTTGGATTTAGATTGTTGTTTGTCTTTGAACTTAATATAGTGATTCTTTTAACTTTGTTGGATGCTTAGTAGCTAGAGTTGGGTTTCAATAGTTTAATTGGATTTGGCATTTGGGTTGAGGAATGCTTAGTGGACCGGATCCTTGCTCTTGCACGGGTGGTAGACTCTTGGGAGTTTCAACACCTAGTCAAGGGTTCGAGTATCCATAGGTGGTGAAATCCCACTACGGTGTGAGTGTGTGGGGGTGTGTGTGTGCGTGTCAAAAAAAAATGTTTAGTGCACTCAAGTTAATACACTTAGCATTCATCTTTCAGATTGCACTTTCAATTCATTTATTGTTTGATTGTTAGATTTTATTATTATTTTTTGTGGGTTTAGTGCATTAATTTTCATGCTTGTGGTGATGATCAAAGGGTAGTCTAAAAGAGAGACGCAATGTTTTTTGTTATTGTTAGTCTGCCCTTTTGTTTGCATAGATATTAATTATTTTTATTGTTCTAGTTGTAGTATAGGATAATCAGTTGCCCATTTGAGGATTTTTATGTTGCCAGACATAGATTCAGTGTGTTCTTGAATGCATAGAAATTCTCATATTGTCCCTTTTTGGACAGTTCAGGGTTAGATAGATTGTAATGTCTTCATTTATTCCAATTTAAATGCATATGCCTGTTCTGGTTTCGTCTCTCCTTTTTCTCTCTGGATATATTTTCTGTATTTATTTCCGTCGTCAAATGTCCACACTTTGTGTTGATGATTGACATGGGAATCAAATATGGGATTAATATATTCTGGAGAGATAAGGGGAGATACTGTCGGAATTTCGGCGTAGCATTTAAATTGGAAAATGAATGCATTACAATCTATCCAACCTTGAATGGGTGACTGATTTAGACAGTTAAGTAAGTATGCCCGTCTAGCGGTTTAGGTATAGCCGTATAACATATCAAGAACTTTATTTTATAAATGACTAGTCAAGACGAAAGCCCAAATACTCCCGGAATGGGTGCATCAGTCACATCTCCTCTAATCGTAGAGAGAGACATGTCAACTGCAGGCAAAGGGAAGAAGAAGAGATCAACAATGTGGGATGACTTCAAAGAAGTGACAGTTAACGATGTACAGAAGATAAAGTGTAATCATTGTAAAGGGTTATACAGCAAGATTCCAAGATGATCTACGACACATCTAAACAGACATTTGAAGACGTGTCATAAGAGACCAAGACTCCCTCCTCCCGGCCAACAGTTGCTGTTATTTACGAAGTCAGAAGAGGATGACTCACAAGGCGTACTGTCCACTCATAAGTTTGACAAAGAGAAGTTGAATGAATGGTATGCTAGATTAGTGATTCTAGAAGAAAAACCTTTCAGAATGATAGAAAGTAAATGGTTTAGGTCTTTCTGTTAATTCCTTAACCCTCGAATCCCGCGTCACAGTGCAGAGAGAGTGCATGAAGATGTACGCAAAGGAGAAGATGAAACTGAAAAAAGTTTTGGCTTCAGTGTCCAGAATAGGTTTGACGTCTGATTTATGGACGTCGTCCAATCAAAGAAAAGGATACATTTCATTAATCGTTCACTATGTCGATAAGGATTGGAAACTCTACAACATTCCTCCTCCACATACTGGTTTACTTATTTCAGATTGCATCTACAGTTGTCTAGAAGGCTGGGGCATTGAGAAGAAAATTTCAACAATAACTTTAGACAATGCTTCAGCAAATGACAGCGTCATTTCATGCTTACGTAACCAGTTCAGGGCTACAGGAAATTTATTTTTTGAAGGAAAAATATTTCAGGTCAGATGTTGTGCCCATATAGTAAATTTGATTGTACAAGAAAGGCTGAAAGAAATTGACAACACTATAGAGAACATAAGAGAGTGTGAAATATATAAGGGGGTCGTCATCGACACAGTGTATAGATTGACATCATCTAACGTTTAAATGTGTCATCTAAAAAAACATTGAAGTTGGATGTGTGTACACGTTGGAACTCGACCTATGAAATGTTAAATACGATAATGGAATTACAGCTTGCATTTCCTGAATATGCAGCGCATAATTGAATGTATTCTTGGTTGCCGAGCACAGATGATTGGACCAAAGCAAAACAAGTTCACACATTTCTCAAAGTTTTTTACGATCGCACGAAGATTTTTTCTGGAAATCAGTATCCAACTGCAAATTTGTTTCTTTCATCTCTTTGAAAGATTAAGGATGCTCTACAGATAAATGTCAGTGCGGGTCCAGATTTCATACGTCAAATGACAATTGGTATGAAGACGAAGTTCGATAAATACTGGGACGAATGTCATCTGTTGATGTCATTGGCAGTTGTTCTTGATCCTCGTTGTAATATGGGGTTGGTTAAGTTTATTTTTACGAAGATTTATCCCACTGTAAGAGCGGCAACAAAGACGTCCAAGGTTTGTCAAGCCCTTGAAGATTTGTACAATTCGTATGTTACTACTTTACCTGCAGCGGGTGTTGAAGAAAGTAGAGATGCGGATATTTCTGTACCTGGTAATCAGGATGTGCTAAATGAATACATATCATACTTGGCACAAGAACGAATGAGAGTTGAGACTAAGGAATCAGAGCTAGAAATGTACCTCAATGAGCAAATCGTAGTGCGATCCAAATTTGATGTGTTGGAATGGTGGAAGATGAGGGTTAGTGAATCAAAATACCCTACATTATCTGTAATGGCATGGGACATTATCAATACCAATTTCAACAATGGCATTAGAATCCGCGTTCAGCACAGGGAGCAGGGTTGTGAGCAAGTATCGAAGCTCACTTTCCCCAAATACAATTGAAGTGTTGATTTGTACAGAAGATTGGTTGCACCTGATATGGGGAGGAGATATGAATGATGATGAAGAAAAAGAGATTGAGATTCGTGACGAGTCTCTACCTGCAGATCAGTAATTATTTTCGATTTTTCAATTCTTTTTGGTTGAAAGTTGAATGATCTGTAATATTATTTCACTTGAAAGATGAAAGTGTTGGAATGTGGTTTGTAAGACTTTGAATCTTTGATATTTATTTACATATGTCTGTTCATTTGCTTTTATTTTTGATACATTTTTATTGCTTTTATTTTGTTCCTATATCAAGTTCAAATTATTTATCAATATTCTGATTTTTTTAATTAAAAATTGAGTATAGATATGTCGTTATCTGATCCATCGACAAACATTTGAGACTACGCTTCCCTAGTTGAATCATCACCAAGGTCTGGAAGAACAAAGATTAAGTGTGGCTTGTGTGGCGCAAAGTTTGTGAACAAGACTAATCGGTTTCGATTACACTTGTCATGTCGATGTGGTGATGCAAAACCATGCCCCAATGCCCCTAAGGATGTCCAAATTCCTTTTCAGGCCCTGTTAGATTCGAATAGAAAACCTTTCACTCCATTCAAACCTTCTGCTTTTGGATCTAGTACACGAATGACATCCACAAAAGATGCAAAGGAGGAAGCCAGATTAAAAGCTTTGGAGGAAGAACAATTCCAACTCGCCTTAAAACGTAGTATGGAAGAAGTATCTAGACTTCAGCGATATCCGAGTCAAAGACAATACGATGTTGAAGCAGGATCGAGTACAACAAACAAGAAGAAGAAGAAGAAGAATAACAAATTCAAATTCCTAACCCGTCTCGGTGAATTCTATATGGCATTGGGTACTACATATAATTCTTCACATAAAGAAAGTTTGAAAATTTTAGTTCAAAGTGTAAAAGAGCACGAAGTAAACATCTCTTCGCCTTCTGACTCAGAGGAAGTGAACCAATATGTACATGAAAAAATATATAGTAGTTCGGATAGATCGGATGATAATACAGGAAGGCACTACTCTTATGGAGGTTATTAGTTGTAAATTGTCATTTTGAACAATGTAAATATGTAATTATCGAAGTTTTTTAATCGTAAATTATGCATTTTATATATTTTATTGCTTCGTTCAACTTCGAATTCCAATTGATAATCGAATTGAAATCAAATGAATCTCAATTTATAACTCGAACTCGGCTCAAAGCTCGAACTCGTAACTCGATACTTGGCTGGAAAACTCATACTCGAAACAGGCTCGAAGACTCGAACTCGAACTCGACTCGAAAACTCTGCTCGAACTCGGCTCGAACTCGAACGAGCCGAGCACGAGTTGGGCATCCGACCTCGAAGGCCGAGTCGAGCCGAGCACGAGCTGGGACTCGGGTAGTGTGAGCCGAGCACGAGCTGGGCAATACTCGGCTCGACTCGTGTACAGCTCTAATTGCATGTGTGTGCGAGCTCAGTAAAGCTCTCAGTAACAAATTCATGATAAATCTTTAGCTGCCTAAGAAAGACACAACTTTTCAATCGTAACATGAAGATAAAGAGGGGGTGGAAAAAACAAAGATGAAAATAGAACCTTTAGCTCAAGTATCCGCTGGAATTCCAAAGGTGTCCCCTCAGGAAGCAGTGCTCGGTACGTATCACCCACGGAATCGATGGGTGACAAAATAACCTGCCAAACAGGGGCAGCATTTCATTTATAAGATCAAATAACTGTTGCAATAAGAATCACCTCGACATCAATCACTCACCTTTAAAAGAGCTTCAGCCTTGCTCATTTCACGGCTGACGAATTTTGAGTAGCCAGCAGCACCCGATGCCTGTTGGAACAGGAGAGCATTAGTACCAAGGCAAGAAATGCCGACTATTAGAAAATGGAAGTTTGAAAACAGTCAAAAGGCCAGGAAGCTATGAAGGTCACTTGAAAGGAAATTATGCACACAGAAGCACCCATTTATTCATACATACCTGTACATGACATATATGCACATGCATGTATGCTTTGTTGTCCAAACACTGGTGTAGATGCATGTATACAAGTTTGCAAGCATAGATACATGATGCACTTGCATGGGATAGCCTGTCATTTCTTTTTTATAAATAGAAAATAACATATCATGAACATGTGTGTGTGTGTATATCTATATATATATAGGGAAAAGGTACTATGCGCTCGAGCTGATGGGAACATCCCATGAGGTCGAGCTGTGTGGGCCCTACCGTGATGTGTTTCAAACATCTACCCCATCAGTTAGATGCACCATTCCATCGTGGGCCTAGGTCTCAAAAATCAAGTAAATCCGTGACTTGTGTGGGTCACACCACATACGGAAGTTGAGAGGGGCCATGCACCATTAAAACATTCATAATCATTTTTTGGGCCCACCAAGATGTGGTTTGCAAATCCAGCCCATCCATTATGTGTGTCCCACTTGGATGAGGGTTCAGACCAAGTTTCAGACGCATGCAAATTTCAGGTGGGCCCCACCAAGTGCTTTTATATGTTTTTGGCATGTCTTCACATGATTTTAGATGGTATGGCCCACCTGAGTTCCGTATACGGCTGATTTTTGGGATATCCCATAATTTAAAGGGGACCCATCAAATGCACAGTGTTGATGGTCGACACGCATCACGGTGGGGCCCACACAGCTCGACCTCATGGGACGTTATCATGAGGTCGAGCGCATAGTACCTTTTCCATATATATATATATATATATATATATATATATATATTATATATATATATATATAAAAGATAACATATCATGACCATGCCACAGGAACTGCATACCATCTAGTATGGCCACCGGTTTCACAGAAACTTGCAGTATGGGACACATGACAAGGTAGGTCACAATATGCTGCCTGGTATGGATTGTGTTTATTATAGAAAGCTTCAACATGGGGACAGTCTGTGTGTTGGTTCAGCACATTGTAGTTGAGCAAGGACAAATAAATTCATTCACCTTCTTCACTGGTTCTGGTATTATTTCTAGTTCTATATACCACATATTTCTAATGCATTTATCTCAGGTACCTTAATTTTTGTATATGAATGAGATGCCAATATTCACTGACGATGGGGCCTTAGATGGGAATGATTGGAAAAATAAGATTCATATAGCCAGATCCAAATAGCTAGGACAAGGCAAGATGATGGTGATACATCAACATCACAATGGCTGCTTCTAATAAATTCTGATAGCTTCTCGGCAGTTGCTTGTGGCCCTTGTTTAGTTTCAAGAAGCAAGCTGCAGAAGAATTGGGTGTGGGAGCGAGTAATCGTCTATGTCAATATTTAAATAGTATAAATATGCTTGGGATTCAAGAGTGGGAGCACAAGTTGGAAGCAGGAGTGACATCTGTGTAGAAGGTTCTGCCAACTAAATTGTGGCCTCTGTTTGTTTATTGCAGTGCCATCATCAAGAGGATAGCTAGTTATTGAATACACATCTGTTCGTGAGTATAATTACATGTATGTTTTGCGATGTCAGCTAAATGCAATTGACACCAAACATGCCACATGCAAGTAATAAGGAACATGCAGTAATAGATCTTCCTGAGGCAATAATGATAGATCCCATGCTACCATTGTACGGCATACTCATTTTAAATTGAAGTAGAATGGCAAACATGTCACTGGATGAGGATGATCATTGATATCATTGCATGTTTCACAACTAAAGAACATACCTGTCTTCCAAGTGCAGGAATGTCCAACAGAATTGTCTTTACAGCTTGAGTGTCCAGCAGCATCTAAATCAAGTGAGAATCAAATCACCTCAAAATTAGATAAGCCAGTGGCTTGATGAGGGTCTTATTTCTTTGACACAGGCCCGTTCTATGTTAATAGACTGTAGCCATGTGTTTGGTTTACTGATTTCTGAAACGCATGGCATAAAACCATTGAAGCTAGTAAATACCTGTTGTGCACCTGTTTCTGATATCTGTTTGCATTTGTAAATGTTGAGGTAGAAGCGAGGGCCAAGAGAAGCTGCTAGCTGCATAAAATTATTCAAATTTTAGGTAATTTTATCTCAAACAAGAGTTCACACACAGATTACAAAGTTAATATACTAACTGTAAATTATACTTCTTTGGCATGGAGCATGACAATCATATTCTGGTCCACACAGCTACTCATATTTGCCATGTGGGAGATTCTACAAGTAATCACAATGGTGACATCCAAATTTTACAAATTTGGAACACTGTTTTGGGGCATGTTTCAATCCACTTCCAAATGGGATTGATTTGGCACTTCAACATAAAACATCAATATGCGCTTGGGACTTGGGAGTTGGGGTAGCTCGGGAAACAAAAGTCAAAATCGAATTAAGCGGTCTGCTTTTTTCACAATAAATCAGTGATGATATCTCAATGTTGATTTGAAGGGAGCACATCCCATCCACCAAAAACAGAAGCACCCAAAACATATAGTTGACATTAAGTTATCCGAGCACATCATGCTAACAATGAAGTGTGAACTGACAGTGGGTGTACTAACAAGCTAACAAAAAAAAAAAAAAAACACATCATGCTTGATTGCTTGCACCAATAGGTACTAAATAGGATGAGGGAAAGTTGACTTAGATGGTTTGATCATGTGCAACAGAGACCAAGAACTGCGCCAGTTAGGAGTGAGTTGGTACAAGTTGAAGGCTCTAAAAGGGCAAGGGGAGGGCCCAAATGGACGTGGATGGAGGTGGTAAAAAAAGACTTGATGACCTATGGTCTACTTGAAGGTTTGGCCCTTCATAGGGTGGAATGGCGTAACAGGATTCATGTAGCCAACCCCAATTAATTGGTATAAGGCTTAGATGATGATGATCCAAGTTACTAACTATAAAAGGAGATAGTGTGTTTGTTAATTGTTTGGGCAGTCAAGGAACAACACATTCGTAGAATGAGTAGCTAAAATGAGGATGTTGAGATGGGTGAGAGGCAAAATAACAAAGGATAAAATTAGAAATGAACATTCAAGGGAACTAAGGAGAAGCCCCGATAGGTAGTAAGATGAGGGGAAGTAGACTTCGATAGCTTGGCCATGTACAAAAGAGGCCAAGAACTGCAGTTAGTAGTGAGTTGGTTCAAGTTGAAGGATATAAAAGGACAAGGGAAAGGCCCAAAAGGACTTGGTAGCGGTAGTATGGAAAGAACCATAGTTCAGGTGAGGATATGACCCTTAATAAATAGAAACGGTGGAAAAGGTAGTATGAAAAGAACCATACTGCAAGCCTGTGTGAGGAGGATATGACCCTTAATAAATTGAAATGGCAGAAAAGGTAGTATCAAAAGAACCATAGTTCAAGAGTGTGTGTGCGCGCGCGTGTAACTTCTTCTCATGTTAGAGTATCTATAATTTGAGAATTTTATTTCATTAAGTGCCAATTAAGATGGACCAGAGGGGTCTCTACTCATGGCTCAGTGGTAGACAGTGTTTCTGGGGTCACGGGTTCGAGAACCCATGTGTTGTGTGTGTGGGTGTAAGATTGTGTGTGTGAGTGTTCACCTTTCAAAAAAAAAAACAACTAAGATGGACCAGAGAAATATTAATCTTTCAATTTAGCACTTGAACTTTAGACTGATATCTAAAAGGCACATCTTAAAATATTCTAGGAGCTTTTGGTTCTACTTTGACCAAATAAAAATATCCAACTAAATTGCAGAAAATATCAATGCGTAATTTTAACCATAGCAGCCCAAAAGTCTGGTGGACACTTTCTAGGTGAATGATTGAGCAATTTAACTCATGAAAGCAACAGTTCAATAGTTAGGTATGTTCTACAATGTTGATATGTTTCAGTATTAGCCAATGGCTGAAAAGACCGTAGCATAGAGTATCAGCAAAAACATACTCTTAAAATTTTCGCAAAACATAGAAGATAGAACGTATTGGCTAATATTGTCTGATACATTTTGGTATTAGCAGTTATCTGATGTGCTACATGAATACTATTTTAACACAACTATGGATAAGTACATTATTCATAGAATCAAGTAAAAACATAGACTTGGGCATCCATGATTTCACCATAATGCAACAGTAGTTGGAGTCTTGTGACAACCTCCACCAGGTATGATAGAATGTGGCACTCAACTATTTGCGAGATAAATACCTTGTCAAGAAAAAACTGGAAGTAGATGGGAGATAGTAGACTTCCAAGAACAGGAATACTACTGGAAAGAATTGAATTTATACCATTGACGTACCTGTAAGACAGCCATAGAATTCATTACACAATCATGTTGTCATACATACTTTTAAGTAAGAGATGACAGTTTAATGCACTTGCTAAATGAAATGAGGAAATATATCACCATCGATTGAGCATTAACTGTCTAGCAAAATGTGCACGTGAGGGCCACCTTTTGGTTATTCAAAGCATTTGTGTTGTGGGCCCATGGTGGATGAGAGATACCCAAAAAATCCCCAATCAGATGATCCTAACTGTCAGATTGAGTCCTGTTAAATGCAGATCATTGATTGTAGTTGTCCATTTTCATCTGATGACTAGGATCACCTAACAGAGGAGATAGAAACTCATTTGTTGTAGTTGCCCATTTTCATCTGACCGTTAAGATCATCTGATAGGAGAGATAGAAGCATGGCAGATCTAATGATGCAGACCACCACATCAACAACTTATACTACTGAAAGATAGCATCCATATGTACCACCGCTGGTTCAAACAAAAAGAACGACATTTCATTTGATCCTCATATGATGCATCAAACAAAATAGGAGAATGGAACCGCACTCTGACTGGTCACCAACACTTTCAAGAGTACCCCATGGAACACGTGTCATTGCAGCCATTTCAGCATCAAATTTAGTTTCTAGACCATGCACTAATGTAATCAATGCTTTTGTGATCACCACTGAGAATTCATCCTGCACAATTACATAGAAATTTCATGCACATGAATTGAAGAACTTTTGCAGACCAACCTGAGGTGGCAATCCTCCCATTATGAGATAGTCAATTACCTGTACTTCTGACATATCAACCTTCTCTGCAAACTGAGAATCAATCATTTTTGAAACATTTTCAGCCAACTCACCAGCCTGTTAGGAGAGAGAGAAAAAAGTTAGTAAACCAAATAATGACCAGTAACAGGAATTTAATTCCTATGCAACCATCGAAGTAGTCATTACCTTGGCTATATGGTTACATCTAATTTATTAATGAAATTTAGGTCTCCATTATTTAAGAGACTATAAATGCTGCTTTCAAACACTATAATTTGCCAAGGAAAAGAAACTCAAGGACTCAATTGGATTCACTGTAAACATATTCAGGGGCATAGCATTCTCCAGATGCATGATCTTCCATTTGGAACTACCAATCAGGCAGCCAAACTGGTTCCAAGCTGTGCTACTGAAGGCACACGTTGCTGAAAGGGGCTCCTTTAATTGACAGATTTTGACTGTTTAAAGTTCTCTCTCTCTTTTCCTCGATTTTCAAGAAATCCAGTCAGGAAGCAAATCTTACCAGTTTTCTAGTCCAAATTGGATGGCCATGATTCTGAATCTGATGAGATGACCCATCTGATTTTTGCAAACCAAAGATGCTTCCCAATATATTTGCATAAGAAGTATTAGGGAAGAAACCAACCGTTTTATGGCAATATTCTGCAGTATTCACGATATAGCAAATCACCCTCTCATCCTTGTCAGAAGTCTGCCAGGTGTGGTCAGACACATACAAAAGAAAAGAATTATGAAATCAGTGTGCATGTAGAAAGAAATGTCCAGCATCAAACACATGCAAAAGAAACTGAGTTTCTAAAGACCTTGATCTGTCCATCTGTGCCAGTGGCAGCTGCAACAAACCCCGCTCCACCCTTTGGTAATCTAGCAAATAATTTTGATGCGTATGATTTGAGAATTCTTTGAAATACCTAAATCACCGAGACAATATAAGAAGTCATGTTCTGTATTGACTGTAAAGCACAAACAGAGCAACTGGAACACTTAATATTGACATTAAGGGGAAGGGGATCAATTTCCTCGTATATTAAGACTGAATCTAACAATTAACAAACGCCAACAATATAATGAAAAAGTTACTGAAAACAATATATTCAATGCTATAAACCATGCAAAAATTTGGAACAAATAATGCAACTAGAACCTAAAATACTTCCTCATCATGTTGAAGCACAAAGAGGTAGGTTGATCAGATGAAGGATGTTTCTTTTATTTTCAACAGTTAGGAAGTCCATAATTTCTATCAAAGCATAAAACAAAATGTGTGCATTCAATTAAACTCTTCATTGATCCCCACTGATAACATGAAGGTGTTTTCTGAGATAACTTGTACAGGAATTTCATGGCGCTTTGAGAGATGAGTTTTTCTGGCATTGGACGTGTCAGGGCTGTGGTATCATACCACCCAGCTATTTTAGGCAAGGTGTGCCGTATCGGTATCGGTTGGTGTAACAGTGATCTCCAAAACCGTTACGGATACGGGGGTGTTGATACGGGGGTAACGACCATGTAAGGCAATTTTTTTTTTTGCTAAAAAAATATGAAAAAATATGGATTAAATCCAGAATATTCTAAGCATTCCAAATATGCATTCATTTATAAATTGGAACATGTTTATGGTGGTGTAACGGTCCATTCTTTGGTGAGAAGTTGTATCGGACTGTCTGATGAATTTATGAACCAAATAATTTGAATTTGACTTAAATATTTAATTTATATACTTAATAACTTGATATCATTTCTCTCAATAGTTCTTTGTAGATGGCGTTGTCAATTTGGGGCTGACTTGGATGACCAATCTATACACCAAATCAGCCTCAAATTCATGCAATTTATTGTCATTATCCCATTTATGAATTAGTGGACATTTATTGGATACTGAATCATGAAAAAAAAATCCAAAGTCCCTATTTTAAAAAATAAAAGTCCACAAATTAACAATTAAAACTATTCAAACAATTTAATTTTGGCATCGTGAGTTAGCAATTGCAGTCCATAATTTAATTGCTAAATTTTAAGTTAATATATGTCTCGTGTACAATTTTTTAATGCTCGAATTAGGTAGGACTCAAATTGTGAAGTGTAACACGTGTCAAAGTTTTTTGGGCCCCACCCGTGATGAATGTGTTATATCCACACCGTCCATCCATTTCATCAAATAATTTTAGGGAATGAGCCCAAAAATGAGGTACATCCAAAGCTCGGGTGGACTGCACCATAAGAAATAACAATAATTAAATGTTCACCATTAAAAATTTATTGGGGGCTACAAAAGTTTTAGATTAAGCTGACATGTGTGTTTTCTCTTCATCCACTTCAGTGTGACCCAATTAATATGTTAGATTGAAAATAAACATTACAGTGGACCTTAAGAAATTTTTAATGGTGAGAGTTCTATAACCACTGTTTCGTATGGTGTGGTCCACCCGAGATTTGAATATTATTAAATTTTCAGATCTTGACCTAAAATGACGTGGCAAAATGGATGGACGACATGGATAAAATATATACATCATGGTGGGGCCCACTCTGTCTGATCAAATTAGATTGGATGGAAAATAAACGTTACCTGGGCCCTGCGAATTGTTTAACGTGAAAACATTATCTCCACTGTTATTTTTGGTGTGGTTCAGATAATCTTTGGATATAAATCATTTTTTGGTTAGTGCCTTAAAATGATATCTGGAAATAGATGAACGGTGTAGATGCGATAAATACATCACTGTGGAGCCCATATAACTTTGATCTCTTTGAACTGTTCGTACAACTCTGAGCTCGAGGAGTGTCGGCGCTCGTCTCGGCCAGCGACACGTACTGCTGCGATGCGCGTTTAAAAAAAAAAAAAAAAAAAGAAGAAATCGAGAGAGGGAAACCGAAAAGAAAAAAAGAGGAAAGAAGAGAAGAAAAAAGAGGGAAAGAGGGAAAGGAGAGAGAGGGAGAGAGAGAGAGAGAGAGAGAAGAAGAAGAAGAAGAAGAAGAAGGAGGAGGTTGCGCAAGCCGCAGCAGCGGCCGAACCATGGCAGAAGAAACGCTGACAGCCACGAGAAGAGGAAGAAGAAGAAGAAGAAGGAGGTTGTCCATGCGCTTGTATGGCAGGGACGCAGACTCACGAGAAGAGGAAGAAGAAGAAGGAGGAGGAGGAGCAACGGCGGCCAAGCAAAATAGGCCATAAGGCCAGGAGACGCGACTCCACGAGAAGAGGAAGAAGAAGAAGAAGAAGAAGAAGAAGAAGAAGAAGAAAGAGAAGAAGAAGAAAAATCGAAAAGAGGTACGTATTTTTTTATTTTTCATTTTTTTTTTAAATTTTTTTTACGCATGCTAACGGCCGTTCTATTGTCAGGTCGTTACGGCCGTAACGGACCGTATCGGCCGATCGAAACGGCCGATACGACCCGTATCCGTCATCCCCCACAGTTAATGTACGGCCGTATCGGCCGAAACGGCAATGCTTGTTTTGGCACACCCTGATTTTAGGCTTAACAATGATAAGTGTTCTCTTGATCTGATGCAAGTGATGGGGCGGGATCGGCCAATGCAAAAAATGTTGGCTCTCCGTGAAGGATTGTGCAGATGTTGGCGCTGGTTTCCATGTCTTTATTTATCGAAGGAGATCGACGCACCATCATCAAGTGGGCTCTTCTAGGGAGCCGAGTCATGAAGATTAACTCCATCTATTTCAAAGATCCAGCATGTTTGCAGAAATAAATATATTTTATTTTTTGATATTCAGAAGGATGGTAACAAGGCAGTGCTTGCTTTAGCAAAAGGAGTGATGAAAGGGTCTCTTGTTCACGCCTCAGTGTCACCCCCAAGTCTCTGTTCTGCATCTTTTTATTATTCCTTATAAATTGGTGGTTATTTTAAAAGAAAAGATTATCCGATCTTCACGTAATTCGCTTGAAACCATTTCCACCCTTGCATTTTGGTTCTACAGGGCACCCCCCAAGGTTTCCTCCTTCACATGGCTAGCGGGAAGGAAGCAGATTGTGACTATAGACAATCTTCAAAAGAGAGGTATGATTCTACCGAACATCTATCTTCTATGTATGAACAGAGCGGAATCAGTAGATCGTCTTCTAATGCATTGCCCTTACACTCTTTGGATCCATATTTTCAATCTATTCGAGGTGAATTGGATAATGCCACAGTCCCGCGACTGCTTTGGGCCTGGCATGGCATTCTATTCATGAGAGATAGGTTAGCTGAATGGCGGTTACTCCGTATGCTTGGCCTTTGGAACTTATGGGCTGAATGCAATGCTCAGTGTTTCGACAACAAGTTTAAAATGTCAGATCAATCATGAGGAGAGTGAAAAGGAACACGTTGAATGGGCTACTGGGTGCCTTCCTATAGATTTGAATGTAGTATGTTCCCTTTTGGAAATGTAATCCTTTTGTTTGGATGTATTTCTTGTCTTGACTTTTTGTCAAGCCGTTTTTAATAAATTATTCATAATCTCTCAAAAAAATTAAAAGAAAAGATGGGTTTTTTTATGCCTAACTATTTTTTCGAGGATCAAAAGCGATACATGCATGCATAGCTACTTTTTCTAGCACCAATGGAATTTCTATAGTATAAGGCAATTCCTTAAAAAAAGCAGACTATCTTTTTTTTTTTCATTTAATAGATATATAAAGGCCATCCACACTAACATATGAAAGGAAACATTCCAGGAGGTAGTTATATACTCAGACAACATCCATCCAAGTTCAACAAGAAATTCACCCTCTTTTTCACAATAAGGTGATGACTGATGAGCTACAGTTCAGCACGGACTGAGAATTATTATCGGTGATCCAGTTTACTACTGATCTACACTAGATTTCTTCAAAGTTATGAGGCAGCATTATTACAAGAACCATATACCCTTACAAATTTAAGTGGGATCATCTCAAAGAAAAAGTGTTTCCAATCAAGAATGTACCTTGAACAAGTTAAATAAAGTCTGATTCTTCGTCAAAGCGCTGCATCTCTTTAAGCTTCTCCTGATTATCAAAAATAACTGCATAGGACAGGATGAATAACTGAATCCATGAATCTACTACAAAAAGAATGGTTAAATACTCAAACTTAGAGGATGCTAACATGAACAGCCAAAGTTGAGAAGTAAATTAAAAAAGTTATACCAAAAAGGTCAACTATTAATCTGATTTCCCGCCTGCGTGAATCTAACCTCACCTGCATGCTACTTGACAAAATATTGTTCTGACTTCCCTCCTCAGGATCCCACGTTTCCTCCTATCATTAGAAAATTTATGGCATGAAGTATTATTTTGGCAAGAATGAAAAGAACAAACATAAATTTCATGAAACGTGTCACCCACAAAGATACCTGAAGAAGTTTATCCAAGCTCTCCATCAGAGTTTTTTCCTCCAGTTCTACATATACTGTCAAGTGTGATTCAAAACAAGATGAAATGATTCCACGAAAATTGAACTGCCATGGTAGAAACATTCATCATGAGCTTTTATTTCTTGACCAAGACCTACAGTGAATAATAAGAAAGCAAATTCACGTGATGCCAACATTTACAAGAATCAAAATGCTTACCCCAGCTCCAGGCACAGACAGATCTTTTTGGTTGTCCTTTTCCTATGATCACGAGATGAAAAGGAAGATTTAGATGAAAGAATGCAACAATAACCTTATCAAATATCTGATGCATTTAGTAGTGCATACTGATTCAGTCCCACTCCCATGGTGCACTGCAAGCTTCTTTTCATACTTCTTTCGAATATCTGAGACAGATTGGCTGTTACCCTCCCCTTTATCCACCTCTTCCATACTGCTCCCACCTTCTCTATTTCGAGAGCCAACCATCCCTCCACTAAACTTCTCAGCCAATTCCTCCTCAAATTCAAGAGTCCTCTGTAATGCCTGGAAATGTTGATCAAACATAGGAAACATCAAAGCTCCTTGAATTCTTCAAAACAAATTAACAAGGATTCCTCGACCTCCACATGACTGTCAAATATTGAACAAATGATAGTACTTTTTTAAAACTTAACAATCATTATTGAGATTTTTAAAAAATGGAGATCCACGGTCAACCTAAGGGCAGATAAGGCAAATACAAAGTGAAGGTCTAGAACTCCCTTGCTTTGCAAGACTGTTCACTATATCATTAGCCTCACAAGGGATATGTACTTTTATGTGGAGATTGATACAGTCTCTGGAGACTTGACACCACTCACAGCAGCAAAAACAAAAACGAAAAAAAGTTTGACATGTTGGGAGAAGAGTTAGCAAATATCTTTTTCTCAATATAGAAGAGATAAGCCACAATCAATCCCCAATTGCACAAAGCAAGCCATAGTGAAATCACCTAGATTTGATAGGCTGGTAACATGACGCTCAAACGATAAGAATGAAAGGGAATGGACTGGGAGAACCCCTAAGCATAACACAATGTTTCACTCTGCATATCATGAAGTAGTAGTACTACAGCTGCAGTGCAACTAGGTTTCCTTTCTGGGTCTTTAGTGCTAGTTTCTTTTCTTTTCTTGTTGGAGTTGATTTATTGGTCTTTGATCTTCAGAAAAGCTGTGTTGTACTGACTGGATGATAGATATTTCTGTGGGGCAGGGATAATTATGTTCTTAAACCAACTCAAAAAGATTCTTATCATTAATTGTTTCCAGATGTGTACACGATGCTGTTTGGAAGCACCAAACACAACATGTGGACTTAATTAACAGTTAGTGAAGTAACTCCATTCCATTAGATTTATCCTTAATGCAAAATCTGAGCGAAGATTCAATAGCTTCATAGTTCTTTTGACAATGACCTGCATTTGTAAAGAATAATTTCTTTCTTCTACTCAACCTACAAAACAACTTTGGGTTAAAATCATTCTGGAGGGAAAAAAAAAAAAAAAAACCGAACATCATGTTTGCGTTTATCAGGCATATAAAACAGCGGATAGTGTAATAAAAGAGAGTAAATTAGATTTATATTTTTTAACACCAGTAAAAGCAAGCTTTTATGACAATTGAATCAACTAATACAAAAGTACAAAAAATTACCGTCAATAATGTTCCAACATCTGGCTTTTCCTTGAGATTATCAAGGATCTCCACAAGTTGTGCCCTGAAAATATAGGAATTACCAACTTACAATCTTGTTGTGGCTGGCAAAGAACAAAACGTGCAAAAACTACATCTTCGAACCATCCGTCTTGCAAGGAAAATTTCAAAACTCCTAAAGCTCCATAATTTTGGCACAAAAAATAAAATAAAATCAACCACCTAAAATTAAAAATATTTTGGTGAACCTTAAAATGGAAAAGCCATCATAAAGGTTAGAATGTCTCATTTTTTCCCTCTCTCCCTCCACGACCCATTGACAGCAGAAATCAGGCTGGTCCACTCATCGATGGGCCACAACCACAAGTGTATTTCGGATCAGGTGGGTAGCCTTCAGCTGTCCAAGTTTTCTATGGTGTGGCTACATGGTGTAACCACAACCATAGCATGTACTTTGGATCAGATTGGCAGTCATCAGCTATCCATTGCGTTTTACAATCGGCTACATGATGAGTGTGTTGGCATGATTTTTGTATAAGGTGTTTAATGCAGGGGCATTTTCACACCGGGCTTGAGTGGGGTGGCCCGCGGGATGCAAGGGCACACTCGAGGTGGGCAACCCGTGTAAGGCAAGTGGCTCATGTGAGGCGGAACCCATGTGATATGGGAGCCACGAGGGGGGTTCAGCCGAGGTCCTAACCCATACGATGTAGGGCCTAGGCTATGACATAAAAGGATTAATTCGCCATGCTCTATCAGTTCGAGCTTTTAGAGCAAGTGATTAATTGTCCTGCATCAAAGTGGTATCAGAGCGGGAGGTTTTGTGTTTGAGACTCCTCACCGGGGGTGATTAATGCGGGGGCATTTTCACACCGGGCTCGAGTGGGGTGGCCTGTGGAATGCAGGGGCACACTCGGGGTGGGCAGCCCGTGTGAGGCGAGTGGCTCATGTGAGGCAGAACCCATGTGATGTGGGGCCCACGAGGGAGTTCGGCCGAGGTCCTAACCCATGCGATGTGGGGCCTGGGCTATGAGATAAAAGGATTAATTCGCCAAGCTCTATCAGTTCGAGCTTTTAGAGCAAGTGGTTATTTGTCATGCATCAGTATTCTTCATGGTGGGGCCAACCTTTGGATGGGTTGGATATTGTACACACTTGACACACATAATCAAAGTAGTTCCTCTTGGGACTTCTATATACAAGATCATTTGGGATGAATACTTCGTTCTATTTAGATCACTATCAGGAGCAACAAGTGAACACAGGTAAAATACATTTTTCTATCAAGAAAGAGTTGCTAAATATTGTGAATGGCCAGCAGCCAATAGAATATTTGAAGTGATATGATTGAATCATGACTTTAAAATTAAGAGCCCTAGCAGCAAGGGATTTGGTTGTCTAGCTAGTGCCCCTCCACTTTTGGCCCCCTTGATCTTGTGTGTGTGTGTGTGTGTTTGTCTTTTTCCTTTTCCAGTTTGCTTTGTTGTTTGTTTGAAGTGAATGACCAAAGGTTCTCTCATTTGTTTTGCCTGGGCTTGGCCTTCCCAGTGGCTTTTTTTTTTTTTTTTTTGCTTCTGCTCATTCTTGCTTTAATAAATTCGAGGCCATCTTTACAAAAAGAAAAAAGAAAAAAATTTATACAAATGTGAAGTTAAAGATAGCAAACCTTGTCAGCTTGCAAAACTGGATACAGAGCAAATAGGCAACATGCCATGCCAGTGGAAAGATTTTCCATATTTCTTCATTAGTTCGCAGCCGTCGCTTGATCCATGCATACCTCCGTTCAGTTTTGTCCAATTTTGCCAGCTCTGATGAAAGGCCAAAAAGTGAGACACTTCAAAACTAACAGCAGTAATAAATTTGAGTAAGAACAGAAACCTGACGACTCAGGGCAGTTATTCCTTAAAACAAGTAAGAAAACACTAAAAGCAGCAAACAGAAACCTGCCCCTTCAAAAATTTGTCGATACGAAGTAAGTTCCTTGCTGCAAAAGTTTTTTACTAACTCTTCCCTCACAGATGGCTCCAAAGCATCAACAACCAAGCAAGCATCTGATAACTGCTGCAGTAAATTGGCTTCTTCTGTCTCTTTCCCTGTACCTAAGCTGCAAAGATGAATAAAGTTAAAAGTTACAAAATAAAGAAAAGACATTTGCATCGATCATTCTGAAATAAGCCTACATAAAAGAGAGACAGAAACAGACATTTGTTTACATTGTCAGCATAATATTTGTGCAATGAAGTTCCTGGATAACATTTACAGTAGCAAGTCCTCAAAATGGGCAGTGACCTACAGTTGAGTTTCTAAAAAACATACCTCGCGAAGTCAGAGAATACGTGGGACTTGAGTATTTGTTTGATGTTCTTGAACTTCTCTCTCAGCTCAGTTATCTTTGGGACATCCCTGTAGGCTTCAAAGTGGCCACATAACTGGTTTACCGCCTGGAATGCAATTGGAATCCTGTATCAATAACCATGCTAACTACATATGATACGTTTTACTTATGAATAATAAGAATAAACTTTCAAAAGCCAAACAATAAGAACCAACCTGGTGCATATAACACATCCAGAACAGAAGTCCAAGTAATCAACACCGGTTAAATGGTTGAGGTCACAAGTTGCCTTTGCAACCAGCTACTCTACGAACCCTACCGTTCTGTACATAGAAGGACATTTACTACCATTCACTTAGAAGGGCAGTTGGGTGCAGAATACATGGAGATCTATGAAATTATTAGCAATAGAAGCAAATGATTCTGCTGTCTAAGACTAGTATTACCACTTAACAATGATAGAATTTCATCATGGACAACCCCACCTTTGGGTAGTCTTTTTCTGGGTCTAGTGTTTTGTTTCATCTTTTTACCCTTAGAGGTTTTGTTTTGTCTTCTACCATCCATAAATATCATGTATCTCCATGTCACCCAAATATATCAAATATGCGGGACCAAATTTCAAGCTTAGATCATTAGTTCGAAACAATTACACAAATTCCATATCCCACATGAAAGTCCAAACATTCAATTCGGGGGAATCTATGCGGGTCCAGCCTACACATGCTAGGGTTGGATCACCAAACGATACTCAAAGATAAGAAATAATCATCCACACATGTATAGTAATCAATCCCTAATCGGATTCACCAATTTCAAATCAAGGAACCCCTGTGGTAAGAAAATTGGCATATAACTTAGGGAAAACATGTAATTTAGGGCTAGGTTTCATGAAAAACGGTTATGAGAGGATAAAATAGGATAAAAACCTGAGCCAAAAGACGATCCTGCACGTGAACAACAACAATGGCCCAGACGGACGTGCATGTGATCCCGGCCGCACGTGTGTGGGGCCCACTATTGAGAAAAAGGTCACCTTGGCCTGGTCGGCCGTGGATGGACTCCAAAACCCCAAATCTGGCTCGATCCGATACGGTTTGTGTGTGGTACTCGTCGAAGTTTCAACCCTCTTGTAGGGCCAAACCAAATTCGATGTGGGGAGGAAAATTGCTGCAATAGATGAGTGTAGAACGGGGTGAGATGAGAAGAATGGATGATAGAAGATGGGTAGTAGAGATGGCGATGGATGGGGCGAATCGGGATAGAATTTGGTAGTTAACCCTTCGATGAAGGGAGGGCTTCGCACCCATTAGGCTTCGACTCGAGAGAGTAGAAAACGCAAAATTTTTATTAATCTTCAATCTCCCAAAAAAAACTAGTGTGCCTATTTATAAGAAAACCCTATACCACAAAGCTCGCATGGTATGTGCAACCTATTATAATGAAGTAAACTAAAATAAAACCAAACACGAGAAATCTAAAGCGTTCACAATGTTCTAAATAATAACAATAAGCAAAACCTAAAAAATGAAATCAAGACGAGTGGGCACGATCATGAGATCCCATGATGGGCTTTTTATCGGGCCCACTTTTCGAACCAAAACTTGTCTTCTAACTAGGAGGCCCTCCCGGACGTTGTCATCGAGTCGAGTGATGGGATCCTCCATGCGCGTACACGTGCGTAGGGGTGAGTGTGTGTGTGTGCGCGTGTGCGCGAGATGTCCCCATAAGAATTTCGCCTTGGCGAAATAAAACTCCTGAAATCCAAGACGTCAAGATCAAGTCTCTAAAGATCCTGTTAGCCTCGTGTTGTCCGGCCGGGCGTGACTTCCACTTGACCAAGTACTTAGAAACCGCCATCCGACGTTGAAACTATCGATGGTCCGGGATATCCTCTATTTCCTCTCGGGTGCGTGAAGGTTAGGTATGGGAGGGAGAGGCCGAGAAGAAATGTCGAAGAATAGGTATAGGTAAAAAATGGGAAAATAGGTTGGGACAGTAGGTATGGGAGATAGAGGCCGGGAAAATGGGTCGGGAATGGGAAATGGGTCGAGATGGGTAGTACGGACGTAGAGGTCGGGGGGAAATGGGCAAGATGGAAGAAATGTTAGGAAGAGTGGGTATGGGAGGTAAAGAATGGAAAAATGGGTCAGGAAGGGGCCATGGTTCAAGGGATAGATATGGGGAATCATGATGGGTGGGCGAAGGGCCAGACAAAGTATCAGTGGTCTCCTAAAAAGTAACTAGATCCTCCACATCGAATGTGAAACTAATTCTCATGGAAGGTGGAAGATCTATCTCATACACATTAAGACCGTTTCGTTTTATAATTTTGAAGGGTCCACGCTATTGTAACTTACTTAACGGCCTCGAGAGAGTACTACTTGGCCGATGCGGACCATCACGGAGTCCCCAATATTGAATCATTTGAAACGTTTATGTTGGTCTACAGAAAATGTGTAATGTTCATTACTAGTCATGATCTTCTGCCTGATTTCTTGATGCCATGAATGAATGTGATGCTCGAAAAACTCTGCGGACTCGCCTACCTATTGACATAGGGACAAGATTATCAGGTTTCCTAGGTTTATAACAAGTAACGACTTCACGAGGACTTAGACATGTGGACTGTGAACTATTCAACGTAAACTCTCCGTAGGTATTACGGTGTCCCATGTTCGATGTGCTCTATATCCCTCCCGGGGGAGACTCATCCCAGGTAAATCATCGGGAAAGACATCAGAAACTCATCTACTACGAGAAGATGGGTAACTCATACTAGCCTCGGAGCACTCTCTCTAGCTTTTCAGGGCACTCTCTCTAGCCACAAGGCCGTACGTGTTGTGCAACTCAAAATAGTGGTTTTGATGCCCCTCTTGGGGTGGGTGCATTGCATACCCGTGACTCGATTCCTTAACTACCTCCATTCATTGGTCTAGCCACCACTGCACGAGATTGGACATTTTCTTTAATGGTAGGGTTTGTCTTGAGGAGGCCTCTACTTGGTTAAGGCGTTGATCTATGCTTTGTTCCATGCGCTTACCCCAAGACTCGATCTCTGACAAACTTGTTTAATACTTGAGTTGTTCCATTTAGGGTGCCAACCAAAATTCAACAATATAGTTGTCAAAATATAAGGTGTTTTTTTTTTTTTTTTGTTAAAAAAAAAAAAAAAAAAAAAAAAAAAAAAAAAAACAACTTAGTTTCTAAAAACGAAAAAGGAAAGTTTTTTTGAAAAACAAGTTAGGAAAGTTTTTTTTTTTTTTTTTTAAACAACCTAGTTTCTAAAAACAAGTTAGGAAAGTTTTTTTTTTTTTTTTTAACAACCTAGTTTCTAAAAACGAAAAAGGAAAGTTTCTAAGAAAAACAAATTAGGAAACTTCCTAAAAAAAAAAAAAAAAACAAAAAAAAACAAATTAGGAAAGTTTTTAAAGAAAAGCAACCTAGTTTCTAAAAACGAAAAAAGGAAAGTTTCTAAAAATAGAAAGTAAGTTAATTTCTAAAAATGAAAAAGAAAAGTAAACTAGTTTCTAAAAAAGAAAAAGGAAAGGAAATTAGTTTCTAAAACAGATTAAGAAAGTTTCTAAAAAATTAGTTTCTAAAAAACAGAAAAGGAAAGTTTCTAAACCTAAAAATAGAAAGCTAAGTTAATTTCTAAAATAATTCAAATAAGGGGATAACAAAAAAATTTCAGCAGCTTATGTCAGGGTTTATGGACTTCTAAACAACCATATATGATGAGAATTGATGCGTAATGGACATAAACAACCAAACCCTAAACATGTAATGAATTCCCCTACAAGAACCCTAGGCTCTGATACCAAATTTGATGCAGGACATGGAAAATTAAATATGATGTGCAAGATTTCAAGCTTAGATCACGTTAGTTCAGAAACAATTACACAAATTCCATATCCCACATGAAAGTCCAAACATTCAATTCAGGGGAATCTATGCGGGTCCAGGCCTACACATGCTAGGGTTGGATCAATAAAAATTATGAACCAAACGATACTCAAAAATAAGAAATAATCATCCACACATGTATAGTAATCAATCCCTAATCCAAGGGATTCACCAATTTCAAATCAAGGAACCCTGGGGTAAGAAAAAGCATATAACTTAGGAAAACGTAAAGGGCTAGGTTTCATGAAAAAACGGCTATGAGAGGATAAAAGAGGATAAAACTCGAGCCAAAGACGATCCCGCACGTGAACAACAACAATGGCCTAATGCAGGCGTGCGTGTGATCCCGGCCGCACGTGTGTGGGGCCCACTATTGAGAAAAAGGTCACCTTGGCCCCGGGTCGGCCAGGATGGACTCCAAAACCCCAAATCTCGGCTCGATCCGATGTACGGTTTGTGTGTGGTACTCACGAAGTTTGAGCCTCTCTGTAGGGCCAATTGAAATTTGATGTGGGGAGGAGAACTGCGTAATAGATGATTGATTCAAAGTGTAGATGACGGGGTGAGATGAGAAGAATGGATGATAGAAGATGGGTAGTAGAGATGGCGATGGATGGGGCGAACCGGGATAGATGTGGCTTGCACTCACCTTGGTAGTTAACCCTTCAATTTCGCACCCAATTAGGCTTCACGACTCGAGAGAGTAGGAAGCGCAAAATTTTTATTAATCTTCAATCTCCCAAAAAAAGCTACAAGGGTGCCTATTTATAAGAAAACCCTATACCCAAAAAAAAACTCGCACATGTGCATAATAATGAAGTAAACTAAAATAAAAACCAAACACGAGAAATCTAAAGCGTTCACAATGTTCTAAATAATAACAATAAGCAAAACCTAAAAAAGAAATCAATTCGACCAGTGGGGCACGATCATGAGATCCCATGATGGGCTTTTTCTTGACTATCGGGCCCACTTTTCTGAACCAAAACTTGTCTTCTAACTAGGAGGCCCTCCCTGGACGTTGTCATCGAGCCAGATCGGTGATGGGATCCTCCTTCTGCATGCGTACGTGCGTAGGGGTGGTGGTGTGTGTGCGCGTGTGCGCGAGATGTCCCCATCAAAACCTCATTCGTATTATTGCAACAGAGTACAGACACCACTATTCGCCAAAGGATCGGCCTCCCAATTTAAATGAGAGAACTTGAAGTTTGAAGATTGAGCAATGAATTTGAAAAGCACATGAAATATAAAGTTTTCATTCTAGGGAGAACCAGGCTCATACTCTGCAACACATGGTCCTCATCTGACGGGCCCCCTTAAACCTAGTGGATGAGATGGTTGTCCATATAATTAAATGACTTAACAAGTGAGTTAGCCAGAAGTTTAACGACTTAATGAAATTTAATTGAAGATATCATGTCATGCCCGATAGCATTAGAGAAATAGCATGCTGGTTATCATGATAATGAATAATAATCTTCGCTAGAAAAAAGGGGTGATATTACAGATATGCATTCAAAATTAAACAAATATGGATCATCAGAGATGGAGCAAGATGAGATGCCAAATAAGAATAAACCAGGAAAAAAGACACTGTGAATCAAACAAAAGGCATCTTGGTCATTTTTTAATCTTAAAGGCAGAGGAGATTGATAAATATATGTAGAAAACATAATCATAGAAGTTACACGGTTTGGATCAACTATTCATTATTACGATACCTCCAACTGTGCAGATGCCTCCTTATATTGGCGTTTTGAAGCCATTACTTGAAGTTGCTCAACAGCTGAGACTGCAAATTTAGAAAGAAGAAAACAGAGAGGACATTGAAGTAAGAATAGAGGGGACACGATCTGATTAGGTACTATTTTCTTCTTCTTTTTTTTTTTTTTTTTTGAGAATTAACGATTTTATTAAAGAACGGGCCAAAGGCCCAAAAAGAATACAAACACAGCTACAAATCAAGCAAAGAACTAAGCATGCAGGCTTCGGTGGGAGAAGCAATTGAAGCCCACTCAGCAACTAGGGATTTTGCCTTCTGAGTAATCCAAATGACTGACTCTGCCTTGTTCTCTAAACAGCGCTGATTACGCTCTGTCCAAATAGTCCAAGGAACAGCCATGACTGCAAGCTGCCAAACCAATTTCCCCTCTTTCCGAATATCACAATTCAGGTTGCACAATGACCAATATAGAGCATGAGCTAACAAAAGGCTTACCGAGCATGGTAAGACGATGAAGAGCAGTAATTGTAGTTGTTATGTGCTTCTTCGCAAAGTCCAGCTTTTTTATGTCGCGACAGATTTCCTGGACCATCGTTTCGCTTTGCTCAGCCTTGGTTTTTATTTCTCGTATCTTGTACATAAGTTCCTGTGTACCAAGAGAAAAGAAAATCCTAATAAGAGTAAGAAAACATTCAATGCACCATCAAGATATTTAGGACACATGTTAAAAGGTCAGTTGATGAATTAACCAATGCTAGAAAAGGAACAGTTATCATCTATAGAGGTGGGCATGGGACGATTCGATCCGGCTAACTCGACTCGTCCGACTCATTCAGATCCAACTCGATTCGGCTAACTCAACTCGTCTGACTCGTTCAGATCCAACTTGACCCGAACCGAATGGGTGAGTCGGTCCGAACCGAGTAGGCTTCGCCCAATCCGAACTCAAACCGAGTCGAGTTCAAGTTACCTAGTAACTCGAAACTCGATCCGGTTAGACTCAACTCGATCCGAAACCCGACAGGTTTGGGGGTGTGTGTGTGTGTGTGTGTGTGTGTGTGCGTGTGTGTGTGTAAACTAATTTCTATCATCTCTAACCCTACCCGCCGCACCCTACCCCGACCCGATCCGATCCCAAACTCTCTCTCCCTCCCTCATCCTCCTCATCTTCCAAGCCCGACAACCACCTACCACCATCACCCTCCTCCTCCTCCTCTCCACTCTCTGGGTCTCTCCCTCCCTCATCTTTCAAACCGACTCGGTGCCAACTCGACCCGACTCAGTACTTCTAACTGGATCGGACTCAGTCCAGATCAGTCCAGGCCAAACCGGACTCAAATCGAGTCAGGCATGCTAGACTCGGTATCGGGTCGGATCGAGTTCGGGTCAGGCCTATTTCAAAACCGGATCGAGTCGAGTCAACCCTAACTCGGTCTGACTCGACTCAATGCCCAGCTCTAATCATCTATGTATACGGTCACGTATATTGGTGTCAGGCACAAGGACCATGGAAACCCTGACTTGTTGATGCATCCATCTAGTTATATGATAATGTCAAAAAATATGTAGTTGCTTATGTTGGATTTGAAAGTTGAAAACAACATAGACTATAAAAAAACAGAATTCAAAAGAGAAAATTAAGGAAGAAGTAAGAAGAAGTCATTGAATTTGAGTTGAGGCATGAGTTGGAATCACTCGACTTGAAGCTGAATTTGCCCTCCTTAGACACAGTAAGAGTCTTGGACAATCAACCTCTAGGATACGATTATAGCCTAGTCACAATGGTGTACTCAATGTACACCAGCTTGAATCAATTGTAGTCTTAACCCAAACCAGAAATAGGCTTAAACCAGACTTGAAAAACTAAACCAAAGAGTTTCAATGCTTAATGATGTGAAAAATGGATAGGAAGAAGTCTTTAAATAGACTTTGAGTGGAGGCCCTTAAGGGTGTAAAGACACCCTTTTAAAATGGTTAGGACAGTTGGATTTAAACCCAACTGGTGCGACCCTTGGGCATGCTAACAATTGGGCTCAAAATAATACAATTTTTTTTTCTAAAAGAAAGGGAAGGGATGCAACTCTTCGGACCAGTACAAGTATACTCGCAACGAACAGGCGCATCCATGGGCACGCACACCACCCACACCCGTGCTCACGCAAGCCCACGGCCACGCCTGGCTCAGCGCGCGCATTACAAAGAAATTATCTATTATCAACACCCACATATCCCTTGAAGGCCAAGCCTTCTACAACAACTCTCACTTACAAACACTTTAGAAATCCCAAGGATTTCCAACATGGGAATAAAAGCAATACACAACAAAGAAACAAAAGGGTTGTTGAAATTTTTGGAGGAAAGTAGTTTAGAAAAAAATATATATTTAAAATTACAACAATCCCCCACATGTTTCAAATTTTAAGACATTCCATGTTAAGGTGGAAGAGTTATGCACTGATATCGATGTCTATCGAACTTTAATCGACACTTGAGTAAGCAAGACAAGTTTACGGAAGTCAGGTGACAATCAGTCTTTAACATCTCCTTTATTGTAAATTGGCTATATATGCCACTCACACAACTTTCCGCTAGAAGTGGTTCTGATATTCGGTGCCTTTTGGGCAATGCACCAATACCTAGATTTCATGAATACTCTAGAGAATTAATATATATTTTCATAGGAAGCGGCTCCACCTCCACACTCATATAAGTGAATTCTATCAAGTGTATGCAGCAATTGGAGATACTACTAATATATGACATATGGATGTATTATAAGTTCGAAAACTCACATTTATTCATTATTACTTGCACTGCCTACACCATGAAGCGGCATAATCATTGCAATGCTAAAACATGTCCTAGTGTCTTAATGTTTACCCATTGAAAACCTATCTCATGGGATCTACTGATTGGGTTGCCGACACTGGTAGATCAGGCTCAGCTCCATTCTCTTCAATGTATCGATGACCGACTTTTTAGAGAGTCCTTTGGCCAGAGGATCTACCAAATTCTTTTCTGACCTCACAAAATCAAAGCTATTACTCCATCATTCAATGATGTCTAACTATGTTGTGACGAGTCTTATATGTCTACTTTTACCATTGTAGATCTTACTTTTGGCCTTAGTTATAGGCCTATAACTGCTTGACAATCATAATGTAGAGATATAGTTGAAACAAGTTTTGACCGAAGAGGTATATCAGCTAATAAGTTTCTAAGCCGCTTAGCTTTTAATCCTATTTTCTCTAAGGCAATGAACTTAGCAGAGCAAGCGATGCAGATCTGCTTGGAAGACTTCCAAGAGACAACTCCTCTACCTAAAGTAAACATATCCACTAATCTTACTTTCTATAAAGCAATGAACTCGAATTCCATAGTGGACCGAGTGATACAAATCTGATTGGAAGACTTCCAAGAGAACTCCACCTAAAGTAAACATATCCACTAATGGACTTAGTTTCACTGAAATCAGTAATCCAATTAACATGAAAACCACTATAATGGACTTAGTTTCACTATATCATTCTAATATAACATGAAAACCACTATAATGAATACCATATGCAACTCTACCTTTTAAATATTTCGAAATTCTAGACAAAGCATTCCAATGTTCATATCCAAAACTATGTACATCTACTTAGCCTCCCTAATGCAAAACGTATGTCGGGTTTAGTACAATTAATAAGATACATAAGACTACCAATTGCTCTAGAATATTTGAATTGTGATATAGCTCTCTCTTTATTCTTTTTAAGATGCACCATATAATCATAAGTGTTAATAGGTAAAAAGTCAAAGTTGTTAAATCTTTTTAACATCTTTTCAACGTAATGAGATTGAGGTAAGATGAAACTACCATTCCTCATGATCACCTCGACTCCTAATATAATATTAGCTTCTTCCAAATCTTTCACATCAAAGTTTGATGACAAGAATTTCATAGTTGAATCAACTAATTTAATATTAATTCCAAAGAAAAGCATGTCATCTACATAAAGACGGATGATAACATCTTCATCTCCTGATAATTTACTATATACACATCTATCTTCATCATTTATTTGATATCCATTTAATTTCATAACATTATTGAATTTTTCATGCCATCATTTAGGGGCTTGTTTCAGACCATATAATAATAAACTTTATTTTATTTACCTAAAAATTTGTAAACCTCGGGTTGTTCCATATATTTTTTTCTTTTAATTCTCTATTTAGGAATGCTATTTTAACATCCATTTGGTGTACTACTAATTTGAATATAGATGTTATTGCTATTAGGACCCTAATTGTTATGATTCTAGTTATAGGAAAATATGTGTCGAAGTAATCAATCCCTTCTTTTGTTTAAAGCCTTTAACAACTAACCTAGCATTAAACTTATCAATGGTTCAATTTGATTTTTGTTTTTCTCTTAAACACCCATTTACAATCTATTAGTTTATTTCTAGGCGGTAGGTTTACAATTTCCCAAGTATTATCAAACATTCTAGATTCCAATTCATCATTAATGGCTTATTTCCAAAACGTTGCATCGGGTGAATTAATTACTTCTGAGTATGTTAGTGGATCATCTTCTATTAAGAAAGGAGAAACAATCTCTAAGATTAGTTTCTTTCCTAACTCTTTTACTTGTCCTCATTTTTATCTTCTACACTTCTACTAGTTGATATAAATTATATTTGACTTATTTCTTTTATTTCTACGAGCTACAAATTCATGAGAAATATATTTTTGAAGAAATTTGCATCTCTTGCTTCAATTATAGTATTTGGATCTAGAATATTATTCTTCGATTTTAAAACTAGGAATTTGTGTTGCACTATGTTTTGCATATCCTATAAACACATAGTCAATTATTATGAGTCTATGATCTAGTTCCACTTCTTAATATTCGGTAACCCTACCTTAACAAGACACGCAAGACACCCCCACGCTTTTAGATATTTATGACTAGGAGTGTGATTTTTTCAAAGTTCATAGGTTGTTTTCCCAATTGTTGCCCCGATTTTCCCCAGTGATGACAATTTCCCTTTTTCTTGAATTGTTTTCTTTTCTTTTTTAACCTATAGTCATTAATATGATGTCCTCATTTTCTACAATGATAGCAATTCCCTTTCTTTTTATTTATCTGACTTGATTCCACTAGGTTTACCTTTGAGGCCATCTCAATTGCATTTTCTTTTGTCTATGTTTCTATTAGCCTCCTCAATTCTAATGTGTACAATTATACTCTCCATTTACATGCCATTTTTCTCATGTTTCATTTTGTTCTTATATTCTTTCCAGAAATGTGATAATTTGTCTATGAGAGCTCTTGCTAGAAAAAACCTCATCCAATTTCATTCCTTCAATATAGAGTTCATGTGATAATCATGAATCTAGTTAGTGACAAGTTGATCATCTCTCATGACATAGTGAAAGAAATTAGCGATGACATATTTCTTAGCCCCTGCATCTTCTAATATATATTTATTCCTTAAAGCAACCTAGATGTCTTTCGCAGATGCATAAGAAACGTAAACATTGTATAATTCATTAGAGGCAGCATTCAGAATATAATTTTTACAATTATTGGCATCTCTAATGTGAGTTTCATTTGTCAGATCAAACTGACATGATTCAGACAAAATGTAGAAAACCTTTAGAGTTTCCAGTGAAAAGCTCAAATTTTTTTTTCCACCGTTTAAAATATTGTCCACAGAGAGGTTCAATTTTGAACAAGTCAGTCATAGCACTAACTGTGATGCGGGCCATAATCTAATTGTTTTTCAAATTCAACTTCAAGATTGCTTCAATTTTAATTTTTTCCCTATTTTGGGTATTTCAAAATTTCCCATCATATCACTTCCCTCTAAATTTGTCAACAACCCTTTTGTCCATTTGTTGTGCATTGCTTTTGGTCCCACATCGGAAATCCTTACGATTTCTAAAGTGTTATAAGTGGGAGGTGTTGTAGAAGGCTTGGGCCTTCAAGGGACATAGGAGCGTGGGTGTTGGACCATTTCTTTGCAACATGTGCCAAGCCAAACCAGGTCTAGCCGTGGCAATGGCACGTGCATGTGCGCCACACTAGGCCAAGCCATGAGCGTGCGCATCCGCAGGGGGTGGGGGGGCATGCGGATGCGCCTGTTTGCTACAAGTATATTCGCTCAAGTCTGAAGGATTACGTCCCTTCTAAAAAAGAAGAACAAGAAGAAGAAGAAGAAAAACTATATAAGTTTGGGCCTAATGGCTAGCAAGCCCAAGGGTCACACCAGTTGGGTTTAAACCCAACAGTCTTAACATTTTGAAAGGGTGTCTTTACACTCGTAAGGGCATCCACTTGAAGTGTATTTAAAGACTTCTTCCCATCCGTTTTTCACATCATTAAGCATCAAAACTTTTTCTTTCTCAACTCTTTGGTTTAGTCTTTTCAAGCCCGGTTTAAGCCTATTTCTGGTTCAGGCAAAGGCTGCAATTGTTCGAGCCTATGTACATTGAACGCACCATTATGACCAGGCTATAGCCATTTTATCCTAGAGGTTGATTGTCCAAAACTCATGTTGCACTTGGGATGTGGTCCAAGGAGGGCGTTTTTAACTTCGAGTGATTCCAAATCAAGCCTTAACTCGAACTTATAAGTTGTTTTTACTTTTTCTTTCCTTGGTTCTTTTTTGAATTCTGCTTTTTTATAGTCTATATTGTTTTCAACTTTCAAACCCAACAGTTTAAACACTAGCTAATAAAAGCATGGGTAAATAGAATTATTTTGAAGTTATATATGGTAATGAATGATACGCCGGGGGGGGAGTTCTTCTTGATAGCATGTCCATGCGTGTGTCCAATGCATGCATCCGACATAGCAATAACAGAAACTATTTTGAAACATGGAGTGTCCTTGTTACATGGAACTATAAAATCATGTCTTTTGAACTGGACAGGTTCCAGCTCCACTCCAATATGATGTGTATCAATAAAAACAAAATAAATAAATAAATAAAGTTTGTACTCTGAAATAATGTTAGAAATGACAAACCTGTACAGCGTGTGTTGCTGCAGCAAGATCTTCCTTGGCTTTGGTTCCTGAATTACTCTGTACATCAAGTTATTCATTGTCAACGGAACTTGCACGGGCAAATTAATCAACATAGACACATGCTCGCACACACACATTAAGCTTCAAGGACTGCAACATTTGCAAAAGAAATGCATGTGAACAACTGAACCATGCCTATGAAATTTGATAACGAGAACATTCACTTTCCAATGATTCCAGAGCAGAACACAGAGTGGTATAAACTACAAAAAATTGGAAGAACGATACAAGAAGACCAGATACCTGTTGGCGAACAGCTGCCAATATTCCGGCATCCACACGACGAATCTCACTGTGTATCTTTTGCATAAGTGGCTCCACACCAGATAATGATGCCTCTGTACATTAATTATGTTCCACAATACCAACTTAGCGAAAATGAAATTTGTTGTCTGAGAAACATGACTTGAACTTTGATTCAAATAGGGATGTCAACGGGCAGGGCTAGGGCTAGGCCAAGCTCTGTCCAAGCCTTGCCCACATTGTTCAATATAGATATGAGCTCAGTCCGGGCCTTTGATGAACCAAAATAGTCCAGCCTGAGCCTGATCCGAAATGTTTATCCCGAGCCTGAGGGTTGGTCCAGTTGGAGCATAGAGAGAGAGAGAGAGAGAGAGAGATGGGGGCCGTGGGTTGGAGCGGTAATAAGAGCAAATGAGGATTTTTACATATTGTGTATATGACAAGATTGCCCTTGCAAACCCTTATGGACCAAGCTAGACCAGACAAAGTCAGGGCTGACAAGCTGTTGTACACAGTCCAAACCCCACCCGATTGAGAAATGGGCCTGAATTTTAAGCCTGAACCCAGTCCTCGTGCCTGATACTCCAGTCCAAGCCCAGCCCATTTACAGCCCTAGATTCAAATAGAAAGCACTCGAGAAGGCAAATAGGATTGATTAGTAGATGAACAACATCATAAGTGCAATGAAGCTCAGCCAGATGAGCAAAGGTTTCAATAAGAAGCATATATTGATTCTTGGTCCACAAATAATTTTCTCTCACTAATCATGATGATGTTTAACCTCCTAAACACAGATGCATACAACCTAACGCATCGTCCTGCATAAAACCATAACTACATGCAAACAAGTAGACGCGCATGCACATACACAAGTAACAAGTGTAATGAATACAACATGCACTCCTAAATGAATAAATGCATGTGCAGTCATGCATGTTACATACTGAGGCAGAGACACATAAAACAGGAATGATAGGCCGCCAAATGACTAGGATAGAGGTAATAAAGAATTATTCATCAAAAAAAAAAAAAAAAGAGGCAAAGGACTGGTAACAAAAGAGTCTTGAGAATTGGTTTCCACATTAGCCTTTCTCAACACATGAAAAAGGAAAATAAAAAGAGGAATCATCTAAGCGCGGAGTCATTTTTCAGGTGTCGCTATATGGATATTATTCCCAACAAACATGTACACCCTATCCACTTCTAATACACTTGATTATTCCAAATTGAATATGTGCTTCTTCGATTTGGAGATTTTTCCTATTTTATTAGATTTTCCAAAATTTCATCCGCAAGCATGAATAATCACCAACACCGAACTTCTCCCAAATTTGCCATCGATTCATAATAGTTAGTGAGTGTGTGTGTGTGTGTGTGTGTGTGAGTCAAAACATTCATGATAGTGATTGTTCAATCCATCGATTTCTAGCTGAACGATCCTTAATCTAAATTTATCAATGATTTCCCAAAAAAAAATAATCTAGGCTATGTTTGAATGCAAAATGGAATCGAGTGTTTGACTTTTCAGTCTATTTCTAAGGAGAAAAACGTAACTGTGGTCATCTTTCCTAGTACACACAGTGAGGAAGTAGCACTCAATATGCAGTTAGTTCATTGCAAGTCCAACTATGAAGTAATGTAATGGCCATCTAGAGCCCCTCGATGGACACTTACGATGATGATCACTATTTGTCATTTCCTCTTGATCAAACTGAATTATTACAATTCAACGAAATAGTGCAACCAAATACGACCTCAAAAACAAACCCAGTTGAGTCTATAGCACAAATTTATAACAGCAACCAGTTTAAGGCTTTTTAGCTCAATTTACAGAGGGAAAGGGAGAGAAATCCATGTCTAAATAAATTATTCCTAATTTATCAATCATTAAAAATAAAAAAATCAAAAAAATCAAAAAATCAAAAAAATAAAAAAAATCCAAGCTATGTTTGAATGCAAGATTGAATTGAGTTGTGACTTTTTATTTTATTTTGGAGGAGAAACCCAACTTGTAGTGATGCTTCCTAGTACACACAGCAAGGAAGCAGCCCTGATATGCAGTTAATTCCCTGCAAGATCAACTACAAAGTAATATAAAGGCCATCGGGAGCCAATAAGCCAGCAGATCACAATCCTACCATTTCCTCTCTCATCATCATTGTCTAAGCCTTTTCCCAACTAATTGGGGTCAGATACACAAATCCTATTCCACCATTCCATTCTATCACAGGTCATATTGTCAGGATTCATGATAAAAGTTGTAGCAAAAGTTTCAGGTTGGCTGCAAACATGACACGACCCTCCTTTGTTCATGGTTGGGAGAGCACAAAACCCTCATATGCATTATTGATCATTTCCTCTCTATCAAACTCAATTATTGCAATTCAACTCAATAGCACATCCAAACACAGTCTAAAAGAACAGGGGAAAAGAAAAAAAGAAAAAAGGATCAAATACATAGCACGAATTCATAACATTAACCAATTTTAGCTCGAAACTACACAGGAGAGAGAGAGAGAGAGAGAGAGAGAGAGAGATGAAACCTGTCGGGAACATCTGGTTGATGTATTCCAAAGCACTGGACTTATCCATAGCATTTAAACCCGAAAATCTACTTTCAATTCCAAAATCTATCAAAAACAGAAACCCAAAATGAGAAGCAAGGTCGAGAATCAAGAAATTCAATAATTCGCAATTTAATTACAGTGAACCTGACTTATTCCAATCTGCCACAGAGTACAGCGGACTCTGCCCGACCACTAAGCCAACCTACACGTAACATTCAGATGTGCCAATCAGTACTGTCCAAATCATGGGCCTCATCATGAATAACAAACATTTCAACAAGTACAATCATCAAATGACCGATCACTGTCCGTCAATCAAACACTTGAAGGAGATCTAAAAGCTCAACTGGCAAATTGACCGATCAGGACCGTCCAACCAGCATGATCTTTGGGTGCAAAATTCAGACGGTTAGGATGGGTGTGCATGCGCACCAGATCTGGAAATTAGTTCATTAACGGAGCCAAATATTTTTTTTGAAATGCATATTATATCTCTAAAGTTTTACTTCAAAAGCATTTCAAAACCGATTTTATAGAAATTCTAACTACTCCAGAAAATCAAATGCATACAGTCAGATCTCAGTATATAGAGAATGGAAGTACAGAAAGATATAGAGGGAGAGACTGCTCAGTAGTGGAAGTGAGAGATTGCAGTTGAAAGATCAAATAAGGAAATGGATCGAGATTTCTCCGTTTCATAAACCCTAGAAATCTCAAGTAGAAAAAGATGAGAGAGAGAGAGAGAGTTGAATGGGAAGAGATTGAGAATTCGAGATTTCTATGAATTCGTTGACTGGAAGATCTGGAAAAATAAATATACACGGAAAGGGATAGAAAACTAAATAAAATGTTACCTTTTTTGTTCATCAAAATCAGGATTATTACTTTTTTTTTAAGTTGGGAATGGAATCGGATCTTTCGAGCGAGCGAGATTGAAAGGTGCGAGCGTTTCGCGGAATTTTTCTTAGATCGATCTCTCTCTCTCTCTCTTTCTCGGGTCTTGAGATGTACGGGGCCGAGGACGCGACTTGACTGCGGACGCGGATTGTGGAGGGAGAAGCTCCCCGAGGGAGACGGATTGGCCACCGTGGCTGGTGGTCGGTGCTCTGTGGGCCACACCATGATGTATTTGTTTCATCCATTCCGTTAATACATTTTTACTTATCATTTTAGGTATTGATATAAAATATTATAGAGATGAAAATCTCATATGGACTACACCATAGGAAAACAATAATAATTAGACATCCACCACTAAAATCCTCTTAAGGCCCGTTGTACTGTTTATTTGACATCGAATCCGGTAATTGAGTGTTAAAGACGCAGATGAAGGGAAAAAATAAATATCAGCTTGATTCAAAGCTTTTATGCCCCCAAGACCTTTTGAATGGTGAATCGTTCATTCAACATGGTATCCTGTGTAATGTGGTCCACTTTAGATTTAAATATACCTTATTTTTTCTCTCATAATATAAAATAATTTATAAAAATAGATGAAGATCATGGATGAAATACATAACCATAGTGGGGGCCCATAGAGCATCGACCATCAACCATTTGCCGAAGATACCACAGATATTTTTTATCTGGCTTATATTTGTGTTTTCCTTTCAGGTTGGATTGCAAGTAAACATCACCGTGGGCCAGAAAGGTTTCAACGGTGATGATGACATCCACTGTTGAAACCTTTCCAAGCCCATCCTATGTCTACTTGTTTATTTTCTTTTTCTTTCTTTTTTTTATTGGGTTAGTACACACTCCATATTAGCCACCATATTAGCCACCCCAACTGGGGATTGATACCAAGACCTTAAGTGTTGAAACCAAGTACCTCCACTTGCTAGTTGAGTTATGGATCTGGCTGCATGATGTAATGTCTATTTGTAATCTAACATGTTCATAAGGTAATGGAGGCCTCGATGAAAGAAAAACACAAAATAAGATTAGAGATTACAAAGACATAGACCAAGGGGTGGTTATCCGATTGAAACGTGTTCCGTGTTATAAATTTTCAATGGTAATACCCATGGGTGATTGCTTTAGATAGCCATGGGATCCACTCAAAAATAGTGGCAAAATAGATGGACAGCATGGATAAAATACATACATCACTATGGCCCCACAGTCTCATAAGTGGTGGGACGGTCACCATGCAATCCGCCTCCAAACGCAAGGAGAGCCAAAATGGAGTGAGCCATGAATTGGAGATGGAGATGACCACCGTTGAAACCCTCGTAACCCACCCATGTTTAGATTCCATCCTAATTGGCATCTAGATGAACGGAAAACAGGATATAATCTTATGTTATAACCTTAATTCAAAACTTGTGTAGCATCTGCAATATTTGAATTATCGAAGATATGTGTTGAAAATAGTAGTTATAAATTCCAAAATGTAAATTAAATAAATAGAAAATATAAAATTACGACTAAGTTGTTGATTTGAGTCGAGGTGAGCTACTTAGCTTGAAATCGAATTTAATATGAATAATAAGCCATTGCCCTTACGATATATTGACTCCCCACAGTGCACTCATCATACATAAGATCGAGCTAACATGCATCACTTAAACTGAAGTAGGTTAACTTGGTGACGAACTCAATTTGCAAAGAACCCATAGTTAATTATGAAGAAGCAAAGAGAAAATGATTTTTCTGAATAGATGAACCGGATTAGAGTGTGGCTAGGTGCGTTCACCCGAAGGGATGCATCTCTAGTTTGGAAAATCATGCAGAGACATATACATAGACCCAAGCCTAGCCCAGTGCACACGCATGTCACACGCCCATGGCCGGTATAGCTCGGCGGAAATATGTGATCAAAGGCATGGGTTAGGGCTAATGGCATAGCCCCTCTCCTGCCAGACCAACCTCACTCACCTTTGATGTGAGCTTAGGCCTATTGGCTCAACTCGGTTGGGCATGGGTGTACCATGCCTGACCAAAATTTGAGTTGGGATCGAGCTTAGGTCATTTTAACCCGACCTAATTTCATATGTACGTGTTATATCCTGCTGATATGTCATCCATGTGCCTGGTTAGGTCATCAATTCATCTTGAATATAAATTGTTGGTTTCATTATTAAAAAGTGTTTAGTTCTTTTATGCATGCGATTGCTTTGTTGGGTGAACTGATAAATTGTATGTTTGGCACTATAAAGTAAATGGAGGTTTCAAATGCCATCAAAGAGGGGTTTGAAATCCAAGGTGGAAACGTCAATTACATCTAAAATCATTCCAATAACTTCATATGTAACATGCGTGTAACTAGACTATTAATCTACTTGGGAACATGGCCTAATGATGATATCCCATAACAATTAGATTATCAATTGCATCACTGTAATTTTTTTAATATGATGATATGCGCCGTCCAAACATCGTCCACATAAATCAATGGTTTAAAATCCTTGGTTAGTCACTCATACGTGATCTTGTGGCCCATTTGAGACTCTGAATTTTATCATTTTCAGGCAAAGTATATATTTCAATGGGCTTATTACAACCATTGTATCAAACGTTACATACGTACACTGATCAGAGTTATTAAAATTGATTTAGTAATTAAATTCAAACCCCTATAAATATACTATACATAGTTACTATTTTATAATTACCGAGAATTTTGAATTCAAGGTGCCAAACACAATAGGAAGATTTCAAATCCAAGGGATTCCTAATCCATGCTCCCAAACAGGCCCTAATAACATTTAAGTGGGAAGTAAAGATTTTATTATTTTTTGGGTCAAATTAGTTTAAGTCAAATCCAATCCTAATGAATATTCTTGGCCCCGAGCTTATGCTTGTTGTGCTGGGCTCATGCTAGGCTTGGGCTTTAGGTCTCGAGCGTCAATCATCTCAAACTCAACTTATCAACACCCCCGGCTAAAATGTTGGCCCATGAGACAAACTACATTATTCAAGTGTGGTCCAAAGTTTGGTTGAACTCCTTGAGCTAGGCAGCTTGCCACTTGCTGATCTTGAATTTAACTCTAAACCTAAATTCAATGTAACCTTGACTTAATTCAATCATGTTTTAAGCATCAACAGGATGTTCCAATTAAAGTCAATCAGCTTATTTTTTCGAAAATCCTAATTATGCACGAGGTAAATGATTATTTCACAATATCTGTCAATCTAAATAGTCGAGCCACCTTGATTTTTTATTTATATATTTAATTTCATATGGCTAATATACGCCATGCTTTGTGTTACTTCAATGCTCACGCATAATTTTTGTATAAAATCCAAGCCATGTGAAAATGCTAGTTGCATCTTGAAGGCTGATGAATCATGGATGGCCCATTCATCCAACATCCACTATCGAAAATAAGGTACAACTAATAACCTGACTGGTTTTATGTGTGTGGCCCACTTATTGAATGGATTGGTATGGTTTGCTATTTTTTCATGACTTTGGATGTTTTGACGAGCACAAAAATAGGTGGGTCCCCTTGTCAGGCACGCAACACCTATCAATTGAGTGTGGATGCATGGCCCATGTATGAACACTTAGTGAACTGGTGTTGTCATGCCCCAAACCCGGAAATCGGGCTCACAAAATTTCTGATCACCGAATCTGGTGCCGACAGCGTTCGTAGTACCCCATTCTCAGCTCTCAGCGCGCATATGCCAGATTCCGATCCTGGGATCCTACAAGGAGGATTTTCCAACGTACATTTGTCTCGTAATAAGCATAACGACGAGTTTACCTAAATTACAAAGACAACATCATCATCACATATCCACTAATATAAACATTTGAATACATTGCTGAAAGGTAAATACATATATCAAAATCAAAGCTCTCAGAAAACCGTTGCACACTCCATGCTCAATGCTGCTGTAACCTAATGCCACCTGCACGCATCTATCATGCATAAGCTTATAGAAAGCTTAAAAGGTGGTGAAAGTGTATGCACAAGATAAGTGTCAAGTATTCAATCTAATACAATGTCAGCAATATTGGAAAGATCATGAATCATACGATAACAAAGTAAGCAAAAATATTGACAAGTCCATGAGTCATACAATATAAGAGTACGCAATACAGATCAGCTATGCAAATGAGGAGTCATAGAGAGCCGAATATCAGATGTCGAGGGTACAATGTAATATGTAAATCCTGCTAAGTCTGTCTAGGCCATATAAGTACAGAAAACATAACAACTCAAAATGTCATATGCCTGCGGATGCAATATACGATGCGAATGAAATAATCAAGCTAGAGTGTGAAGTCGGGATGACAGTACGTAGATTGCAGGCTACGGGGTCCATTACAAGGGACTTCTATCCAAACCAATCTCATACCTAAATTTGGATAGTCAGACTCAATATGGTAAACTCCTGATCTCAGGTTAGTCGCGCGCCCAACTGAAATCCCGGTCATGCGAAGGTACACGTAATAAATAGTTGCGCATCATCAGCCCGAGTGGATAGTGAATGAATAAATGAATGAGTATGCAATTCCTGCTCAATAAGTCCACGTATCAGTACGATTCCTCTCCGGGTGCGGTTCCTCTCCGGGATCATCACCGGGGTCTAGTACACTCCACAATGACTACCGCTTCCCTAGCCGTATAACCAGCGAGTGGAAAAGACCTCACTATCCGCCTAGCCAGCACTCTGCCAATACCTACCCGGCTCGTCGGTAGCGAACCCATTTGTGAGCTGGTCAAACTCAACCTAGCTTACAGCCCCCTCACTCAGGCGAATAAGGCCACACCCCCTCCCAACCGACCATGACACAGTGGGAGACGCGGCTTACTGGTATTCGACACTCGGGCGCTATGTATCCACTCGGTCTAGACGTCGGGGTGTCTCCTGGCCTCGAGGTTTAGGGACTTTCATCAACAGACATCCAAAATGCCCAGATGCTCGAACCAAACATTTCCGGTCTCCTATCTGGTCATCCACAACATCCCTGTGGAGGTCACAGCCCTGATGTCGTTAGGGCATACAATGATCATGTCACACAAATGCGAGATGCATGAGTCACACTGCCCAGTCATACAGTAATCATTTGCGTACCGCGTGATAATGTGGGGTACTCCGTCTCATAAGAAGTATCGTGAATTGTCTGCCCAATGGCATATGCTATAATCAGTCACTACTCATATTAAGCATACATATGATGTATATGGGCATGAGTCATGGAATTATACTAAGTATGTTATAAGGTGATGAATTATTCTCACAACGAAGATGGGCCTAGATGACCTACATACAACAAGTATGGGCCTATCAATGGGCCCTAAGGAGAGTTATAATGTAGAGATTTAACCAACATTATTCTTACAATGTGGACGTCAAACCATCATTGCTTCCAAGGCATAGCCCGTCATAAATATCATTTCATAAACCATGGTGGAATCACACAATGCAATGGGCCTTATATACATCCCATTGGGCCTCAACCCATGGGCCTCCAATCCATCAAATGGGTCGTATCACATGGTCTCATATATATCAAGGTGGGCCTCAGCAGACGGTCCACAAATACATCAAGATGGGCCTCATCGCATGGGCCTTATGTATATCGAGGTGGGCCTCAACGGACGGTCCACAAATACATCAAGATGGGCCTCATTACATGGGCCTTATGTATATCGAGGTGACCTCAATGGACAGTCCACAAATACATTAAGATGGGCCTCATAAGGCAGCCTATGATTTGGCAAAAATAGATAGACATTGGGACAAACACATACATCATGGTCGGTCCCACATGCTATGGCGGACAGCGTGAACAAAACATACATCATGAGGGGTCCACAACTGCCGGACGGTGTGGATATATATCACATAAATCAAGGCAGGCCCCAAAGACCTTGGTAATGTCACTACAACAGCCATAGAGCTGGAGTGAGGTCCACCAACCATCTCACCTCCCACACGTGGGGATGGAGTGGGTAAAACACTTACATTAGTGGGTCCCACGTGGAGCCCACCATAACGTTTATCTACCATCCAATCTGTTAATAAGGTCACAAGGATTGGAATGAAGAGGAAAAACAAATTTCATAAGGATCCAAAACTTTTGTGAAATCCAAAAGGATTTCAATGGCAGACGTTCAATCCTCACTGTTCCTGTGATGTGGGCCACCTGAGTTTCAAATACGGTTGATTTGTGGGCGCCCCATTGCCTAAAAGGGGGCCCACCAAATGCACGGTGTTGATGTTCTCACACATCACGGTGGGGCCTACAACAGGGACCCACATCCCTACCCGTCTGTCCACGGCGCAGTAGGACATTGCTGTGCGTCCACTGGACATCTAGCAGCAGCATCTGCTGCTTGCATTTTTTTTTTTTGAAAAAAGATGTATTTTTGAGGTTTTTCCTAGGTGGGGCCTGCATCAGGAGAATTTAACCTAACCATTGGATTTTATGACTCGAGATGGACCAAACAAACTCAATATGCCGCATGTTTTGGCGTGTAGAAATATCGAGGTGGGTCCTAACAAATTTGAACAGTAGAAATCAGAGTTTTCAATGGCATGGCTCGCCAGATAATTGGATTGGCCACATATTTCGTCTCAACGTCTAAAATGAGTTGGGGAATGGAATGGACGGCGTGGAGTAGACTCATACATCAAGGTGAGGCCTACATGAGCGGTCCACCCAAAGCCTTTGAACCAAGCAAACATTTTTGTTTTCTGTTTGCTGGATGGTACACCACACCGTCAGTTCGTACTTCACTGTCTAGCCACGTCCAGCGTCCCTGGACGCTATACGGTTTTGGTAACACATATTTAAGGTGGTCCCCACCGACAAACATGCTACCAGGGTGGGCCACCAAATGGCTAGATGATGTGAATAAGACATACATCAAGGTAGGGTACATCCGGGTGGGCCACACAGCCACATCATCACAAAAAAAAAAATGAAAGAGAGAGTGAAAAGTCCAAGCTATATGTCCTAGAGGGGGGGTGAATAGGACTACGCCAAATTTAAAAATAACAATAGCGGAATTAAAGAATATGATAGCCAAGTAAAGTAAAGATAGCAATTCACAATACAGAATGTAAAGTAACCTCAATAATGAAGTATTGAGAGGTTGATACAAATGATGTTCTAAGGACAACCTTACACCATAAAAAACTAAGGGTTTATGGCAGGACAACCTGACTAGAATGATGAGTATCAAATTCTTAAACTGAAGAGGAAAATAAAAGGAAATAGCAAGAATTGAAATCTACACTATTACGACATTTTCCACAATGCTTGAAATGTAAATATTACAACATTCACATCCACACATACATCCCACAAACTTGAATGATAAAAGATATAGAACATAAATCACATATCCACAAAACACAAAGAGTTATAGTGGTTCGCCTGTGTGTACACCAACTGTTAAACAACAGCCACACAGCTTACTACTCCACTCCTAATGTCCTCACACAGGGGATATTAGCGTTCACTGTTAAATTAGGTTTTTCCAGATTCACCTAAAACCCTCACAATTGTGTCTTTTAAATAAGCTTACACAATCCAAAAACCCCACTCTGAGTTTTCTGGCTCACCTCAGATAACCAAAACAATGAGATTTTTCTGGCTTAATCTCAAAAGAAACCAATACGATAAAAGATTTACACAAATGTAAAATACCTGGATTTCAGTCCGAAAGAACCAAATCATAGTAGAAGTTCGAATATAGAAGTCCAATGTCCACACTCACTTTGAAATGGTTATAGGTTCTAATTGATTTTAAATTAAACCAGATGGGCTAGCTCTATTTGATTTTGATTCCAAAAAGTGGAATATCACAATTCCTCTTTCAAGTTAGATTGGAATACAGAAACAAAATCAAATATGAAAAGCTAACAAAAGATAATATTAAATAAGCACAATGTAGCTTAAAAATAACACAAACTTATCTCTCAGAGTGATGCCTTAATTTTACTTGAATTGGATTATCAAAACTCTGAATTTTGTCGTCTATTTATAGTTGCAAAAATCACGTCTAAGACTAGTCGTGTAGCCACCATAACTGGTCGTAGGACGAACTGCATTTTGAAATTTTAAGCGCGATCGGATAAAACCGTTCTATGACTGGTCGTAGGCACTTCACGACCAGTCTTGAGCCCTCCACAACTGGGCGTGACCTTCCCACGACTAGTTGTGAGGAACAAGTCATTCATTGGAGTTTAAGTCATGGTCATAGATGGTTGTGAACAAGTCATGCACGCATTCACACGACCGTCGGCAGTCTCCAGGACTGGTCGTAGCTCAACCAAAAAATTTTCAAAATTTTCAAAATTTGCAACAACTTAGGACTGGTCGTGGAATTTCTTGGACCAGTCGAGTCAGTTATAGGACTAGTCGAACAGGGTACAGGACCAGTCTTAGAACAGACCAAACACTTATAAAAAGATTCAATATGAATTATGTATACAAAATGACATACCCTAAGGTCAATCATACTTTTAATGTGAAATATGACATTGAACCTTCTCTTCTTCAGATGATGAATGATCTTTGAAGTTCATGGAGCTTGAGACCTTTGGAAGCTTGAATTTGAGATCTTCTAAAGCTTGAATTTGAATTATACTTCATCTTGAGTTGTACTTTATATTGAGTTGTACTTTAGTCTTGAGTTGTACTTGAGTCTTAAACAAGAATTTGTCTTTTGATGTAGCTCTTGAAAGACTCTGAACTTTGAAGCTTACATGAGTGGATAATGTACTTGACCTTGCATGTCTTGGAGTAGAGCTTCATTCTCAACTTGAAGCATTGTGATGCAGTGCCTTGAACATATATATATATCCTCATGCTACACAAGACACAGATTGTGTTGTTAGCACCACAAAATTTGACAATCAATGGAGTAAGAAACCATAACACTTACAGAGAGAGAGACATACACATGCGATGGAGGGACTCCGACACTATGGGCCCTCCCTTCCATGCATTCAATCATACGTCAAGTGGGTCCCAATATATGTGGGCCCACCAAATCAAAAATCAACGGTGAAGATTCCTTATCCACCAAAATGAAATGTCTAGATGACCCCTTTCAAACTATAAAGTAAATATCACGATGGGGTTCATAGAGAATGGCCCCATCATGGAATGATCATGAGAATCATAGTGGATCATCGACCACATCTAGGGTTCAGAGTGAGATCCATACCATCAATCAGTAGGCCCCACTTAGCCCATCATCAAAAGAATGAAATTTGGGCCTATAGAACACCCACCTTTGATCTCTTATTCCGTCTTCCACCAATGCATGCTACAACTCCATATGAACAATTTAAGCGGTTGAGATGAAACTTGGATGGTGGAGATGCGAGGTGGGCCACACAAAGTTCTCTCATGGAGCTTGGATGTTGGATGCTCTCATGGGGTTTATTTGAAAAATGAAGAAATGAGAGAGAGGATGAGATGTAAAGAGAGAGAGGGATGGGTGATGGGCGAGTGATGTGTACTTGATATGTAAGGGATGAATAACTTTGACTTTGGGGTTGCTTTTGGGGATGGGATATGTACTTGACATATGAGGTGATTGATTGGATTGATTTGACATGTTGTATAGATTCTCTTGGGATTGCAAACGCGGCACGTTTCCTTGAATTGAACGCGGGCCCACATGTTCTGGCTTGGGTATCTCCTCGCCGCGTGAGACGCGACATCGGAATTGCGGCGACGGTGCGGTCGCTAGGGTACAAATCTCGGGTTGAGCTGACTCTGGAATATGGGACACGACTCAGGGTTGCGTGCAAGTACAGTCTATGCGTCATGAGTCGCCGGAATTCGACTGAGAGGATCGCGGAAGCTTACGGAACAGTACGGGTTAGGATGCGGGTCTCACAGGTGTCTAAGTTGTGGGCCACATGATAGGCTTGCATAGAGCCGTTTACATGGGAGTAAATGGAGGTGGGGGAGATTTTGAGTAAATAGAGGTAAATGGTATTTGAGATATGTCTGGATAAAAGTAAATACATGCAAATAAAGTGAAATAAAATGGAATTAAATGGACATGTAAATGAAGTCCTCTTTATTTGAATAAAATTAAGGTGAAATGCCATTTTGAGCTCCCTTTAAGAGTCTCACGAGTAAATAAAGATGGTGCTATGCACAAGTACGTCATACACGTGGCATACTGATGATACTCCAAAACAATTCAATTATAAACCACATCACTAAAATCACACCAATAGAATGATCTAAGCCTTCCAAAGGTTTGCCATTTAAATCGATGGTTAGAAAGCGCTTGCAAGTTGCTTGTATATGAGCCCTACGTTTGTGGCTCACTTGAGGGTAAAAAAACTCTTCTTTGACTAGAGCATATATTTCACCGACTTATAACAATTATTTTGTTAAATATCACATGTGTAAACTAAATTAAGATATTGAAACCAATTTGGCATATCACATATGTAAACTAAATTGAGATATTGAAACCAGTTTGTTATATGACATGTTCATGTGAGTATATTGAATATTTTTTATGCATTGCAATTCGCCAATTCCTCTTATTCACTCCCATTTGAAAAGAAATTTGGAATTCAAATATATTTCATTTAATCTCATGTTATTATATTTGATGAAGTCATGTACATCAAACTCATTTTACTTTAATTTCATTTCCCATTTACTTTCATTTATAAGCTCCTAAACCAGCTCAAGGAATAACTCATTTTGCACCTAGCTTCTTATCTCAGCACGATACATCTTTGATCATGGTGGGTCCAATGTAACGTATTTGTCTTATATCTATACTGTCCATCCGTTTCAAAAACTAATTGCAAGCCATGATAAAAAAGAATGAAGTAGATCTAAATTTCATGTGGACCCTAATACAGGAAACAGTGATAACCGATTATTAAAAACTTATTGTAAGACAAGATTTGGATCAAGCTAATATTTGTGTATCTTTATCCGAGACTTTGCAACCTTATTAATATTTTGGATGACGAATAAACATTTTGATGGCCCACACGAGGTTTTCAAAAGGTAGGGGTTAAATCACTACCATTTCTTATGGCATGGTCTACCTAATATCTATATCTGCTTTGGGGTCATTTGGCACAGTGGATTGGAGGGGATTCGAGGGGGTTTCAAATTCCCTGGTTGTTTGGCACTATAAAGTAACTAGGGGTTTCAAATCCCCTCTTTGAAGGGGTTTACAATCCGTGGTGAGAGCTTGGATTGCACCTAAAATTATTTTAATAATTGCAGGTGTAACATGTGTGTTACTATACACTATCATTCTATTGGACACATGGCCCACTAATGATGATCAGCACCGTCCAAACATTGTCCATGTAAATTAGCACCGTCCAAACATTGTCCATGTAAATCAACGATTAAAAATCGTTGGTTAGTCACTCAGACATGATATTATGCTTGTGGCCCATCCAAGACTTGGAATTTCATCATTTTCGAGCAAAGCATATATTTCGACTGGCTTATCACAACCATTGTGTCAGAAATTACATATCTCACTAATTAGAGATATTAAAGTTGATTTAGTAATTAAATTCAAACCCTTGCAAATATACCATGTATAGGTACTTTTGGATTAAAGTTGATTCACACGTGTCAAACACACTGGGAGGATTTTAAATTCAGGGGGTTTCCAAATCCAGGGTTCCAAATCCACGCTCCCAAATAGGCCCTATTTTTGGGATGATGCTTAAAATAAGCTTTAAAAATAGATGGTCCACGGTATCTTACACGTGAATGAAGGAAAGATATAAATATTTGTGTTTATTTAACATTGAGCTTGTTGATAAAGCAACACGTACCTGAATGAAGCATTATATATTATATATAGATGAAGGGGAAACACAAATAGCCCTTAATCCAAAATCATGTGGGCCCAAAAAATTTTCAACGGTGAGCATCCAATCCCCACCGTTGCATATGGTTGTCCAGCTAAGATTTGGTTGTGCTTCATTCTTGGGCTCATGCTCAAAATGAGCTGACAACATGGACGGTGGTGGGCATGGATGAAAAACGTGCACCATGATTGGGCCACGTAGCTCTAACATCAGCAAGGTGGCTGGTGTTGGGTCACTAGCCAAACCATATCCGGCGAGTGGGGAAACGGATTGGTTACTCCCCCTGCCACAAGCCAATTAATGGCTGGTGATTGGTGCTCTATGGCCCTACCATGATGTATGTGTTTCATCCATGCCGTTCATATATCTTTTCAGATCATTTTATAATATAAGACCAAAAATGAGGTATATCCCAATCTCAAATGGACCACACTAGAATAAACAGTTTTGAATGAGCATCAATCATTAAAAACCTCTTAGGAGCCATAAAAGCTTTCGATCAAGACAATATCGGTTGTTTCCCTTAATATGGGACTGTATGATCTAATCAACAGATTGGATGTCAAATAAACAGTACAATGGGCCTTAGTATGATTTTAATGGTGGATATCCAATCACTATTGTTTTCCTGTGGTATGGCTCATTTGAGATTTATATCCCGCTAATTTTTAAGGATCAAGCCCTAAAATGATATGTGAAAATGGATGAAACACATACGAGAAATTAGGAGTCCACCTGCCACCGGGCGATGGCATGGGAGTAGCCAATCCGTTTCCACCATGTGGACATGAATTTCGTACGGCAACTGCAGAGGGGGAGTGGATTGACAGGTGTACCACACATCAGCTATATAACTGGTGTATTGATGTCAGCAAGATCCGTGGGTCTCATCATAAGGTATGTGTTATATCCAAATCGTCCATCCATTTGAAGAGCTTGTTTTAAGGCTTGAGTTGAAAATTAAAACAGATTCAAAGATTAATTGGACCACACTACAAAAAGTAGTGGGGATTGAAGGTCTACCATTGAAACCCTTTAGGGGTCGTAGAAGTTTCGGATCAATATGAAATTTGTTCTTCCGCTTCATTCATGTATTTGTCACCTTGTCAATAAATTGGATAGAAAATAAATGTCATGTTGGGCCTTACGAATTTTGATTGGTGAAAATTATTATCCTCACTACTATTTTTTGTGTGGTCTATTTAATCTCTTGACATGACTCATTTTCTCTCTAACATTCTAAAATGATTTAGAAAAATGGACGAACAGTGTTGATATAATAAATACATCATTTTGGGCTATGTAACTTTGATCTCCTTTAAGATATTTGTACAATTATATAGCTAATGTATGGTACACCAGCCAATCATGTGAAGCTAAGCGGGGCTTATTGATCAATCTACACCATCCATCCATTTTGCCTGCAAATTTTAGAATACTGGACAAAAATAGTCACATTCCAGACTCAATTAGGTCATACAAGAGAATAGCAGAGATTGAGCGACCACCACCGTAGTTTTTTTTTTTGCTTTCTCAGCTAATCCCAGTAGAAATGACCTTAAAAATGGTTTGGATGGCATTAAAATATCATGGTGGACCTGGGGAAAATTTCAACGGTAGGAATTTCCCTTCACACTTTTTCCTCTGTTTTGAGTTTTGGATCTTCCTCCTTCTGTGTCTTGTCCTAAAATGAGCAGGCAAAGCAGATGGACGGAGTAGATTAATCACAAACTTAGCTTCCCAAGCAGGAACTTTCTGCAAAACCCCATCTGTACTATTTCCTGGGATGCGTGGTCCAATCGAGTCCTGGATTCACTCCGGGAACGGATTGGCTACTCCCCTGCCACCAGCCAATGGCTGATGGTCGGTGCTCTGTCGGCCTCACCATGATGTATGTGTTTCATCCATGCCGTCCATCTATTTTTCCAGATCATTTTATGATATGATGTAAAAAATGAGTTATATCCAAATTTCAAGTGGACCACATTATATGAAACAGTGTTGAATGGACGTTCAACCGTTAAAAACTTTTTGGGGGCATAAAAGTTATGGATCAAGCCGATCTTTGTTTTTTCCCTTCATCTGGGCCTGTATGACCTAATCAACAGATTGGATTTCAAATAAACAGTACAGTGGACGTCAGGAAGATTTTAATGGTGGATATCCAATCACTAATGTTTTCCTGTGGTGTGGTCCACCTGAGATTTACATCCTTTTATTATTGGGATGAAACTCTAAAATGATCTGTAAAAATGGATGAACGGAATGGATGAAACACATACATCATGGTGGAGCCCACAGATCACCGACCATCAGCTGGCTCACACACGAGCGCATGCCGTCGCACGTGCCACGGCCATATGTCAAGGTCACGTGCCAGAATTAGGGCGCGCATTTTCACTCTCTCCCCTTTCCCTTCTCTATAAAACATCCTCTGCAGCAAAAAACCCTTCTCTTCCCTTCCCAACATCTGAAACTCAGAGAAACTCTCCTTCCTTTTGTTTACAATTCGATACTCTCTCTCTCCCCCTCCCTCTCTCTCTCTCTCTCTCTCTCTCTCTCTCAAGCAAAACCTCCTCACTTCCAGAGGCTCTCCAACCAAAATGGCAATCTCTCTCTCTCTCTCTCTCTCTCTACTGATTTTTTCCTCTCATTTCTTGAATTTTGTTTTATTTATATTTGATGGGTTTGACTTCAATGTTAGTTTTGCACCACTTTAAAAAGGGTGGTGGCCCATACTGATTCACAGCTATCCAGAACATCCAAATTGTGGGTCCCACTGTAGATGGAGCATCCATCTACAATCACACTAATCAAGCAATCCTAATCATCCTTTTAATGTCTATAAAATGGATGGTCAGAAGCAAAGTAGTGGGTGAGCGAAATTTTTTGGTTATACTTCATCCACAGTTGGGTCAGTGGTTTGTACGGTCTGGATTGTCTTACAACTGTGCAATTTTTAAATGGTGCAAAACTGACATGGGAATCTATACCACATTCTTTTCTTTAGATAGACAGATAGATAGTTACGTATGTACATACAGACATCTATACATACACATATATATGTATCTACACACATATCTATATGTATGTGTGTTTATGTATGTATGTTTACACTTATGTGTGTTTTGTTACCAATCCTAACCATCCATTTCATGGCTATCAAATGGATGGTTAGAAGCAAAATAGTGGGTGGCCCAAATTTTTTGGTTATACTCCATCAACAACTGGGTCAGTGGTTTGTACGGTCCAGGTTGTCTTACAAACTGTGCAATTTTTAAATAGTGCAAAACTAACATGAGAATCTATACCACATTTTTTTCTTTAGATAGACAGACAGATAAGTATGTGTGTGTGTGTGTGTGTGTGTGTGTGTGTGTGTGTGTGTGTGTGTGTGTGTGTGTGTGTGTATATATATATATATATATTCATGTGCATGTGTTGTAAGAAATCCTAACCATGCATTTCATGGCTATCAAATGGATTGTTAGAAGTAAAATAATGGGCTGTTGAAATTTTTTGGTTATACTCCATCCACCGCTGGTTCAGTGATTTGTATGCTTCAGATTGTATTACAACTATGCCATTTTTAAATGGTGCAAAACTAACATGGGAGTCTGGCTCACATTTTTTCTATAGATGGGTAGATAGGTAGATAAGTAACTACACACATACACATATAATACATATATGATTCTATATGTATACTTAAATGTGCATGTGTTGTAAACAATCTTAACCATCCATTTTACGGCTATCACATGAATGGTTAGAAGTAAAAAAGTGGGTTGTCCAAATTGTTTGGTTATGCTTTGTACACAGCTGGGTCAGCAATTCAGATGGTCCTGATTGTCTTACAAATATGTCATTTTTAAATGGTGCGAAACTGACATGGATTCCAGCCTATATTTATTCTTAATTTTTATTTTACATGTATTTATATTTATATATTTTTTGTAGACAACGGAAGTAATCAATCCGAAAGCGTATCCATTGGCTGATGCTCAGCTGACCATAACAATTCTTGATCTCATCCAACAAGCCGCCAATTATAAACAGCTCAAGAAGGGTGCTAATGAAGGTAACGAAAATGCCCAACTCTGTCTAGTTTTCTTTTTCTTTTATTATTATTATTATTATTATTTATAGATAATGAACAGGCATGTGGCATGAAGGTTGATGATTGGGACTGTTCATTGTGTTTGTAGTATTGTGGGTTGTACATGATGGAAGGATTTTATTGGGCCAGATGATCTTAACCACCCAATTGGTGGCTTGCGAATGGGCAGTGGAAATGGGTGTTGGCAATGTTTGGTGATGAATGATAAAGTGTTATTTGGTTGGATGTGTTTGATCCTCATTTTTGTGTGGTTTGAGAACTGTTGTCCACCCTTGGTGGGGTGTGTCCTATGAACAGTCCAGATTGCGGATTGCTGTATCATGTGTTGAATTTGAGTTCAGCACACTAGAGTAGAATCCACTGGTTCTTACTGTTAGCTCCTGCAAAAAATCAGACGAGTGGTGCCATCCATGATCCAGACAATTGGTTAGATGGTCCCACTGTGGGTTGGCCACAGTTGAAAATATAACACTAATTGAATGATCTCGACCCTTTGACGACTCAGATCCGTGGCCTTTAATAGACAATGGTACAAAAGGAAATTGGCAATGCCCAGCATGAATGAAGAAACACCCACCAATCAGATGAATAGAATTGTCCAGTATGTGCTGTTTGCTGATACTGGTCCGTCTGTCGTGGGCCCACCTGACAGACAGGCTGCGGTCATGGATCACTGCCTCACATGTCCATTTTGAGCACAGTGCGGATCAGACAAGGAGTGCTTAATGCAAACCCTGAAAGGGGAAGCAAATGGATCAATAAGAGAAGAAAGATTGTGGAAAAGACCCAACAATCCTCTAGCCAAATGCTAGAGATCACGAATGCAAGACTGTGAGCAAGCTCAATAGTCATCTAGTCTTGAACTAGAGATCCCCCCCCCTCCAAAAAAAAAAAAAAAAAAAAAGAGAAAAAAAAAGAAAAGAAAAAGAAAAGAAGAAGAAGAAGCTATTGTAAAGAAAATAAGAGAATTTCATAAAAGAGAATATCATCCAACTTGTCTTATTCCATAAGTCATAGACCTTGTTTATAATCAGTCCTTGTAATATGCAGTAAAAGCTATGGAATCTAAAAATAGAATTTCTAGCTAGACAAATTTTAAGAAAATAGGAAACTACCTAAATAAGAAAGCAATGTAATTAAAAAAGTACCTAAATAAGAAAATACTTAAATAAGAAAAATCTAAAATTACTCTTTGCCTACGATAAAGATATGAAAGAAAAAGGAAATATCCTAATCTAGAGATTTGAAAGAAAAAGAAAGTAGTGATGGATTAAAAAGGAAAAGTAGTTATTTTCTTGTATACACGTGCGGAGCGTGCACGTGTGAGATGCGAGCCTTTTCTTCAAATCTTGATCAATCAGTTTGCGTGGCCATTTGGTTGCATCAGTGCTCCACAGCCTCCACTTGGAATTCCCTTCTTCCTTTAACAGCTATTTTGTATTTTATATACAGCGACGAAGACCCTGAATAGGGGTATTTCGGAGTTTGTGGTGATGGCAGCGGACACAGAGCCACTTGAAATCCTTCTCCATCTGCCCTTACTTGCAGAAGACAAGGTACCATTTTTAGTGGATCCAATTTCAATTAATTTATTTATGCGTAATTGCATTTCAATTTTTGATGTGACTGTATTTTCTTGCTTTTGATTTGTGAATGTTTGAATTTTTTTCGCTATAGATGAAGCAGAAGTGAAAAGAAAGAAATGTGAGAACCCCTAAATTACCATTAGAGCTTTACTAAGCGCACACACGTGTGCACATAGCCTGGAACATAGTTGCAACCAGCATGTGAGCTCCAAAGAGGTGGATGGGTTAGATTACTTCAGCCAAGTTCTTCAGAACCCCACATTTGTTCTGCAAACTGTGGCCCACGTGACCAGAGGAGATCACCTTTATTATTTTAACACATGCACCCTCGCACCCACACACACCACAACGGGTACTCGAACCCATGACCAGAGGATCAACCTGATACATGGGCTAGGGCATCAATATATTGGTGCTGTGCTGATAAATGGATTGGATTTTGGACCTACCTTTTCATGCTGGCACATGTGTGGCATGTATGTGAGCTTTATTGCACACACGTGTGGGCTTAGCAAGGCTCTTATTGTTATTATCTGCTAACCTAGCTTGGTTTTAAGCCAAAGAATGGCATTTTTTTTCACTGTAATGTTCACGCATATACAATGGATGGAAAATGGCGATTTCCCCTAAAAAGTGCAAATTGATATGAGTTCCTAGATATAGATATATAGATAGTATATCAACTGCTGTCTCTTGAGTAATGTTAGAAGTGGTACAGATATTCGGGGCACGTGCACAAACGAGGCATGCATGTGAGAGGTCCACGCTGCTCATCAGGTGGAGAGCATTGTGAACATACCTTGACAAAAGATCAGGCTGGTACACCCTTTAGATGGGCCACACGTGTACATTGAATACGGAGTGTGTGGTCATCTATTTTCTAAATCCTAGTCTGCTACACTCGTGGCATACTTGATGGGTGGAACACCACGAGTCCACTTAGTGCATGTGTATGTGATTTTGAGCACATTTGCTGTAAATCGCCCTAGTATTTCCCGTAGTACCGTCTAGATTTTGAGCATTGTATTGGCCTATTGGGGCACCCCTATCTTCACACATTTGAATCAGAAGATTCTCATGCGCACTATCCAATTCTTCTACGAGTCTTGATTGCAATGGAGGACCACCGAGATACTGTGGTTATATGGGTGAACATTGTCTGTTGGACTTCAGAATGCGGATTCTAGACATGGGGGTGTAAGTGCATGGTATCAAAGTGACTAATCTCATCGTTGGAGTGTAATTTCTCAAGAGACTTCCAAAATCTCGGTTTTCCTTGAGGAACGGTTAGCACACAAAAACAAATGCGCCCATTTAGCACTCACGTCTAACACGCAGCAATGTGGCAAATATGAGCAATCCAAGCCTTGCATCTATAGATGTGTTGTCTTGAAAACATGTAGCCCATATGATGATCGTATCAACCTGAATTGTCTTGATTGTCGGTTCCTTTTGTACGCATGTGGGCCATAGGATGATCATATCAACCTGAATTGTCTAGACAAGGCATCTGTGTTGTGTGACTGCCATTGCCTGATGAGTGGCCTGTTTCTTGCACACGGGTGACAAGTCGGCAAGTGTGAGAAGTGGATGCCAAAACAATGCAATTGCTCGCTCTTAGTGTTTGTCATTTTCGTTGATGTAGTTGGGAAATTCCCATGGAATTTTTTAAGAGAGGTTTTCCCTTGGAAAATAAAGGAGTACGAAAGTAAATAAGTCAACGAAAGTAAATAAGTCAACGGAAGTAAAAGGAATAGAGAAAAATTAAAAAAATATTAAATTAAAAAGTGAAACAAAAATCACGATAATACCGTGCCCTTAATACCTTGACATGATTGTGTTGACGATGACGATTGCGATAATATTGTGATAATTATGGCATTAGTTAAGAATTGAATATAGCTAGAATAACAACATCTAAGATTTGAGCTCCACTGTTAGCTTGGAGTCTTGTGGGTGCTTGATAGTGGTCCAATCAATATGCGTGCCCACATAAATGGCTACTTTGTGCCGTAGATCAATGAGCAATGCAATCAAACTGTCTGTTCACAAGTACACAGGGTTTATTATTTAGTTGTTCACAATCAATAGATCTGCTGCTTCTTTTTTCTGCTTTTCGTCCCTCTTGCTTCCCTTTTTTCTTCTTCTTCTTCTCTCTCTCTCTCTCTTTTCTTTTTTTCTTTTTTTTTTGTTCTTCAAGTTTAATGAAATCGTTACTCTAAATTTTTATTTATTTATTTAGTTGTTAGAACTAGAGTTAGCCATTGACTTCTTGGGCATGTTTAATGCAGGGGGCATTTTCACATTGGGCTCGAGTGGGGTCGCTCGTGGGATGCAGGGGCACACTCGGGGTGGGTGCGGCCCACGGAGGAGGTTTCGTATTCGAGACTCCTCACCAGGGGTGATTAATGAGCATTTCACACCGGGCTCGAGTAGGGTAGCCTGTGGGATGCGGGGACACACTCGGGGTGGGCGGCCCATGTGATTTGGGGCCCACGAAGGGGGTTCAGCCGAGGTCCTAAAATCCATGAGATGTGGGGCTTGGGCTATGAGATAAATGGATTAATTCGGTATACTCTAACAATTCGAGCTTTTAGAGTAAATGGTTAATTGTCCTGCATCAAATTGGTATCAGAGCCAGGTTGGTCTCGGGTTCGAGACTCCTCACTGGGGGTGATTAATGCAGGGGCATTTTCACACTATGATCGAGTGGGGTTGCTTGTGGGATGCAGGGGCACACTCGGGGCGAGTGCGGCCCACGGAGGAGGTCTCGTGTTTGAGACTCTTCACCAGGGGTGATTAATGCGCATTTCACATCAGGCTCGAGTGGGGTAGCCTGTGGGATGCGGGGACACACTCGGAGTGGGCGACTCATGTGATTTGGGGCTCGCGAAGGGGGTTCAGCCGAGGTCCTAAAACCCATGAGATGTGGGGCCTGGGCTATGAGATAAAGAGATTAATTCGCCATATTCTAACAGTTTGAGCTTTTAGAGCAAGTGCTTAATTGTCCTGCATCAATGTTTCCCTTCTATATTTTGCTAATGCTTCTTCCTATTCTTCCTCTTTTTTTGGGCACAAAACTGACCCCGTTGGAAAGCCCATTGAGTTAGCTTTCAAATGAGGCCAATATGATTGAGTGTGACATGAATTGAGTAATGGTAGATTTAAGAATGACTTTACTTTTGTCACGAGATTTATGGATATTTAGTCATTTTAATTTTATAAAATATTAGGCTAGGATTAGATGTGGGCTTCTTTTACTTTGGGTAAAAAATATAATATAGTAGATACTCTTTCATGAATGATTTGATGAATAAATTATTTGGTTCCTTGTGAAACCAAATTTGCAAAATGTGAGAGAGGAAGAATAGGGAGCCTAATTATGTTGGATGCATTAAGAGTGATGAGAAGAGGGTACTAGTTAAGGACAATGAGATCAATGAGATGTGCAGAAGCTATTTTTAGAACTTGTTAAATGATAATTACTTTGAGAGCATAGGCATAGGAGGAACCATAAACTCAAATGAGGATGGAGCCATAGATGCTTTTATAAGATGTGGATATTTGAAGTTAAAGAAGATATGAGAAATATGAAAACATGAAAAGCCCTTTGACCGGATGGTATGCCCGTTGAGGTTTGGAAGTGTATGGGAGATATTGGGTTATCTTGGTTGACAAAGTTGTTTAACAAGATTGTTAGATCAAAGAGAATGTCGAACAATGAAGGAAAAGTCGATACCTATTTATAAGAATAAATGAGACGTACAAAGCTACACTATCGGATGTTTAAAACTTACGAGCCATACTCCGAAACTTTGGAAAAGAGTGATTGAACAAAGACTAAGATATGAGACGAACACATAAAAAAATCAGTTTGGTTCCATGCTAGGGAGGTCTACCATTGAAGCTATTTTCCTATTTAGACAAATGATAGAGAAATGTAGGAAGAAGGAGAAAGGATATCCACATGGTCTTTATTGACTTGGAGAAAGCCTATGATAGGCCTGGGAAAAAGCTACTTGAATTGGTGCTCTTTATTCTTTCTATTAATTAAGTTAATGCAAATTTATATTTACAATTAGAGATTTATCCTTTATTTAGTTATAATATAACACTAACCATGTGAGGTCTATAACAATAGCATTCATCATTTCATATATAAATTGCAATATGAGTTCATAAATAAAGCCATATGGTATACATAGTGTATGCATTGAAACCAATAAAACATGTAAATAAAATCTCAAAAAGTAAACTAAGTGCTCAAAACAAAAATCACTACAATTCTAAGAAACTAAAACTATCCGATGAATTTTGAAGATGTCAACGATCACAACGGGCCACGATCAAGTCGCATCCAACGGTCCAATCGTGAAGTTCTCGTGATCCAATGGTATGTAAACATCCTCCAAGCAACCCACATGCTATGTGGGGTCTTCGGCTCCTCATCGTGACTCTAACAATTACTCGCCTAGCCATAGGGGCACTGGGGCTTAGACCCTCTGATATGTGTAATGACGTTTGTAATGTGATGTCCCCATCATGGGAGCTAGTTCCCTTACCTAATGGACCGTTTGGATGGGAGTAAATGGAGGTAAATGGGTGGAATCAGGAGTAAAAGGAGGTAAATGATATTTTGAGGTGTGTTTGGATCGAAAGTAAATGCATGTAAATGAAATGAAATGGGAGTAAATGTGCATGTAAATGAAATCCTCTACAAGAGAGATTTAAAAAAAAAAAAAAAGAAGCAACGAGAGATATATTAGAAAAAAAGGGAAAGGATACAAAGGGCCCGCTGAGATAGCAGAGCCAAAGCACCGGCAAAAAGAAAATTACAAGCCTAGGAGAAGAAAATTAAAATCTTAAAGGAGAGGAATAGTAGAGTCCCATTCAATGAGAAGATGCTTCGCTCTCGATCCCACTTCATCAGCTGAAGCTTGCATGTTGTTGAAACACCTATCGTTCCTCTCCTTCCAAATTGCCCACCAGATAGTCATAATAACCATTTTCCAAACCTTAGAAGTGATTTTACTCAGCTTGAAACCGTGCCAATAAGCGAGAAAAGAGGAGGCAGACGCTGGCATGCAACCAACCACACCAAATCGAGAGAGGAAGTCCTGGCGAATCTGAGAGACAAACGGGCAGTGTACAAGCAGGTGGTCGACGGATTCATCGCTGGCCATGCAACAGAGACATAAATTGGTGAGCTGCATACCTTTTTTCATAAGATTGTCTACGGTGAGGATCCGGGTCCTAGAAGCATGCCAAGCAAAGCAAATGAATTTGGGGGGGACAAGGTATTTCCAGATAAGCGAAGAGATGAAGGGAAGGGATGAGGGGATGAGGGCATTATATAGGGATTTCACTGAAAACTTGGAGGTTTTATCTTTGGACCAAAGGATTTTATTAGGCTCGGTTTGGAAGGAGAAACCGTGGATAAGCAGAGGTAAAGATCAGCAATGAGAGGACCTCCCAATCGTGAAGATGTCTTGGGCAGGTAATGTCCCAAATCACACCTGTTTTCGAATAAGTGAAAAAGTGGTCGACATGGCTTTCTTTCTTAACTGCATGGTAATAAATGGCAAGGAAGCTATCCTTTAAGCATCTATCCCCGAGCCATCGGTCCTTCCAAAACCGAATAGATGACCCATTTCCCAACTGAAAAACAACATTCTCAATCACCGGTTTCTTGCAGCGTATGATTCCTTTCCAAATGCGAGACGCTCTGTAGGCGGAGGAGTCAGTCCACTAGCCTCCCAAGGACAACCCATATTTCCTTTTGATGATCATATTCCACAGAGCATGAGGTTCCGAACCGAGTCTCCACGTCCATTTGCCCAGGAGGGCCTTATTCATCACTTACAAGTTTTTAACGCTAGCGCCTCCATTGCGAAAATGCTTGCAGACCTCTTCCCAATCAAGGAGGTGGAATTTCTTCTGGTTTTCCTTGCCGCTCCATAAGAAATCCCTCCTCAGCTTATTGATCCGACCCATGACAACAGACGGGCAGGGAAATAGGGATATGAAATATATGGGGATGTTAGACAAAACGGCTTTAATAAGAGTGAGTCTACCCCCCATAGACAGTAATCTACATTTCCATCTGGCCAGAGTCTTTTGAAATTTCTCAACCACCTTGTCCCACATCGAAATCGGTGGAGAGCCCATGGCTAAGGGAAGGCCGACGAAGAATGTTGGGAAGGATGCGATAAAGCAGCCTAAGATTAAGGCAAAGGAGTTTAGCTCCAGCTCTGAAAGATTGATTCCAAAAACCTTGGACTTAGCCATGTTTATACGTAAACCAGAAACTGCCTCAAAACATCTGAAAGTAGTATGAAGGTTTTCAATGGCTTTAGATTCCGCTTCGTAGGTAATCAACGTATAGTCCGCGAATTGAATATGGGAAATTGATAAAGCAACCCCTGACATCGATATGCCCTTGAACAGACCCACCTCTTGGCCCTTAAGCAACATTTGAGATAAGGCCTCCGCAACCATGAGGAAAAGGAGGCATAGAGGATCACCCTGACGAAGACCTCTCGAGCTGGGGAAGAAGCCTTTCGGAGTTCTGTTCAGCAGGATGGATAAGTGAGCTGATTCAACGCGCACGCCTTCATCCATGTCCTTCATTTCTGACCAAAACCCTTCCGGAGAAGCATATGATGAAGAAAATCCCAGTCCACGTGATCGTAGGCCTTCTCAATGTCTAGTTTGCAAAAAACAGATTTGATCCTAGCCCTATGACAGGTATGAAGGACTTCGTTAGCTATCAGCGCTCCATCTATGATCTGCCTGCCTTTGATAAAGGCGTTTTGATACTTGGATATCAGTCTATCCATCACAGAAGCAAGGCGTAGGGATAGGATTTTAGCCAGAATTTTATAGGGGTTGCCAATGAGGCTTATAGGCCTAAAGTCGGAGAAAGAAGAAGCCCCAGGGACTTTGGGAACCAAGGCAATAAACGACGCACCGATTCCTTTAGAGAGCTTGCCCCTGGCGTGGAATTCATTGAGGAAGTTCATGATATCTGGGCGGACAGTGTCCCAGAAGGCGTGGAAGAAGCACATGGGGAACCCATCAGGACCCGGGGATTTCTCTCCACCCATCGAAACAATAGCCGCTTTCACTTCTTCAATTGCAAAGGGAGTCTCCAATCGCTCGGCCTCCAAACTGAGAAGCGAGCGGAAGGGGATACCATCTAGATGAGGCCTGGACCAACCTTCAGAAGATAGGAGGGAGCGAAAATGGAGGACAACAGCTTCCGAGATCTCATCCTTATCGTCAACCTGTCTCCCATCCACTGAAATACTGTGAATTGCTTTAGCCCGAGCCCTCATGTTAGCAATGCTCTAAAAATATTTAGTGTCCTTGTCTTCCTCCGAAATCCATTTGGAACGCGATTTGATTTTCCAAGAGAGCTCGTCTTCGAGGGATCTAAAAGAGATGGACTGAATAATTTGGATACGCTTGGATAGCATCTCCAGAGAGGGATCGTTGCCTTCCAACCCAGAGTCGATCTGACGAAGCGTCGCGAATAGAGCCTCCGTTTCGCTTTCTCGCTTCCGAAGCACCTCTTTCTTCCAAACCTTTAGATTTTCCTAAAGCATGCGAAGCTAATTCATGAAACTGTAGCCAGCGTAACCGTCCGAAGGGAAGGAGGACCACCATTCCACAATTTTCTGGTGAAAACCATCAATGTTGAGCCAGGCTGGGTTGAATTTGAAGGGTTTAGGGCCCCAATCAATGTCTATGACCGAGAGAAGGATAGGCTAGTGGTCTGAGGATGTTCTAGGGAGAACCGTTTGATACAAAGTCGGGAACTCGTCGATCCGATCAGAGGAAACAAGGAATCTGTCAAGTCTCGATTGAATCTGGGATCTGTGGCCGTTTGACCAGGTGAATTTCGCACCAGAGAGGGGGAGATCAACCAATTCCCGGGCTTGAATCCAGTCATTGAAGGACTGCATAGCGGTAGAAGAGCGACGACGTCGAGAGTGCTCGTGAGGAAAGTGAACCACATTAAAATTGCCCACAAAGCAACAGGGCCTTGCGAAAGACTGTTTAATGACATTCAGTTCTTCCCAGAAATTTGACTGTAAGGAATTGTCATTAGGGCCATAAACCGAAATCACAATACAATGGAAAGAAGAATATTTAGCTTGGAGGAGGGCAGCTTTAGAGAAGGCCCCAGAAAGCGAAAGTTGAAGGTCCCACTTGGAAGATTTCCAAGCAATGAGGATACCACCAGAGGATCCCGTAGCGTCCAGGGAGACAATCAGCGTCTTGATCACCCCAAACCGTGTCCAGGAGTTTCTTAGAAAACGACGGAACTTTAGTTTCCTGGAGGCAAAGAACATCCGAATGCTTTCTCCTGACAGACCCTTTGATTAGGCTCCGCTTTTGTCTGGAGCCCAATCCCCTAACGTTCCAGGAGAGGACACTCATTGGGGCACCTAGCTGCCCCGAGAACCCTTCCTACCACGCCTGACCGAAGACGTAGATGCAGTAGCCGGAGAAGACTGGATGCGGAGAAGCTCTCTATTACTAGCGGAACGGGGAACGTGTTTGGCTGGGTACTTCTGAGGAGGAAGGGGGCCTGTCCCTGTTTTCAATGTATTGAAAGAGACCAGTATAGTCTTCGTCTCTGTTGCCGAAAGAAAGGCCCAACGAACGGCCCACATTCCCAATTGCATCTCTGATCCATTTCTTTTCGTGGATCTCCTTATATATTTTTTCTCTACTTTTCCCCTCCATCGAAGCGTTGGAATTTTGACCCTGGTGCTGATGAGGAAGATCTGAGCACATCTGGAGAGGTTCCACGACAATGACCTCCGTAGAGGTCTCTTCTTGGAACAACGTTAAGGGACCCAGATCAGCCTAGTCTCTTGAAGCAGAGGTGGTATGGATGTGAGACGAATGGATGGATGAGGTAGAGTCAGAGAGGAGATTTTCTGTCATATCTTCACGAGAGATATCATCGCCCTGAAGAGAGAGAGATGGGTCGTGTGAAGCAGGAATGGGAAATGAGGTAGAGATAGGGAGTTGAAGGCGGTCGGGTTTGTCGGGTTGGTTTCTCGGGTGCGCGACGAATAAAGGGCTAGGATTGAGCGGTACAGGATCAGATAGCTTTAAAGGGCCCCATTTAGATGGAGAGAGGGTATATCGCGAAGAGAAGGGACCCGTTTCAATTGTCCCGACGTCAATGAGAGACGTCAGCCTTGGAGATGACGTTCGGACGTCCAACTTGACACCTTTATATCCATCGAATAGTCGCTTCAACGACACGCGTCGACATCCCGTAGCTTCACTGACATCGTCATTAATAGAAGGCGGCCGATGTAGACAAGAGAGGCCATGCGTCTGCACCCTGGTCACTTGGCAGTCTAGCGGATCTTCCCGATAAAAGTAGGATGTGTCTTGAACACGCGTCGCCATACGCGTAGCCTCGAATTGATTGGTGCTTGCAACAGAGATTTTCTCTGCGAGACGAGACCCAAATGTTGAGGAGAGGCTGCCACGTGTCATCTGAAGAGGCCGACGTATACAGGCGCTACAGAAGCTCTGACACTCCTTCGGTTCCGTGGTCCGCTGGTGTATGCGGAATGAGCACCTCCTTCCCACGTAGCGTCCTGCAAATTCAACACTGGCTGCCTCGCCGGAACCTTGGCTCTCCACACATCTCCCCATCGGGGCTGAGTCGATGTAGAAGATTCCTTCTGGATCGGTAGAAGAATAATCCGATCATCGATCTTAACACAAAGATGAGACGGGAAAGGGAGGCCTTTCTTTCTTCTCACCCGAGCACGAATGACTTTGAGCTTCGTCCCGAGTTTTGTCTTAAGGTCGAGCTCGAGAAGAAAGCCAACTCGAGATGCAACTTTAATGAGAAACTCATCGTACCAGCACTCCAGGGGAATATCCCAAATGAGAATCCAAATGTTCTCCTTACCAAACATGGAGAAATCTTCCCACGGGAGGACTCTGCTGATAGGGCCGTCAACACAGAGATGGTCCGTCATTGTTAAGGTATCCGGGTTAAAGCTAGGATAGACTCTTACCCATATAATTTCTTGGCCCAAAGGAATGAAATCAGATAAGCCAAGCTGGAGTCTAGTGCAGCGTCAAATCCATTCCCTAACATCCGAAATGGACGCACCTTCTTCAGTGAAGAGGACTACAGATTTAGCCAACTCGGCTCGTTTGTTGTCGAAGATCCCCTGATCTACAACTATAGGGGAGTCCGATTGGTCTTCGTCCTTTTCGAACCCATTGGAGGTAGGCGGATCCATCTCTGGTTCATCCAAACGCTGAGGGGGCACCGACATTTCGTTGGGGACTTGAAGAAGTGCATCTCGAAAGGAGCGACCCAAGGATTGAGGAACCGGTCGACTCTCCTTGGCCGGAACTGCGGTCAGAGGCTTCGTCGCTTTAGACTTGTTAAGGGTATCGCGCTTGAGAACGTATGAAGCAGTGAGAGATTCAGGACCCTAGTGTGCTCTTTGAACAAGCAGCTTCTTACCGCCATAGCTAACACTATGTAACATGGACACCGCCCTAGCTAGTTCCGCCTCACTACCCATACGAACCAAAGCAAAACCGCAGTAAGCACCAGTGTCCTTATCCCTAGGCATAACCACATCCATAACTGTTCCCGCTCGGCCGAAAATCCTTTTCAGATTTAGAGGGAACCAGCCATGGGGGTAACCTTTAACAAAGAGGGTCGGGAAAGAAGAGTATTTGCGTCGGCCCTCAGCTAATGGTTGCCGGTTCCTATTCCTTCTGGTAGCTGTCTGCCATTCGTTGTCCCCGTTGGAATCTATCTGCTCCCCAATTATCCCCTTACCTTTATCTACGTCTAGAGAAATACCGGAAAAAAGAGATGAACTCTATATGCCGGAGTTGCATCATCGTCGTCAAACCCAATCTAAGATATTCGTAAGAGAATTTGGAAGTACATGGGGGTGAAATGCCTTTTTGAACTCCCCTGGAGAGTCACACATGTAAACAAAGCTCCGTTATGCACATGTCCGCCGTACATGTGTCATACTAATGATACTCCAAAACAAAGCAAATATTGACTACATCACTAAAATCACACCAAAAGAATGATCCAAATCGTCCAAGGATGGCCATCTAAATGGTTGGTTAAAAAATGTTGGCAAGTTTGTGGCCTACCCGAGACCCTAAATTTTCTAATTTTTGGCTAAAATATATATTTCAGTGGGCTTATTACAATCCTTTTATTAAATATTGCATATGTACACTAAGTTAGGATATCACATATAATCCTGTGAATATATTGAAAAATTCAAACGCATTCCATTTCCTCCCATTTACTCCCATCCAAATAGAATATTTTGATTTCAAATGCATTTCATTTACTCCCGTCCAAACACCAACTTTGTAAGCCATTTACTCCCAATTCATTTACCTCTAAATCCATTTCCTATTTACTTCCATTTACAAGCACTCAATTGAGCCCTAAGGGTAAGCAAATAGTTGGGTGTTTCAGATGGATCAATCGACCGATATAAAGATGGATTAGTCGCCAAGGGCTACACTCAAACTTATGGTGTACACTATTTCGAGACCTCCCTTGGCCAAGCTTAATTCGGTTTGTGTGATCATCTCGTTAGCTGCAAATCTATCTTAGCTGTTATTTGAGCTAGATGTGAAGAACACATTTCTTCATGGTGACCTTGCTGAGGAAATGTATATGGACTAGCCACCAGGATTCTCCCCAACTAGTGGCTCACATTAGGTTTGTTGCCTCAAGAAGGCTATATATGGTCTTAAGCAATTACCCCGGGCTTGGGTTGACACTTTCAACTAAGCACCATTAGACTTCAGCTTTGTTCGCAGCCATTCGGATCACTTTCTCTTCATTTGTCGCCATATTGTGGGGATTATGGTTTTACCAGTCTATGTAGATGATATCGTCTTAGCTGGTGATGATGTCGAGGGCATTAGTGCTCTTAAATCCTTTCTTCAAACACGATTTGCTATTAAATATTTGGGTACACTTCGCTATTTCTTGGTATTGAAGTGGCTAGATCCAACTCTAAAATTGTTTTATGGTAGCAAAAATATGCTCTTGATCTCTTGTTTGAGACTGCATGCTTGGGTGTCAACCTGTTGCCACTCCTATGGATGTTGCTTAGAAACTTAGTCTTGATGATGGCGAACTCTTATCTTTCGATCTCATCCCTGCCTGATTGGCTAGAAGCTTCAACTCCATTTGTTGGAGATTTGAGATACGTGCATGATGGCGAACTCTTATATGATCCTGGCATGTATCGTCGCCTAGTTGGACGCTTCATTTATTTGACTATTACACGACCTGATCTTTCGTTTGCGGTAGGCATTGTCAATCGGTTTTTACATGCACCTCGTATGGCTCATCTTTTTTTATGTGTATCGGATCCTTCATTATCATAAATTGGCTCTTGGTTGAGGCTTATGATTTCAGTGACATGGTCATCTTCATCTCTCTAGTTATTATGATGCTGACTATATCGGTAGCCTTCATGATCAGTGATCTACATTTGGCTATTGCACCTTCGTGGGTGATAATCTTGTCACCTGGAAGAGTTAAAATTAGTCTGTGGTTGCTCTGTCTACTACAGAAGTTGAATATAGAGCAATGGGCCATGCGACGTGTGAATTTATGTGGCTTCGCACCTTGTTACAAGAGCTTAGTTATCCTTCTTCTGGTCTGATTCCTTTGTACTGTGACAATCAAGCTACTATTCATATTGCCAGCAATCTAGTGTTTCATGAGCGCACCAAACATTTTGAGATCGACTGCCACTTCATCTGTGAAAAGGTGGTTGCTAAAGAAACTTCAACTCCATTCATTTGTTCCGGGGAGCAGCTAGTTGATCTGTTCACTAAATTCCTTGCTCGAGATCCCTTGCATCATCTAGTGGACAAGTTGGGCATGATTGATATGCTCCAACTTGGAGGGGGAGTATTGAGATATATATGTAGCTGTGAACTCTGTGTGTTTATGTGAGTGCATTTCTGTATGCTCTTCTGGAGCATCATATATACATATGTATAAATAATATGAGGGTTGTTTAGATTAATATACACAACCCATTGCCCTAACCACCATCATTCTCCTCTTTTCTCTCGTTCTACACCTTCCCTTACATTCTTCCTACTGATTTCTTCTCGAACCCAGCTCAACTAACACTGACATTTTGTTTGGATGGAAATGCCTGTAATATCTAGAAAAAGACTCTTAAGTTGTCCAATTGTGATAATGAGTTTTGTAGCTTAGGGATATTATTTAGTAAATGATAGTGAAAAATTAGAGAATTGCGAGTCATTTTTTTTATGGGCAATTAAAGAGATTTATTCCAAAGGCGAAACAGCTAAACTACCATCCAAAATGAAGAAACCCAACCAACAGCAAGGCAAAAACCAAAAGGAGAGGCTAAAAAATAAAAAGAGAGACAATTGAAAGGCACTGGGATGCTGCACACTTCTAACACAAACAGGACAGTAAGGCTACCATCATCTGATCAATAAACCAGCCCAACTGGCCCCTTCCTTAGCCAAGCAATCAACTTCAGAATTAGCCTCTAGGAACCTGGACAAAGGAATCTTGTGCCCTGTCGAGCTATACATTTGTTGAGGCTTCACCAATCAACCTTTCTTGAATGAGGTTATGCGTGATTTCTCATTTTTGAGCATTTTCAATGTGGTTTTAAGACTTAGTAGCATCCAATCTGGTTCGATACCATGAGTCACCCTCAACCCAGGTGATTTCTGCCGATTCAGCCCTGAGGCAAGTCCTGTCTTGACTCAGGACCAAACGGGTTAGTCCAAGTTGCTGAGTCACTGTCAAGAAACATTTCTAGGTACTGGTATCCATTACTATATTGTCCCTGAAAGTCCAAATACTGGCCTGTATGATAATATATAACTAGTTTGAAACTATCTTCTCCTTTTGTTTTGTTGTTGTCGTTGTTCTTGTCATCTTTGTCTATGATTCATGAGAGCAAAACAACTGATGTATTTGATTTTTGCAGAATGTGCCATATGTCTTTGTTCCTTCCAAGCAAGCTCTCGGGCGGGCATGTGGGGTCACAAGGCCTGTGATCGCTTGTTCTGTTACGAGCAATGAAGGCAGCCAGTTGAAATCCCAAATACAGCAACTAAAGGTACCAGCCTCTCAAATCTCATCTCTGTTATTATGCGTATTTGCTTCTGGAAGAAGATCCGATGCTATCTCTTATAGTTTTATTCAAGTTCTGGAGCACTCTATTGCAGTCCATGTTTTGCACATGTATGAATCTAGACTGCTCATGTGGGGTGGGCCACATGCCACAATCTCATTGGTTGATTTTCATAACTGCCAATTGGATGATTTGAAGTGGATGGCTAGGAAAAAAAAGTATTGCCGACAGTTGACATTCAATGGATGAAATTCCTCCAACCAGAAACCTGGACCATTCAAGCATTTTCAGTTTGGGTTTGGTCCATCAACAGTAAGTTCCGACAAATCAGCAGTTAGGATCTCCTATGGAATGGGCATGGGAGTTATTACGCTCTGTCCTATTTGATCATATGGCTGTCTGCCACCATCCAAATGGGCCTTTAGATATAAGAGTTTATGTTACACAGTCGGCATATAATGCTTGATATGCAGGCACTTAGAAATCGTACACGTTGCATACATTAACTGAAATTAAATGACTAAATCGTGGAACTAAGTCATGAAATCAGATTGGTTGAACAATGCTAATCTCTGATTTGTGGACACTTGTTTGATGAAATACAGCCATCAGATATTTTTCATCTTTTACCATCCGATAATTGTCCACCAATCCAATAGTCAGTTAATTTGCCTTAAGTTCTAAGCGCTGAGCTTTTCTAAGTGCACACATATGCACAATAAAGCACATGTACATTCCATACATGTGCCGGCATTGCACATAGGTGCGAGATTCAATCCATCTATCAGGTTGGTCTGACCTTGTACATGTTCCCAAAAATAAATCTGGTCCACTCAGCATGTAGGCCGGAATGTTGTAAACAGGTGGATGTATTAGAAACTTCAGCAATGTTTTCAGAGCTGTAGATTTGTTTTGCAAACCATAGCCCACCTGGCAAGTATATCAACCTGATTCTTGGTCTAGTGCATCAATTCTGATGCATGGATTGGATCTCGAAGCTATTGTGCCAGCATGGCATTTGTGTGGTGTACATGAGCTCTATTGCATATGCGAGTGGGCTTAGAGAGCCTCCTTAGCGCATGCATATCATCCATCCACTCTGCCAGAGTACCAAAGTCATGGATTGCTGACTCATCCGTCTCGACTCGGTATATCTCTCACAAATCAATCCCACTGACTTGGGTGAGTTGCCAAGTTAAAAAACCATGATCAAAGCCTTTCTCTAGATATAAACCGTTAGCACCAAATCCTTTCTCTTTACTTTAAATACCCATCTTTTCCCATTTGACTGTCCCGTACTCTATTTTTTTAGTTTTTATTTTTAAATTTTTTATTTATGAAACGCAGGACGCCATCGAGAAGCTCCTGATCTAGGCATCGAAACCCCTTTCGGCATGATGGGCACTCTCTAGAGGCTTGGACTGATGAAGTTGTTGTGACACTTTGGAAGCGAGTCTTTTTCTTTCTTTTTATCTTTTCTAAGGCTTTTCTTTTCTCCTTTCTATTTTCGGCAAAGCATTCTAATGCTATCGTGGGCAGCCCTATTTAGATATGCATTTGAGGATGGATTGATAAAACTACCATATTTTGTAGTGTATTGCATGCTTGTTTATGCATAACTCATGGATGCTATATGGGGATTACAGAAGTGAGAGATATGTTCTACAAAGAGAAACATAATTACGGCTTTGGAAGTAGGAAACATGTCTATTTTAGTTATCCAAGCGGAATTCCTTGAGAGGTGTTTGGCAATGCAGAAACTCTTGAAATGAAAAAAGATATATTGGAAGAGTCTGGATTCTCTACGGACTCATGGCGTGTGGTAACGGTGACAACTGTTACATGTTACGGGGTTGTAAAGGCTGTAACCAACCCCTAACCAACCAACCAATGCGCCCTGTAACGGCCGGCCCCATAATGAGTCCATGATGGGGCCAATACAAGTTCTTCGGGTTTTTTTTTTTTTTTTTTAATTAAAAAAGAGACCGTAATGTCCGTTACAACCCATATTGTAAAGGTAACGGTAGTGGCTGTTATGGCCACCGCTACCACCACCGTTATGGAATACATTGTCCTGATTTAATGCCCCCCACCATTAAAAACTTCTCAGGGCCCACCTTAAGCAGATTTGCCATCCAACCCATTGATAATGTCAACCAGACCTGGATGAAAGGAAAAATACAAAAATCAGCTTGATCCAAGAACTTGTGGCCTACAAAAAGTTTTTAATAGAAATTCACCACCTGTTCTAGTGGTGTGGTCCATAAGAGATTTAGATCTGCTTAATTTTTGGGATGACGACCTAAAATGAGATGAACAAATGGATGGATGGTGGATATACAAAACAATCATACAGATGGGCCCCACACAGTAAGGTTAACACCCATTAAGGTGTTTAACCGCATGGATAAGCTTACCCCAATCTGTCAATTTGGGATTTTATCTTAGTCTCTTTAAATTCATCTAGAGAGTGATGGTCATAGCGTGCATTATGGCATAGATTCTACAACATGGACGGTTTTGATCATCAATCCAATCAGTTTTGTGGGCCCTCGTGGCTGCAACATGGCAATACGAGCTCATGATGCTGATTTCTGTGAGCCCTTGCTGATTGCTGGTTTTGATCATCAATCTACTCCGTCCATTTTGCAAGCCAGTTCATTTCAGAGCATGAGTTCAAATATGAGGCAGGTCCAAAGCAAGTGGACCACACCACAGGAAAATGGAGGGGGATTAAATGGCTACCG